>JAEMBS010000042.1:58110-186599 GCA_018467065.1 Ephestia elutella | reverse complement strand
GTTGTATAGCTATTAAGTCTGGGCAACATATAGGCTATAATTGATTTTGAAAACTGGAACACCTAATGAAGAACTTTAACAGAACAGCTAAACTATAAGAAATATGAAAATAGCGCCTTAGCAAAAGTCGTTCAACCTGATGAGCATTTTATGCTGACGTATAAAAATTAAAGATTATGGAGCATCTGATGAAGAACTCGAAGACCAGCTACTCTATAAAATAAATGGAAATGGCGCCCTAGCAAAAGTCGTTCAACCTGATGAGCATTTTCTGTTGACGTATAAAAATCGAAGATCAGGATCATCTGATGAAGAACTCCAAGAGACCAGCTACACTATTACATATATGGAAATGGCGCCTTAACAAAAGTCGTCAACCTGATGAGCATTTTCTACTGACGTACCTATAAATATTGAAGATTTGGAACATCTGTTCCCGTTCATCAACATATATTTATATATAACCAAATGGCTGCAATGTTGAGTACTGGAGTTTAGGTTACTACAATTTGGAACACAAAAAAATTGTTCATCTAAGTTAAACTCACGCGGGCGAAGCTGCGGGCAACAGCTAGTTTTACTATAAATTTCTTTCGGACGTAGTTGTATTCCAAGTACTGAGCATATTGTAAAAATTTGGCCAGTAGTTTCAAAATAACCCTGTATGTATAGTACGTATTGCGTTTTCCGTTCAGTTTTTGGTGCGTTAGTGCGACACATATATTTTCATATAAGATACATCAAACGGCACTTCTATATATTTGTCTTATTAGGTATAGGTATTCAAAATTCTAAGAAGCGGTGGTGGCTGAGTGCATGGTAGGGCGCCCGCCTGTGGATACAAAATCCCTGCCCGGGCTACATGAGTTTGTATACCAATCTGACTCATGTTAGTTTTCATCGACCACCACTTGCTTCTGGTGAAGGAAAACATCGTGAGGAAAACCTGCACCCTAGTTGATGATTATCAGCTAGTGTGTGAAATGGAGAAGGCAATGGCAAACCACTCCATTAAAATTGCCATGAGAGTCGTTGTGTGTGTTTCATTCCATATAATGACCACGACCCTCAGTCATGAGGAAATACGACTAAAGAGTGAGATTCAAAATTCTGTGATCACATACCACATAAAGTTAAATGCTGTTCTAATACCAAGGTATATGTAATTCTATATGATTTTAATCGATTATAGTAGATTTTCAATGTCGAGACGGCTATAATTTGTATATTAAATTTTACGTGACTTTGAACAATCTTTAAACTTCAAATTTGATTGACATATTTCAAGAAATTTATCAAATTAATACGAAAACTTGCGTAATTATACTAACAACATTATTTAAAATTCGTCTACTAAATCTAGATTATTACTATATTTATATAAGCACTTTACAAAGTTACCAAATCTATTTAACTAAATTTTTGGGGCTCGGTGGCGCAGTGGTTCCCGCGCTCTCCTTACGATAGTGGCGGTTAAGCAACGTTCACAATGGTCGGTCACGTGATGGGTGACCAGAAATTTATTATCACGAATTCCTCCGAGCTTCGGCCGTTAGTCCATAAGAAGAACTTTATATTATTAGATACCTATGGTGCCTACATATGGTACCTACATTTTTATTTCTACCTATTGGAAACCATAAAAAACAAATAAGGCATCCGTTCACAAATATTATTGACGCATAAAATAATTAAAACATCTTATTGGTGCGCGTCCCAAACACCTTTGATCCCAATATCATTAATACTGACTTTCACAAAGAATTAATTTTAGGCCCAAAAATGCACATAATGTTTCCGATATAAACGCAATCTCGTAAAAATCGTATTAGAAGGCATTAAGGCTTATATTTGCATTAATTGGAGATCGAATTATGCGATGTAAAGTTTAAGGTGCGATTCGGTGTTGACAGCTGGAAAAGCTTTATTTACTTAGACAGTTATACAATCACTAGCTGTTACCCCGCGGCTCCGCCCGCGGCAAAAAGTATATTTTATACATACATACATAGAATGATGTCTTTATCCTTTACGGGGAAGACAGAGCCAAGAGTCGTGAGACTCGAAGGCCACGCTTAGCTGAATAGTGGGCTTTCTGATGGAATGGAGATATAGTGACAGGTTGCTAGCCCATCGCCTATGAGTGGAGGAAAGTTTAAAGCCCTTTCCCTCGATTGACTTTTACAATCTGCGCGGGAAGAGAAGCAGCTGGCACATTCTATGTTTTTTCTTCGCTCCCAGACCAGCATGGAAGTGTATCTTTAACCGTTTGTTCCTGAGAAAAATATTATACGTGTTTTTCATACCAATTTTGACCCCCCCGTTTCAGCCCTTGGGGGTTTGTTTTTGAAAAAAAAGTAGCCTATGTTTGACCCCGGATTTTCAACTATATCAATACCAATTTTCATCAAAATAGGTCCAGCGGTTTAGCTGTGAAAGCGTAACAGACAGACAGACTTTTGCATTCTATAATATTAGCTACCAGCAGAAATAAATGGAGAGCCATCGCAAGAGCAGCGGCCAAGTCCGAGAAGACCGATCCATAATCACGACCACTCTGTCAAAAAAAAAAACAAAACAAAACAAAAAAAACAAAAATAATTTATTTTAACAGTATACCTACTTATACTTCTAAATAAACAACGCTACTTAAAATTAAACCTTGACGGCAAATAGGGCAGATCCTCCCGACAGATCGTCACCAAACTAGGTAAACCTGTATCTTGGGATTCACTGACAGAGACGAACCACACCACTTTGCGTCTATGTCATGTACAGTAAATAAGTAGGCAACTTCTAGCTATGTCAAGAGTGAACGACTAAGGAAAAGACAATATTAGTATGAAACATTGGTTTTGCAAATATTGAAATTTGTATTGCAAGCTGAAGCTGAGTGTATCATAGATAGAAAAAAAATATTTCGTATACATATAAGTTTATTTTAGAATTGTGAATATAATTACGTATTCCTGCATTCAGAATCGTACCTTAAGCTATGTAAAATATTTGTTTACTATAAACTTAAAGTATTTTTACGAATTGATCTAAATATACATCAAACATCAAAAGTAGCCTTTTGAAATAATATTTACGATATTTTATTTATTCAAAAGAGCTTATTATGTTATCAACCAACGCAAAGTCAAAGCTTTGAAGTTTGAAGTCTAGAAAATATATATAAATATTGAAAGGGTTTGGTTTTCGCTTTTAAATGTGCCTAAGCACTTTGTTTTTTGCAGTTTTTTTACAGTCGATCAATGAATAGAGGTAAAAAAGACCTCTAAAAATCGGCTTGTCCTAAAAATATCACTCCATTCAGTCACTAGTTTGTTTTGCGTTTCAAATCCATTAGGCTATTGGGTAGAAAAACAGATTTCTTTTTTAAAGTGGTAATCTGTTTCTAGTGAAAATTTATATTACTTACTAGCTATTGCTCTCGGCTTCATCCGCGTTCTACGTTCAGCAGTTTAGTCTTTGCGTTGATATCCCAATCACTAAACGATGTTAACTAAACTAAACGTTACTATTAGTGTTAATGAATTCCTTGAGGCTAAAATATAATGTAACAACATTAATTTTATAATTGACAAAATGACGTTATTATTATTAATTGACATTGTAATTGTAATGTTTTATTATTATGACAACTTTGTAATTTCATACGCCTCAGCTGGCAAAATATATTTGACACTATGTATTTATTGACCACCTGTAAACAAATATTTTAAAGTAATAAATGATCAATATAAACTTAAATTTTTGTATAGAGATCCTGCGTAATTCTGTGAACACTAAGAAAGGAATATAAGACATTCCTCCTAAGGGGTTAAAATGGGAGAAAAATGAAGTTATTACATTTTATTATAATTATTTATTAAGCTTGTTTATATTTTGTGAAACATTGACCAAGACAGCGATCAAAAGTTGGTTATGGCCTGAACATTTTTTAAACTGGGGATTCCTCCACTCATAGGCGATGGGCTAGCAACCTGTCACTATACCTGAATCTCCATTCCATCAGAGCCCACTATTCAGCTAAGCGTGGCCTTCGAGTCTCACGACTCTTAGCTCTGTCTACCCCGTAAGGGATACAGACGTGATTCTATGTATGTATTTTTTATACCTATCCACAAATCTTCCCTTACTAATCGACCTTTACATTCTTTCTTAGATGTCGTAAGACGTGATAAAGGAAAAATGCTCATAGTTTAATTAGATTAAGAATATCCTCGTCATTATTAACTAAATACAAGCCGCGATACTCTAACTTGTGAATTCTCCAACGTTATTTAGAAAATAGCCGAAATATTTCTTCAACTACTGCCAATTCGCTGATATTCGTAGTACCTACCTTTGCGGAATTCTGTGGTTTGTGCATGCTGTGTAGTTGCGATGGGTGTGTCTTTACAAATGAATGAATGAAATATTATTTATTCAAGTAACGATGGCTCATAATGTTAGTAAACTTTAAAAAAGAAAGTATCAGTAAGTTTAGAATAGTGTAAAAAAATTACTTCGACTTTGACAAACGCCATTCGCAAACCTACTGAATCACAACCGATACAAAATCTATATATATAACTCAAAGGTGACTGACTGACTGACTGATATAGTGATCTATCAACGCACAGCCCAAACCACTGGACTCATCGGGCTGAAATTTGGCATGCAGGTAGATGTTATGACACGTAGGCATCCGCTAAGAAAGGATTAACGCGAGCGAAGCCGCGGGCGCCAGCTAGTTAAACATGTAATATGTCATCTTCATCTTTATATTTCTCTCACGGTCCATCATATCTTATAACTCAATATTTCTGCAGTTATATTAATACGTGTCTCGCCTCATACATAATGTATGAGCTGTATGATGGATGTATTGAAAGTGGATACTGAGGATTACATTCTTAATGATTTTGGTCGCCCACCTCGGCGGGATTTATTTGGTCGGCTCACGTCTTAGAGATTATGATGTTTTACAAATTAGTTTTATTTTTAAAGATTTATTATGTTAAAGTTATGTGTAAGAAATGGCATAATGTTTGGTTATTTTGGTTAGAGATTGGTATTCGATTTCAGTATTTTAAATTGGTAGCTCTTCTACTATAGTCGTTATTCTCATGGCTGAAAGTGGTCAGTGGAATAAAACACACATGCAACGACTTTCTTGCTTTCATAGAATAGATTTGAATAATATTTTTGTTGTCATTATAGTTTGCTATTGCCTTCTCAACTACATACACTAGCTGATGTCAATCATCAAATAGAGCAGTGGTTCCCAAACTTATTTTGTCTACTGCCCACTTTGAGAATAAATATTTTTTTAGCGCCCCCATTTTTTCACCTTTTTAAAAACCACTATAACTTCAAATTAAATTAATTAATTATTGTGACCTATATATGTATATTAACGGAGAATTCTAAACGAGACTTTTACTATAACCCGCAACTTGAAACCTGAGCGCAGTAGGTAACATACAACGGCGCTTAGGTCTCAAGTTAACTCTTACGGGCTCCACCTGCCAATAAGGATGATTATTGAAACGCAACTTTATAGTATTAAAACACAGTATATCTTTTATTAAAAATATAACTAAAATAATCAATCCTTATATAAAAACTAATGTGAAGGATGAATCTGATGCTGTTTAATAAGTTTGTTGATATCAGGTTCCAATTTACTCAAGAACAGTCGCAAGTCGCCACGTTTGGTAACAAGCAAACGATTTCTCTTTTAGTAAGCAGTATTGTCACAGCACTAAATGCACGTGCACACAAATATGACGATGGGAATGCTATCAAGAATCGTTGAACGATTGACCACAATCCAGGGTACAATTGCGGGATCGGTTTTTGTAGCCAAAATTCTTGGTAACCATTTTTGAACTTGATTTTTATTTTCTCGTTTGTTGTCAATTCTATAAGTTCTTCTTCCAGCTGAGGTGGGTGACATTGCTGTGTTGACATTTGAAAACGGATCCAACAACCAGTCTGGTATTTCCAAGTTCAAAATGTCCTGGTATCGTTCGGTGAAGTCAATGATTTACAGGACAGATTTAGGACAGATAAGTATATGAACTACGCGGAGAGAAATATAGAACCGAGTTTGAGCAATCTTTTAATTCATATTAGTTGATGTTCACAAGTTGTTGTTGAGAGTCGAGAGCTCTTGCAGTCGTTGTTTAAGAGGCCTCCTAGCTAAATAAAGCTCCTAGCAAAAAAAATACATTTTCTTTCTGGGTCTCTTACCGCCCCCCTTGAGACCTGCAGCGCCCACAAGGGGGCGTTATCGCCCACTTTGGGAACCTCTGCACTAGAGCGCAGGTATCCTCACGATATTTTCTTTCATCGTAAGCAAGTGGTGGTCTAAAAACTCTCGAGGCACGACTAGGATTGGAATCTGGGTCTTTTCGACCATAAGATATGTGTAATGTGGATGTGGATGATGTAAATTTTTTAGAGATATTGTCGGTTTAGTACTATTTCTTTAGTTTTCAGACACAATTGAGACACGATATCTAATTTTGTAAAAAAATATTGAAATTGGCCCCCAGGTTCACCGCCTCAATAAACAATTCTCTTTAGTCGTATTTCCTCATGACTGAAGGTCGTGGTCATTATGTCAAATGAAACACACACAACGACTCTCTTGGCAATTTTAATGGAGTGGTTTGCCATTGCTTTCTCCATTTCACACACTAGCTAATAATCATCAAGAGTGCAGGTTTCCTCACGATGTTTTCCATCACCGGAAGCAAGTGGTGGTTGATGAAAACTACCATAGATGAGTCAGATTGGTATACAAACTCATGTAGCCCGGGCAGGATTTAACCTGGGATTTTGCATCCACAGGCGGGCGCTCTACCACTCAGCCACCACCGCTTCAATAAACAACTAGACGAATCAAAAACAGATCTTGTAATACGTAGTAATAAAAGAAAATCTAAGCAATCATGCGCCCTCCTGTACCAAAAGGCCTTAAATTAATCAATCCCTGCTTCTTAAAATGTTGTATTTCTTACAATACATCACCCACTGATCCTCAAGAAACAGCCGAAGAGGCTAAGAACGCCCAAAGTGGATTTTTTCAGTTCAAATAGCCCAGTTCTTTTCAGCACCCGTTCACTAATCGACGCATGGCTGGGCCATGTTATTTACTTTTTGGGGACGCCAGCGCAAGCACCAGACGGGTGATCAGTCCTCTGGTACCATTTCACCCAGTTCCCCGAGACCCGTATAGGGTTTTGAGTTACCTGGTAACTCACGTTGGTGGCGACCCACTGAAGCTACCTGTTACTTTGCAGAATTTTAATAACTGCCCTATTGTAATGTCGCTCAGATCATTTTCAGATAGGTGTCTGAGCCCATTACTTCTCACATCGCAGCAGCGTATGCGGGACATTCTGCTACTAGCTTATGGGCCATATTGTAAGACACTTTGAAAAGGACCAAAGGACCATTGCCCATATCTGGGCCCGCTTAACACTCCCGCTGCGTCACAAATTATGTTTTTACTGCCCGAGCAAATTGGGTATTTTACGACGTATTATTTCACAAACAACGCGATCAGTCCCTTCCAATTTATTTTAATGGCGGATAACTTGCTTGTCTTTGGATTCGCGTCTTCGATTTTTATGGCTGTCAGTTTAGATCGGGGATGTCGAGGTTATAATGTCATTGTCGGGATTTAATCAAATGTTAAACTACAATAAATTGGAATTGTATGTAGAAAAAGCTATGAAAATTTGGTGCCTTCGGAGCGGCTGACATAAAATGCCGAAAAAATTAAAAAAAAAAGAATTAAGTATTTATTTAACTATCAAATAATAATCTGGAATTTTCCCTTTAGTTGGTATCTTCTTAACGGCCAGTATTTTAATCAAATTCCCGATGAACGATGTTTACCTAAAAACTTCATGAATACATAAATTCAATGACAAAAACAATTTCAAATCAAACAACCAATAAGTTACCGTGCAACTATGCTAATCTATTTAACAAGTGGGCCGAATAGGCTATATTTTAATCGATTCAAATTTACGATTACATAAAGAATCGATTAGAAGAGTATCGAGAGATTTTTATCACTCGCGCAGCGGGGGGCGGCGATGACAGAAGGTTGTATGATATCTATAGAGTTGTTGAAATCGAATGGTGACTTGTTTTGCAATTCGATTGAGATATTCAAATAGTTTCATGCTAATGTGAGTAGTAATGGTATCGCAACATAGTGATCAAGAGATCCCAGATTTGATTCCCACACAATTTGTGACAAAAGTGTCTTTTTTGCCATAGATATCTTTAGAAAACTACTTAATTTCATTAATCTAATCCTCCTGCGATAATTTAGCTGGCGACACGGTTAAAATGTCACAGATATATATCAGTATGCCCACTGAGTACTGGCCAATACTGTTATCGTTGAAAGTCCTGAGTTCAAGACAAACTTACACAGGCTGTAGAAAAGTGTATATAGAGGACTAGCTGTCGCCCGCGGCTTCGCCCGCGAGAGTTTCGCTTAGACGAAAAGTCTTTTTGTGTTCCAAACTGTTTCAGATGTTTCGGATCTTCGATTTTTATACGTCTACAGAAAATGCTCATCAGATTAATCAAGTTTTGCTAAGGCGCCATTTCCACATATGTTATAGTGTAGCTGGTTTCTTGGAGTTATTCATCAGATGTTCCTGATCTTCAATTTTTATACGTCAGCAGAAAATGCTCATCAGGTTAAACGATTTTTGCTAAGGCGCCATTTCCATATATGTTATAGTGTAGCTGGTCTCTTACAATTCTTCATCAGATGTTCCAGATCTTCAATTTTTATACGTCAGCAGAAAATGCTCATCAGGTTGAACGACTTTTGTTAAGGCACCATATCCATATTTCTTATAGTTTAGCTGTTCTGATATGGTTCTTCATCAGGTGTTCCAGTTTTCAAAATCAATTATAGCCTATATGTTGCCCAGGCTTAATAGCTATATAATAAAAAAAGTTTCATTCAAATCCGTCCAGTAGTTTTTTCGTGAAACGCGTACATACATACAGACAGACAGACAAGAAATTCCAAAAAATTTTTTTTGCTTTCTATTGTTCTTTTTAAGTGTCCCTCTATCCATTTTAGTCAAAAATACTAAATGTACAGACAAAATATTTTTACTGTTTTATTATATGTATAGATAAGATCGAGTTCTGTCGGGAAACAAAATCTAATCTACTACTACTACTAGTAACTACTAGTTAGTAGTTTATGAAAATTTCACTAGTATAGTGACAGATTGCTAGCCCATCGCCTTTTGTATATCACTTATTATATGGACTTGATACTGGGGATTTCTAAATCCCCAGTATAATACCCTTAAAATAAGAGATATGCTCTTGTTATGTCAATGCCACTTGCCACGTGGCATGAAATACATGACTACATTCTTGGCAATGTTAACTAATGGAATGGTTTTACCATTTGTCTTCTGCATTTCATATACTTGCTATCTAGGAGCGTAGGTTTCCTTACGAAGTTCCTTTAGGACATCTAAGTTTATGCTAATTAATTTAAAACTGGTGGATTAAATCTGACAGAAAAGTTTAATTTCTTGTGCAACGTAGCCGATAGATAAATTATTGCACAAAATAAAGTTGTTAATAAAGCGCTACCGTTATTAATTTATGCAAAAAAATAATTATGTAAATCGGCTGAGATTAGCTTATTTGGTATTCATAACTTGTGTTTTATTTTCTAATTAATCGGAGCTCGTATAAGCATTGAGAAAAAATATTGTTTTCTTACGAAAATAAAGTCTACTTTTTATTTTAATTTATAGATCTATTATGAGGTAGCTTTTGACCGCGGCTTCACCCGCGTGAACTTATAATAATACAATAGTGTTTTAGGAATAGTGATTTTTCCCCGGATGAAAGGTGCCCTATGTCCTTCTCGGTACTTCTAACTATGTGTATGCGAAATTTCAGGAAAATTGGTTCAGTAGATAAAGCGTGAAGAGGTAACAACAACAAACAAATAAACTCTCTTTTGCATTTATATTAGTTAGTATTAGAATTATATGACTAGCTTTTGCGAACGGCTTTGCCGGAGTGGATCTCGTCCGTCCTTTTTCGCCCCGCTTAGGGGTGGAATTTCCAAAATTTCTTCCTTATTGCTAACTCAATAAAGAACGTCGAAAAAATTTTAAGATTCTACATTCTCTGCGTTGTTGATATTTACCAATCAGTCTGAGCGGTCTAGTTATAAGGATACAATGAGGTTTATCATTTTCTGGCGAGTGAGGTTTGTCAGATAGCACAGCATTGTCGTCCACTGCTGGACAAAGGCCTCCTCCAAGGATTTCCACAACGACCGGTCCTGCGCTGCCCGCATCCATGCGCATCCCGCGACCTTCACCAGGTCGTCGGTCCACCGAGTGGGAGGCCTGCCAACACAACGTTTTCCGGTTCGTGGTCGCCACTCGAGAACTTTTCTGCCCCAACGGCTATCTGTTCTACGAGCTATGTGCCCCGCCCACTGCCACTTAAGTTTCGCGATTCTGCGACAAGTGATGACAGCATTGTCAACACTTGTCAAATTCAAATCAGTATTGTACTATCTGACAGACGTCACTCGCCAATAGCACCAGCAAGTGAGCGGAAAAACGAACTTCTATGACACATTCTTCGAGCAACAAGGACTTTTTACTATATGGGGTGACGGGTGATCAGTCCACTTATGCTCGGACCATTTCACCCAAAAGGACTACCGCGCGCTGTACAGAAGGAGTCCATGTTGCTCTATGGACACAGTTCATGAAGAACTAAATGAAATTCAACTTACAACCGACTTCCCAAAAAAACAATGTTTATATATTTTTAGAATTTTACGAAGCGGTGGTGGCCGATTGGTAGGGCGCCCGCCTGTTGATGCAAAATCCCAGGTTCGAATCCTGCCCGGGTTACGTGAGTTTGTATACCAATCTGACTCATGTTAGTTTTCATCGACCACCACTTGCTTACGGTGAAGGAAAACATCGTGAGGAAACCTGCACTCTGATTGGTTATCAGCTAATGTGTGAAATGGAGAAGGCAATGACAAACCACTCCATTAAAATTGCCAAGAGAGTCGTTGTGTGTGTTTCATTCCATATAATGACCACGACCCTCAGTCATGAGGAAATACGACTAAAGAGAGAAAAGAGAGATATTTTTCGATGTATGTATGTTTTTTTATTAAATGTCGTACGAGTACAAAATTGATTTGACAGTTATGACAGGTAATTTTTAACGGCAATATGGGAAATTATTTATAAGATGGTTCCCAACATGTAAGAGCCATATTTGTTTTATCATATAAGGTATAATGATTCATCGGAAATATTAGAACCATGATTTACTATGTTTGGGGACAGGTCGTGACTAAAATTATGATGGTTCAATATTTTATAGGTTGATTATAAATTTTGTTTTAAAAGTTACTGGTTTTTGGTTCCAAGCATTCCGCTTAACATTATAACATACTAGCCGCGCCCCGGGGCTTCGCTCCCGTGGGAATTTCGGGATAAAAAGTACCCTATGTGCTAATCCCGTTATTTTTTCTACCGGTATACCAAATTTCATCGAAATCTCTCCAGTAGATTTTGCGTGATTGAGTAACAAACATCCTCACAAATTCACAAAGTCAAACTCACATCCAATCTTTCGCATTTACAATATTAGTAGGATTAAACTGTAACTGGTCTGTTTGTACATAGGAGAAATTTTGAAGGATAGGGCCAATAGAAGCCAATATGTTGTATGTTTGAACGCGCAACACGCAAAAACAAATGATTATAAATTTATACGCTTTTCATGGTTATTTTCCTGAAGGTTTAACTGAAATAAACATGAGATATTAAAAATAGTTGATTCCGCGCGGGCGAAGTCGTAGGTAAAAGCTAGTATAAATACTGTAGCAGATGGTAGCAGGTTCGAATCCATGACGTCACCAAAATGCGTACTTGTGATTCGAACCTGCTACCATCTGCTTCTACTATACTATGAAGGGCCATATCGTGTGATAGAAAGAAACGGCAAGATATTCAAGCTAGATGTAAACAATCGTCATGTAAATGTTTCTGTCGACCGGCTCAAACCAGCCTTCCTGCTCAACGAAGATCAAGACTACTCGCCTATAGTAAATAGTGAAGTAAAAAAATCGCGGTACGGACGACCTCTCAAACCTGTCATACGCTTCGCTGGGGAGGAGAACTGTAGCAGATGTTAGCAGGTTCGAATCCATGACGTCACCAAAATGCGTACTTGTGATTGGTCGTGTAGTGCTAATTGTACTAGTGAAAGTTTACTTATTGTATATAGGTATGTACTCGAAAATAAATACTTACTTATCTCTCGACTACTGTTTCATTCCACATACTTACACTATCCTAGTATGTTTTATGTTGCATACACATGCATTTATCAGTAAAATACTTATTCCCTTGTTACTAGGATTTTCCTGAAGTTGTTATCTCACATAAGTATAAAAATATAAAAGCTTATTTTAAAGCTCAAATATCTAGAGCGAAATAAAAATCATTTTTGCTTTTGACAACCCAATTACTGAGAAGGCTTTTCCATTCATATTAAACGAACTGTGCGAGTAAAATTGCAGGGTGCTATTTAAGATTTTTTTTTCATTGTTTGCTTATATTGTACTACTAGCTGTCGCCCGCGGCTTCGCCCGCGTGAGTTTCGCTTAGATGAAAAGTCTTTTTGTGTTCCAAACTATTTCAGATGTTTCGGAACTTTATATTTCTATTTTTATACGCCTACAGAAAATGCTCATCAGATTAATCAAGTTTTGCTAAGGCGCCATTTCCATATATGTTATAGTGTAGCTGGTCTCTTGAAGCTTTTCATCAGATGTTCTAGATCTTCAATTTTTATACGTCAGCAGAAAATGCTCATTAAGTCGAACGACTTTTACTAAGGTGCCATTTCCATATATGTTATAGTGTAGCTGGTCTCTTGCAGTTCTTCATCAGATGTTCCAGATCTTCAATTTTTATACGTCAGCAGAAAATGCTCATCAGGTTGAACGACTTTTGTGTTCCAGTTTTCAAAATCAATTATAGCCTATATGTTGCCCAGGCTTAATAGCTATACAACAAAAAAAGTTTCATTCAAATCCATCCAGTAGTTTTTGCGTGAAACGCGTACATACATACAGACAGACAGACAAAATATTTTTACTGTTTTATTATATGTATAGATTATTGAATTTACTTCCATGCTGCTCTGAAACCGAAATAAAAGCATATAATGTACCAACAGTATTATTTCTTTGGCAGATTGTAAAGTCAATCAAGGGAAAGGGCTTGAAGTTGGGGATATGTCATAGGCCATAAGCTAACAACCTGTCACTATACCCGAATCTCTACCAATAAGCTAACTATCCAGCTAAACTTGGCCCCTGAGGCTTGCAACTTTCGGCTCTGTCTACCCCGTAAGGAATAATATATTTTCCATATTAAGGAATTGTATAAAAAGCTGTTAAAATAACTAATACAAAATCATTGATATAGACATGAAGTCTATTATTATCAAAATTCTCAAACGAGCTGAGTCGGGGAAAAGATTTATTTTTAATGCATTCTTTTTGTTTTCAGGTAAGCTGTCTTAATTAAATCAGTTCTATGATGTTAAACATCATGAAGATCGGTATGTATGACATTTATCGTAAACATTTTGACTATCCCCAAAAATTAGAGTAGTAGTTGGTACGTTATAATTATGATAAACGAAATCCTGAAACAGTGACTCAAATGTGAGGAGGTTATTTTGTTTCATTTCCTTGACCGCCTTTTACAATCCGCGTATTACGCGTAAGTCATAAATAATATGTTTTCGTGGTAACTTTATGTTAATTTTATGTAGTCAATTAACCAGTTATTCATAAAAAACGCGTCAAATTAATTGATTGCTATTTTGATGGGCACGCGTCGAAGTGAGGTAAGGGCTAGTACAGTCAAGATGCAGAGTCTTCTGTGAGATAGGAGGGGGGGATGCATCAGACTGTATATTGGTTGAGTGGCCTTTGATGGAGGTTTATATCTTGCAGTGGACGAAATGCGGTGCAAAAGCAAAAGAAAAGGAAGGCCAGTTTGGATTTTTTCAGCCTCTATTGTGTTTATAATAAATAATAATAATAATCATCATTTATTTCAGAATTAAATCCATATTTAGTAGGTACATTAAAATTAAATTAATTAATATTTTTTCATAAAATAAAATAAATCTACCCAACATGTTTAAAATAATCGACCGAGCGAACGAAGCGAGCGAGAGTCTCCATTTAAACACTTTCCCATTTTGCATTTGTCAGGATGTGGACTACGCAGGTCTCATTTCTAAACGGATTCTGATGAAACTTGGCACATTGATTTATTTGATTTTTTTTTGTCGTAATTATTTTTTAAATTCAGGCAGTTCCCTGCCAATGGGGGCAAATTTTTAGAAAGGGCAATGGTGAGGATACGGGTTTCCTAGCTCGGTGTCAGTGGTGTTCGCGAGGTCTACTGTTCGCAGAACCACTTTTAAAGTATGGTATTTGATCTAAAACTTCAAATATATCCTTCGGTACTTTTTTGGACTTAGGTGCGTTAGTACTATTTCTTATTCTTAGACATAGGTTTACTCATCTATACCACATGAGTAGTTAAAAGGGTATTTTAAGTAATCTGTGTATATACTTTAAGACCGCGAAAGAGATGGCGAGATGACATCGAAAGTTATCTGCGGGAGTGGAAGCGGGCTTCCCTCAACAGAGAATTGTGGAAGGAGAAAGGGGAGGCCTTTGCCCAGCAGTGGGACAAATCACCAGGCTAAATAAAAAAAAAAAGTGTCTATACTTTGTTTCACTATTCGCACCCATGTGCGCTAACCTTTACATAAAGTTAGATAATTACGCAACTGATAATTGTTATTATCGATAAATGATAATCTACTTAATTAGTGATGTATGGAATTAGGTAACGATATGATTGATGCTTTGAGTAATAGTAATATGTCGGCATGGTGTGAATTATTTTGGTGAATCGATTTACATAAACGATTAATGATTGATTATTAAGGTTTTATGTTAAAGATGTCACTAAAACTTAATCAAAATGTATGTGATATAAGTATTTACCTACTTATTATGTAGGTACTTTATTAATAAATTAAATTCTCATTTATTATATTGCTAGTAAGTATAGTAATAGCATATGTGCTAGCTAATGCAGACGATTTTAACAGTTTTGCTTAGGACTACCGCTAATATTATGAATACTAAAGTTTGGATGTGTGTAATTTTTGGGCAGTAAAATGTATAAATTAAAAAAAAATACAAAATTTAAAAGATCTACTCGTATGAACCTTAAACGCAGAGTTATATAAAAGGAGTGTCCTTTTCGAACAGTCGTTTAACAGAGCGTCCTACACAATAAACCTCAAAGAATTCACATCACAAAAAGCATAAAAAAATCTCGAATAGCATAATTACAAAATGGTTTCCAAATAAACAAATCATTCGCAGCGGGTGGCGCGCCGGATCCGAACCTGTGACCCCTGACCTCAAAGATATCATTTTGCATTGCAAATCGAAAACTTTACTCTTTTGAAAGACATTTTTGTAATTATAATTTGATTGAAATGAAAGATTTAATATTGTAAGTCTTGAAATTTGCAAAGGTTTATTTCTGTATTTAGATGGAATTCTTATAATAATATTAATAACTACCCAGTGCCCGCGACTTCGTCCGCGTTTATCTCAGGTTCTAAGCGGCGTATCAAGATAAAACCTACGCTAGATTTTAAGTTAGACCTTCTATAATACAGCAGTGAAAACCGCATCAAATTTGGTCCAGTAGTTTTTGCGTGATGCGCGTACAAACATACAGACAGAAAGACAGACTGGTAAAAATTAAAAAAATGGTTCTGGCTTCTATTAGTCTTATTAAGACCCCTCATTTTTTTTTCCTAGATATCTCATATGTAGAGACACAGACCAGTTACAGTTTTATTATATGTATTGATTTCATTTTACATTTTATCTACACTCATATCGAAATATTCGAATAATTTAAAGATAGTTTTATACAGACTTTATCAACGCACATACATAAAATTAAAAAAATAAAAGTCATTATAGTACCGCTAGCGGTATCGTTAAATAACTTTTTAATTTTTATAGTACACTTATACTTTTTAATTTATTAATTTAGACTATGGTTTTAGGCTGAATGTAAAAAGAGGCGCACGCATGCGCTGTTTAAACTTGTGAAAAAAGTGGCCCACGCATTCGTAGTTTGAACTTAATTTCCCGCTATATTTTTTTTCTTCGTTACCTACTTACCTATAGCTACTTTGTTTAATTTTAATTGTTCCTATGAGTGAAGATAAAGTAGTGTATGCAACTGCACATAATTAGGCATTAAAACACTCGTGTGATGTTATTATGAAACTCGCCTTTGGCATTTTGGTATGTACAGAGGGATCAAGTATACCTACAGATATACATATATACCTGCTATACGAGTATACATATATACAAGTTACAGTTATATTACCCGAGTATGTAAAGATGTCGGTCTGTCTTTGAAACAAAATATTAATGAAAGCTTGTCAAAACAATAAATTGAACACAATAACTTAGTCGTAAAGATTCCTTTTCAATAGAAATCCGGGAAATTAAAGCGATTATTCCAAATGATCGTCTTGAACGGATTACTTACTAATTGAACAGCACAATCCTCTTAGCGGATTCACTTTAAATATCCGCGGAAGTAAGTTTTTGACGCTTCTTCTTCTTATCGAGTGTGTTATTACTAATTACTAACACTGGTGTCAGATTTTATTCAAGTCGCCTAAAGGCATCAGACATGACTTTTACGACTACCGCCATCTAGTGGCAGTAGCCGTATACACACTAGTAAACTAAACAGTCAGCCAATGTGCAGGTTTCCTCACGATGTTTTCCTTCACCGGAAGCAGGTGGTGGTCTATGAGAAAACTACCATACATGAGTCAGATTGGTTTACAAACTCATGTGACACAGGTAGGATTTGAACCCGGGTCCTATTCGACCACAGGCGAGTGTCATTACCACTTAGCCACCACTGCTTCTCACGCTGAGAATAAAACTGAACATCCCCAGAAAGATAACTGGCAAATTGGACATGGTTAGTTAGGCGTGTCGCCAATAAGGGGACCGGACAATTTTTTTTTAAATGGTTCTTTAAAATATCTCTCAATAATATCAGTGAAAGAATCATATCAGTAAACAAAGTATTTTCCAAGATACAACGCAAAACAATTCACATTTTAGCGATGTTTGGACGATACCAAAACGCCCCTCACTAAACATACATTCATATGACGTAACGCGTAAAAAATAGACTTTCCCAAAAAGTTTGAGCTGATAAATTAGCTCAGGAGAATAAACTCGTGCTGAAAAGTCGCAAAATGTGTTTATATGTATTCTATCATAAAATTACTTAATGTTAACAATTCTCATAGGTACCTTGACCGGTCCCCTATTGACAGTCGGGGAAGATAAAATCTCACCGAATTCTTTCTTAAGGGTATCAGATTTATTTGCGCCCGACTGTACTTTCTCTCGATAGACTTGTGTTAAGTCAATCGAGGGAAAAGTCTTTAAACTGGGGATTCCACCACTCCTGGCGATGGGCTAGCAACCTGTCACTTTACCTGAAACTCCATTCCATCAGAGAACCACTATTCAGCTAAACGTGGCCTTCGAATTTCACGACTCTTGGCTCTGTCTACCCCGTAAGGGATAAAGACGTTATTCTATCTATCTATATGTATATATAACTTAAAGGTGACTGACTGACTGACATAGTGATCTATCAACGCACAGCCCAAACCACTGGATGGATCGGGCTGAAATTTGGCATGCAGGTAGATGTTATGACGTAGGCATCCGCTAAGAAAGTTTTAACGCGAGCGAAGCCGCGGGCGCCAGCTAGTGTATGTATGACTGTACTACATTCATAGTATTACATGGTTTCATGTATATAATAGTTATTGTATGTATGTCTTAGGATATCGAGTTTCCACACACGTCTCAATGGATTACTGACGGGTATTACCGTATTACCATAGATTTAGATACGGTAAGTGAAACTAGTGGGTCAACTTATCGACAGACGAATTTATATGATAAGATCTTTATTGGTAGAAAATGTGGTAGGTTTTCTACAAGGGTTAAAATTACCGTTGTGGCTAAATTGACTCGATAAATAGCACTTGTACACTGTCAATCACCACATTGGATCGAATACTTATTGAAAGCATTCGCCGTTAATAAGCGTTGCTACAGACGATTTAGACAATAGGAATAATGCACAAACCACTTACCACGTAGGCAGGCTTCTAGCACGATTCCTCACGAATAGTTCTTCCTTTAGACACCTAGCCGGCCAGCCACACACGATTATAAAGTTCCAAAAACACTGTTGAGCACTTGAAGTTTGATTAGGATAATTGAGTAAAAAAGATGTAATGTTTGGTGCGCGCGCGCATTCGATTCAACGTCCAGACTCAGAATAGTTTACTGGTTCTGCCACCAGCCTATGGCGCTGATCTCTCAGACACCGGTAGGATCTGCGCATGCGCCAGCGGAAGTCCGGGCGCCCCATTGGCTAAATAGAACTGTAGCACAGCGAATTGTGATGATTGATAAGCGCATCGGTAAGGCGCGCGAAATTCAAATTGAAAGGTAAACAAGATTTGCGTTGAAAACGGAACATTCCGCCCACCAAAATACCAATAGGATTTTCCCAGAGTAAGAATAAGAAACGGTAATTAACGATAAATATGTTTAAGTTATTATTCTAAACTTAAAAGCTAACAAATGATAAGTTGAAACGATTATACGGAGGGTAGAGGACATAGTTTGACCAAAGGTCTCTTAAGCGAGTGATCCCTGGCTGTTCTAACGGTTGCGACTCGAACTACCCCATCAGGGCCAGGATGCAAGGAAACAACTCGTCCTAATGCCCATTGAAGAGGAGGCCGATTGTCCTCTTTTATAAGTACGATTGAGTTTACAATTAACGGTGTTGAGTCCGTGGTCCATTTTGCTCGCTGAGTTAACCCATGTAAATATTCATTTTTCCAGCGTTTCCAAAATTGTTGTTGAAAAGATTGGATAAGTTGCCATCGATTCAGTCGATTGATTTTTACGTCCTTGTAGTCGAAATCAGGAACTGCTGTAAGAGGTTCTAGCGTTAAAAAATGACCGGGCGTAAGAACGTTCAAATCGTTAGGATCCGAGCTCAATGGACACAAAGGCCGCGAATTTAAAATTGATTCGATCTGAGCGAAGAGTGTGGTAAGCTCTTCCAACGTTAAGACCTGATCGCCAACAATACGGTACAAATGACTCTTTGCGGCTTTGATTTGGATTTCCCACACCCCTCCGAAGTGGGGAGCAGAAGGTACGTTACGTTTAAAATCTATTTTTTCCGCATGAGAGGCTTGTTCGATACATGATGCTAGTTGTGAACTTGCACCAACGAAATTCGTACCGCAGTCAGAGTGAATAACATTGCAGCGGCCGCGACGAGAAACGAAGCGACGCAATGCCGCGATGAAGCCGTCAGTCGATAAAGTAGAAACCACCTCAAGGTGCACTGCTTTTGTACTCAAGCATACGAATAAACACAAGTACGCTTTATCGATTTTAGCACCACGATGAAGCCCGAGCTTAATTCGAAAAGGCCCTCCTAGATCGACACCTACGACAGAGAAAGGTTTTGCCTGATTGACACGAAAGGCCGGAAGGTCGCTCATAAAAGGTTGCAAAGGTTTCGGTTTAAGACGGTAGCATCTTATGCATCTTGAAAGATGATGACGTACAGCATGCTTTGCCGCAAGTATCCAAAACTGTTGTAAGATCAGATAGTTGGTTGTGTTCAGACCGGGATGAAAATTGTTTCGATGAATAGATTCGATTACAGCGGATGTAAGAACACTCTTTTTGGGCAATAATGCGGGATACTTCTGTTCGAAGTCAAGATCGGAGTGCGCTAGGCGCCCGCCTACTCTGAGTATACCCTGCTCGTCCAAAAACGGGTTTAGTTTACGAAAACTACGAGGTAACTGTATCTTTGATTGTAATTTGGATATGACATCCGAAAAACAACGTTGTTGGAAATGTTTCACGATAATTAGTAACGCACGATGACGCTCAGCGTCCGTTACGAAAAGATTATCTGATCGCGGAACAGTGTTACGCATGTTATTACAAAACCTGCGAACGTAAGCGATAATGCGACAGATTTTATCTAAAGAAGAATATTTTTCGAATAGTCGATCAATTATAGAAGTTTGGTTTACGCTTTCGATTTGATCCGAAACGAGAACGGTGGTGCGACGCTGCTCAGAGAGCACCGCATTGTCGTCGTTTGAACGATTTCTCGATGTATCGATTGGCCACTCAGACTGTGGTTGAGACAACCACTCTGGGCCCGCCCACCATAGGGCATTGTTCAGCAACTCGTGAGGCAATTGCCCACGCGAACAAACATCTGCAGGATTTGTGACAGATGGTACGTGCCTCCAGCACTCGGTCGGCACGATATCTTGAATGTGACTTACGCGGTTTGCAACGAATGTCACCCAGCGAGAAGAAGGAGCTCGCAACCAGGATAAGGTAACGGTGGAATCACACCACAGATAAGTGTCATGAACAGGAATCCGCAGCGTGCCCTTGACAAATTTGATAAGGTCTGCGAGCAAAAGTGCACCACACAGCTCTAGGCGAGGTAACGATTGACGTTTCAAAGGAGCTACACGAGCCTTAGCACAAACGAGAAAGACGCGAACGGAGCCGTCAGACTCGGTAACGCGCAGGTATATAACGGCGCCATATGCTGCTTCGGAGCTGTCACAAAATCCATGCAGTTGATATGATTGAGCGCTATCGGTAGCGTATTTACGTGGAATCTTAAGATTCCTAACTTGAGGAAGCTGTTCAGAGAACTTTTCCCATTGAGAGATAATTTCCGGTGGGGGCTTATCATCCCATGAAAGACCTAGAATCCAAAGCTTTTGAATAAGACATTTGGCATGAATTGTCAAAGGAGATAGAAAACCCAGAGGATCGAAAATTCTGGCAACCTCACTCAAAATCGTTCGCTTGGTGCACGGTTGATTAGATGGATTAACGGTAAAGACGAACGAATCCGAAGCAGGCTCCCACTTAAGGCCCAGAACCTTGATAGTTGTGTCTTCAGTTTCGGTAAAAGTGATTGCTTCTGAAAGACACGCCTCCGCGGGAAGATCGCTAAGTAGCTCGGGTCGGTTACTCACCCACTTTCGGAGCTCAAACGAGCCAAGACCGAAAAGAGCGATGAGTTGAGTTTTGATTTCTCTGGCGTCCTTCAGCGATGAGCTTCCGGATATGACGTCATCAACGTATATGTCGGAAGTTAAAACGGTTTTGGCCTTTGGGTACTTGTGACCCTCATCGTTGGCCAGTTGCTGAATAGAGCGGCACGCCAGGAATGGAGCGGAAGACACTCCGTACGTTACGGTATTTAATACGTACTCTTGAAGAGGCTCATCTGGGTGAGCTCGCCAGAGAATACGTTGATAATCACGATGTTGAGGAGCTAGGTTGATTTGACGGTACATTTGGCGCACGTCTGCCATGAAGACAATTGCGTGCTCACGGAAATGAAGAAGGATCTCTACGATATTTGATTGTAGCTTCGGTCCCGTCAGCAGCGAGTCGTTTAGCGATTTGGAAGTTGCATCTTTAGCCGAGGCGTCGAATACAACGCGAAGCTTCGTTGTAGCGCTGTCGGGACGTAGCACACAATGGTGCGGTATATAATACTTGCCTTGACCCATTTGCTTGGCAGGTACCAGAGTCATGTGACCACTGTCGATATAGTCAGTCATGAACTCCACGTATTGTTGGTTTAAATTGTGATCGCGATACAGACGCCTTTCAATGGCATGAAAGCGTCGTAAGGCTATCTTCTCGAGAACCCTCAAAGACTGGCTCCTCGTCGTCCTTGAAGGGGAGACAAACTACATATCTACCTGTCTCGTCACGGTAGTGATTACTGAGAAAACTATTTTCACAGCGTTGCTCTTCTGGGGTCAATCGGGAAGATTGTGGAACGTTATCGATTTCCCAGAAACGTTGAACAATTTTGTTTAAACTATCGTCTACGGTAGAAGGGGCTACCCTAGTAGACTGGACGATGCGAGTCTGGACTTCCCAAGAAGAAGCCAGCCGAAGACTGAGTTGAAAGCTCGCGGTTGAGAGGCGTTACCCTTCAGACGTTGTTCGAGAAGTGACTCAGCAAAGACGTCGGCACCTAACAAGACGTCGATTGGACCAGGGATGTCAAAACCAGGATCAGCTAGCGGTAGTGTTTTGACCTCCTCCCATCCTTTCGTATTTAGCCTTGCTATCGGTTGATCTCCGCAAATGCTCGGTATGACGAGCATTCCCAGACGAAACTTTACGTTACAGTTGGTGCCAATGTCGCATGTAACAAAGCCACTGACTGAGGCAGGGCTGCCCCCTAACCCATAAACGTTGATATTACCAGTTATAGGTTTTAGATTTAATCGTTGAGCGGCGTGAGCCGTGAGAAAATTGTTTTGACTGCCGGTGTCAAATAACGCGCGAAATGTATGAAATTCACCAGAAGCATCACGAATCTGGACGAGAGCTGTTGCCAGTAACACGGTTGTGGTTACGGTTGGATCAGACTGAGTTAACGAATCCTTAGCCACTAAGGTCGCCGAGCTTGCCGCCGGCTCCTTATGTAACAAAGTGTGGTGTTTACGTCTACATTGTCGACATGAAAACATTGATGTGCACTCTCGCACTGAATGGGATGCGTTAAGACAATTGTAGCACCATTTCTTTTCAGTGGCCACAGCCATGCGCTCATCTATTGATTTTGCCAAAAAATCACTACAGGCCGAGATGTGATGTTCATTACGACAGTAGGCACATTTACGAATCGGAGTGCTCGAATTATGAGCAGGTTTCGCTTGTTGTTTATCACCAACATTTTTATGAGTAGTGACGGTGGGAGCGACAAGCGAATGCGTGACGTTATGTCGCTTGAACTTCTGTGAAGTTCCCGGTGTGTCCTTTGAAACGTTAGCGGTTTTATTGGTAACATTCGAAAAGTGCGTGTCGCGAATTAATGCTTCACCTTTAGAGTGTAAGAATGCCCTTAAATGGTTATACTGTGGAAGCTCAATATCGGTATGTTTTTCCTCAAACTCGCGTCTTAATTTGGTATCGAGTTTGGCCAGAACATTATAACAAAGAACAAAATCCCATTTATCGGTAGGTAATTTTAAAGTTTTTAAAATTGTTAAGTTCTCATCGATCGTGTCTAAGGCGCGTCGAAAATCTTGAGCGTTCGAAGTCTTTAAACTGACGTCCAAGATATCACGCCAGCACGTAAACGCTAATTCGCGTTTATCTTCATAACGGGACTTGAGAGCCTCGTACGCACTTAAATAATGTTCACTTGCAACAGGAAAAGTTCTAATGAACGATAAAGCATCACCACTTAAAACTGACACGAGATAGTGAAATTTCTCAATATTACATAAGGAGGTAGAATCATGTATCAACGCGTTATAAGTTGCAATGAACTCAGGCCATTCCTTGATAGCACCGGAAAAAGTTGGCAACGAAATTTTTGGTAACCGCATATTTCCACTGTGCGAACCGGTCAATGAATTATGTTTCGAAGTGTCAGCTTGTTGAGATGAACGTTGTTCAAATTTTCGTTGAATTGCCAACACTTGAAAATACAATTCGTCAAATCGATCCTGAAGTTCATCGTCCTCCTCATCGGCATCATCCTTAAGAAGGTCCAAAATAATAAAATGGGAGTCATGAAAACTATCAGCAGTCGTTTTTATTTCATGACAATATGAAAGAAATAACCCTACTTGTGATTCATCGGTATTGGCTAAGGTACCTACTTCCAAAGCCTTCGTTAAGCGATTATATGCTATAGTTCGTTTACGTCGCAAACTGGGCAAATTATTAATAGTGTACGTATTTTCGATACCCTTTTTAATAGTAGGTTTAGATTTACGCCTTGATAGTAAAGACATAATTAATATCAAAACAATAAAACCTGATAGCAACAAATATTCGGATTCGATAAAAAGTTTAGTTGCGAACGTCTTCAGCGAGACCGCGTTCACAAGAATCGACGAGAATCACTGGGGCGGTATTACACGACAACAGGTAATATTGTCACCTCGGTCATCTGAGTTTTAAATTGAAATAAATTAAATTGATAAGGATGAATTAAATGAGCGTTAGGAACACTAAAAACGGTTTGCGATATTCGTTAATGTACGGTAAATAAAAAAAATAAAAATCAGTTTTTTTTGTAAAAACAAAAAACTATGATTTTTAACCTAAAACGGTAATATTGAAAATGTGAACGCACCAAAATTCGTTGAAAATATGATACGATAAACGATACAACGTCACGATAAAAAATATTTCGTAATTTGAAACGAAATAAATTTTCGATAAATAAATATCAAGAGGAAACGTTGAACGGTTGGAAAAAAGTAGTCGAGTTATAACGAACTATCAACATAAAATTATGAGAAGGTGGATTTGCAATATTGTATTATTGCGAACGGTAAAACGGTAGATAATTTTATGCTAATAAGTATAAAACGACAAAAGAATTTATTTTCAACAAATATTCTAGAAACTGATGGAAGCCATCTTAAATCGATAAACGGTAGGTAAGGTACTCAACAAAACAAAATGGAACAAAGACTTGTTTTCCGATTAGTAATTGAAACAAAATGTTATGTTTATTCGTTTTAGCTGTACTAGTAAGTATAATAAGCGTGGAATACGGTAAATGAAGTAGCAATTACTAAATCGAATTGGTATTTGGCGGCAGACTGAAGGTAGGTATCCAAAGTTCCCGGGTTTCGGCACCAAAAAATTTGGCTAAATTGACTCGATAAATAGCACTTGTACACTGTCAATCACCACATTGGATCGAATACTTATTGAAAGCATTCGCCGTTAATAAGCGTTGCTACAGACGATTTAGACAATAGGAATAATGCACAAACCACTTACCACGTAGGCAGGCTTCTAGCACGATTCCTCACGAATAGTTCTTCCTTTAGACACTTGGCCGGCCAGCCACACACGATTATAAAGTTCCAAAAACACTGTTGAGCACTTGAAGTTTGATTAGGATAATTGAGTAAAAAAGATGTAATGTTTGGTGCGCGCGCGCATTCGATTCAACGTCCAGACTCAGAATTGTTTACTGGTTCTGCCACCAGCCTATGGCGCTGATCTCTCAGACACCGGTAGGATCTGCGCATGCGCCAGCGGAAGTCCGGGCGCCCCATTGGCTAAATAGAACTGTAGCACAGCGAATTGTGATGATTGATAAGCGCATCGGTAAGGCGCGCGAAATTCAAATTGAAAGGTAAACAAGATTTGCGTTGAAAACGGAACAACCGTACTTTCTAGATTTAACCGGAATTTTCTAAGATAGGAAGGTTCCCGTTATTTACCTAATATTTATAAAAAAAATCACTTTGTTGTTACTTAAGAGGTAGACAGAGCCTGTTAACCATGTTATGAACCTAAAGGTACTCTCTCTCTCTCAGCCGAAAGACGTCCACTGCTGGACAAAGGCCTCCCCCAAGGTACTCGCTGATTTGAAAATAAAACATTGCGACTCAAAAATAATAAATCAAATAATTGCATCAGTTTCCGAAGGCTTGCTTGACGAAAAGATTTTTCCGTACTATTTAAATTAACTCTGAAACAGGCGTGATAATATGTATGTATGTAAAAAGGTATCATTCCGTAGAAACATTATCATAAAATCGGCGTTTATCGACAAACAGTAAACATAGTTAATGATTCGTTAATTGAAATAACATGTATAGTACTTCGTTATGGTTATAGTCATGGTGTGAAGAGCAATGTATGGTGATAAAATTCAGAGGTTAGAGTAATTATTTTTAACCGTAGAGAGAGCTTATATACTCCTCTAACCTCATTAAACACTCCTAATAAATACTCCTAAAAAACAAAAAAAAAGATGAAAATAATGACACTCTCTCTTCCTAGCCTTTGTCCCATTATTTGATTCGACTCTCCTAAAATCAAAAGCATAACTCATCTTATCTGGGATGAGGTGAATATTCTAACATTTAGGAGTATTATTAGTTTTGGCATTTAGGAGTTATAGTAGAAAGAATTTTACTTTAGGAATTCTGAAAAAAACGCCCACCATTTTTATTCAGATATGTAAAAAATCTAAAATTACAAGTAAATCCTGAGAATATGCTTACCAAATTAATATTAATATATTATTTATGTTCCAGTTACATACCTAATAATTTTTTATAGCCTTTGCCTATTAAATGGCTTCACTCGCATGGGTTTCATTAGTATATATTTTTTACACACAATTCATATTTTTAGATTTAATTTTCACGGATATTAAAGATACCTGATTTTGATAAAGACTTTTTATTCATGCAGAAAATAAAAAAATCTCAAATCCAGTAAGTAGTACGTATATTTTGTAAAATTTATTTTTAGTTTATTAAAGAACAAAAGAATTAAAAGTAAGTAGTTCATATTTCCCGTACGCGCTCTATAAAAAAGCCATACTAACTCTATGCATGCAAGAGTCACTATTTGTTGGCATTTTAATGAGAATAATTGTAACGACTCTGAATTTAAAGATGCATTAATTTAATTGGTAACGCGTAATGATGCATTTTTAACTTTTATAGAAGCCGAAATGGGAAAGAATTTTGTATGTGTGTGTTTTTTATTTTTTTACGTGTATGCGCCGTACTTTGAAGGCCTAGTTTTAATAAAGAATTTTTTTTTTTTTAATACTATAGTTTTTTGGTTGAGGCGTTTATTTATTTATTTATTTTATTTTATTTTATTTTATAGGATGACCAACAGCTACAATTTTAGTCTTAAATGTATAAATAGAATAGCTAGCAAAGGAGCCACTTAAAGGTCCTCACAGATAAAAAACAGAATTCAAAACGAAAGTTGAACACTACGAATAACACGCTATTAAGAGTTACAATAATTAATAAGAATAACAACATATATTGTTACAGTCATCATCAAAAAAAGGAATTTTGAAATATCGATTTTTTTTAACGACATTTTTTTAGGAACAAACACCGTACATTGTTATCAGTATCGCCAGACACTTCTCGGTGTCAAAACGTCAAAAGTAACTTCCGCCCCTCCCAACAAATAGTCCTAATGGGAAGGCTCACTTCGCCCATTAATTTCAAAGTAAAACGCTTAGCAAAACTGTAACAAGTCTGCGACAACCATGATGAATGGCCGGCTAGCACATGGGGCGTAATAAATGGCAGATTTTACACTTCTTCGTTACATTCTGTATATTAAAATGTAAAAATACATTCATACAGAGAATCACGTCTTTATCCCTTACGGGGTAGACAGAGCCAAGAGTCGTGGAACTCGAAGACCACGCTTAGCTGAATAGTGAGCTTTCTGATGGAATGGAGATTCAGATATAGTGACAGGTTGCTAGCCCACCGCCTATGATTGAAGGAATCCCCAGTTTAAAGCCTTTTCCCTCGATTGACTTTAACACTCTGCGCGGGAAGAGAAGCAGCTAGCACATTCTATGTTTTTTCTTCGCTCCCAGACCAGCATGGAAGCATAAATGTAAAAATACCTAATAGAAATTAAAATAACATTCTTCTTCTTCGTATGACCAGTATGTGGCAACTTGAACCGCCCTCTATTGTACAATGCTTTTGCCCGCGACTTCGTTGACGCGGAATTTACTATTATTAAGGAGACAACTGTGAAAATCGCATCAAATTTCTTCCGGTAAATTTTGCGTGATGCACGGTTTATAGAAATGTGGCCTTAAATACCTTTTTCACTTAAATATCTCTTATGTCCATATGTTTTACATAGTCCACTTACAGTTTTATAGATGTGATCATTTCAATTCAATCAAAAACATAATGTTTACAATAAACAATATTGTCATCATCATCAATTAATTTAAGAACTTCGTTCTTTTCGGTGAAGAAATTTCCATGTATGCCTCTCATTTGACTTCTCTATAAGACATGACCTCTAATTTTGTTTAATTTCGTCTATATGTCCTTCTTGACATTCCTCAATCAAAAACATAGTGTTTACAATGAACAATATTATCATATCTGTCTTAAAATCGAATTATAATCCAAGTGATACACTTTTTTAACTCGCGCTGAACAGTTTTATGTCTAGTCTTGACTAGACATAAAACTGGTAACATTAAGTGTTATAATTATGTGCCATAAAGACGTATTAGATTACATTGATTTATTGATTCAAATTGCGACAGAGGACTATCATTAAAGACACTTGTCTGGTCTAGTTTAGATTTAAATAAATTTCTTTCGACGATGTCTTTTTAAATGCCGCATTTTTTAAAATGCCGCAAGTAAAAAATATGACAGGTATACAAGTTTTGTTATAGCTAATGTTTTATTTCGAACTAGCTTTTGCCCGCGGCTTCGCCCGCTTGAATTTCCCACGGGAACAGTGCTTTTTCCCGGGATGATAGGTACTCTATGTCCTTCTCAGTACATCTAACTATGTGTATGCGAAATTCAGCAAGATTGGTTCAGTAGATAAAACGTGAAGAGGTAACAAACAAACAAACTCACTTTCGCATTTATAATATTAGTTAGGATAGTTAGAATTAGGATACGCAGAAAAACAATAATAAAAAACCCGGCCAAGTGCGTGTCGGACCACGCATAAAGTAGGGTTCCGTAGTCAATTTTGACACCGCGCTGAATGTGAATTTCTTGCATGCTTGCATCATCATAATCTCCCTAGCCTTTTCCCGTATCTCACGGGGTCGGCTACTTACCTAAACCTGTTCTTTTGGAAAAAAGTATATATTTTTATTTATAATTTCAAAAGTAAATTTTCTATTATATTCTATCACAGGATACCCGAAACAATTTTAAATAAGAGTTTTCGCGCCTGTTTCTTTACGTAAGTGATTTGAAGTTTATAGGTCCAAGACCGTGTAAACGACTTTGGCGGGCTATATCTCGCAAATGGTAAAGCTGATAAAAAAGTGTTGTATGGAAACCCTACCTTATTTTCATAGTCCTTTTTAACGATACCCCACACAAGGGGGTGCACTCAAAAAATAATTCACCCCCCCTTTACATGTATGGGGAGGTACCCTTAAAAAGGGGTAATTTTAATTTTTTGTACTTTTAAAAATGATATCTATATGTGAAGTATCCTCGAACCAAGTTACATGCAAATCAGTCCATAAACGTAGAAGATATTCTGCTGTGACAGACTAGGACGGACGGACGGACTGAACGATCTTATAAGGGTTCCTTGTCGGACTACGGAACCCTTTAAATAATTCCATAAGGCATTCTCTGATAGTCGAAGCTTTGCTCCAAACAGAAATATTACCACTAATAAAAATTGTTTCACAATTTAACAAATATCAGGCAACGTTCCTATTACCAAAGCTAACGGAGTAGAACCGCGTCTAAAAGAGTAAACTTGTTAAATCCCAACATATGAAACTTGGTAACAGTTACGACGCCGCAGGGAATAAAGTTCCAATAAACATGTCCACTGCTGGGCGAATGTCGGGAACAGCGCAATGTAATACACATGTTTCTTACTAAGTAAGACCAGTAAAAATTTATTAGTATTTTGTAACTATTTCGACTAATATTATAAACTAGCCGCGCACCGGGGTTTCGTTCCCATGGGAATTTTAGAATAAAAAGTACCCTACGTGAAATTATCGGTATTTTTCTACCCGTATACCAAATTTCATTGAAATCCGTCCAGTACATTTTGCGTGATTGAGTAACAAATATCTTCACAAACACAGACTCACAACTTTCGCATTTGTAATATTAAGTAGGATGCGAAAGTGAGTTAGTTTGTTACCCCTTCACGCTTTATCTACTGAACCAATCTTCCTGAAATTTCGCATACACATAGTTAGAAATACTGAGAAGCACATAGGGTACCTTTCATCCCGGGAAAAAGCACTGTTTCCGTGGTAAATCAGTAAAAACAATAATTTCCCGATGGAATATAACCTAAGAGGCAAATAGACTTATTTACTAAGACAAGACAAATAATATCGTGTAACATGTAAGCAAAATACATAAAGTTATCCACCGGAATCATTATATCCGTGAAAGTTATAATGGGCTTACGAGCAGGGCTGCCATTTACTAGAATCAAAGTCAATTATTTTTATTTATATAGGCTTAAAAATAGCACTTATAAATCGTCACATTCTTGTTTTTTAGTTAGTTGACGTCATAAAATTACTTAAAGCTAAGGTTACCACCGCCTCCAAAGCGCAAGTGGAGAAGAGGCGGCACAACAAACTCCACTGCTGCATTTTCTCTAAAGACGTCACTGTACCTTTACAACATATGTCTTACAATGAAATGACTGTGTATGTGGAATATACATTGAAATAAATTTATTGATTAAAAATTCCTTTTAAAGACATTCAGCGGACATAATATTCTTTTATTTCCCAACTAACGCCCCGCAGTACTAATATTAATTCTGTGGCCCCGCCCCAGTGTCGCTCGTGTGGTACATAGATAAATCGTTGTGCTTTATATTGGTAAAAGAATTTCGGTTTGGTAGTTCCTAAGATTACCCCCAACGAACATAATGTTTTACGTATAGAATGGAACTGAACCATCGAATGAAATGTTATGCTCGGCCATGTAACGCTTTTTCGGGTTGGAGTCGAGAGCGATACTTAGATGAAGTTTTGATTTTTTTCGTAGAGTGCGTTTCGTATTTGGCGTGACCGTCGTGTCATGCTCAGATGTTTTTGAATCTGCCGGGTATCTCATGAAAGCCTATTTTCCACTGCAAAGCGTTACACTAACAAAAAGCTTAGTAAAGCCGGCTACTTAAATATTTGATGGGTTATGACAGAAAAAAGCCAAATATGTCCTGCTAAAGTCGGATAGAAGACAGCCCTACTCGCTAGGCCAAATATTTGTGGGGTAAACAAAATGTGTGAGCGAGCGCGGGGTGAAATACGTCAGTATCCATTTTAAACCAGTCCAATTTGGTAATTCATTAATTTTGTAAACCAATTCTTCAACTATAAATGAATGTGGGAAAGCGATGAATGGGACTGGCACACTAACGTAGGTAGAAATAAATTAATAGTAAAAAAAGCTCTTATTGTTACTCTCAACAAACCCTTTCATTTGATACCCATATTGTAGAAATACATAACATACTTACATATTTTATTGCAAGTTAAATAAAAGCTTTTAAAAAGGGGAGGCTTATGCCCAGCAGTGGGTTAATTTGGGATGAAAATTGATGATGAATGTTGTCAGCTTCAATACCGAAAATCTATAATCTGGATTAAAAGTTTTTACAGAGGTTCATTTCTGACCAGAATATATGATAGACTTATTATTTTTAAGATATCAAAGATCACATTCCAGAAAAATAATAAATAATTTGAACCGAATATTTGTAGATAAGTTTAATTTGAATCTCATCATTACAACAGATGGTGGCAAAAAAATAATTGAAATAAATGATATTATATATCTATCTACTATCTACAGCCGAAGAGTAATATCCTATGAAAATGCAGACGTTTTGTCTGCATTTTCATTGGATATTACTCCAGAATGTTTTATTTTATGCTCATCTGGCCTCAGATCTGAAAGGTCTTTATGATATCCCTGATAACGCACATAAATATGACTCACCCTAAAAAATAAGATGAAGTATAGAAGATAGTTTCTATCATCAATATAATAAAATTCTTTCGTTTCTGACTGAGTAACTATCAGACAACGCACCGCACCTGCACCTGACAGTGATTAAGCAAATGGACGATCTTATTTGTCCCAGCTGTCTGGAAGAAGAAGAAACAAGCTTTCACTTAGTTGCAGAATGTCCTGCATATGCCGCTGCAAGAAGAGAAGTATTGGGCTCAGACGTCCTATCTGAGGATGATTTGAGCGACATTACAATAGTTGTTAAAATTCTGCAAGGTAACAGGTAGATTCAGTGGGTCGCCACCAACGTGAGTTACCAGGTAACTGAAAACCCTACACGGGTCTCGGGGAATTGAGTGAAATGGTCCCAGCATAAGTGGACTGATCACCCGTCTGGTGCTCGCGCTGGCGTCCCCACATAGTAAATAATAATAAATAACAGATAACGCACAGCCAAAAGTATTGGGCGTAGGAAGCTGAAATTTGACACGTAGGTTCCTTAGGGAGTGTAGGGGAGCACTAAGAGAAGATTTCCCAAAATTCCCACGGGAACAAAGTCCCGGGCCCATCCTAATCCTAACTAATATTATAAATGCGAAAGTGAGTTTGTTTGTTTGTTACCTATTCACGCTTCATCTACTAAACCATTCTTTCTAAAATTTTGCATACACATAGTTAGAAGTACGGAGAAGGACATAGGGTACCTTTTATCCCGGGAAAAAGCACTGTGCCCGTGGGAAATTCCCGCGGGCGAAGCCGCGGGCAAAAGCTAGTAATAAATAATAACGATCGCTTTCTCAAAAAGTCGGCAACGCATCAGTGACCTTCTTAGTGTCGTTGCTGTCTATGGACTGCGGTGATTGCTTACCATCAGGCAACCCGCATGCTCGTTTGCCAACTATTCTATAAAAAAAAAGATAAAAGAAATGGCCACACTAAATGACTAAATACAGTTTTACATTTGAAAATATTGCTTTTTCATTTGTGCCAATAAAAATATTTAGAGCTCTTTTAGTATTTAATCCACATAATATTACCGTCCAAGCAATAATCAGGGTACCTATTAAACTTTATAGTCGTCAAATACCTGGTAACTACGTACGAAAATCGTAAGAGAGGTCAAGGGAAGCACCTGACCAGTTAATCAGCTTATGTATATCAGTTCAGGTTTAAGAGATACCGTGGTAACGTTATGGTAACAGAGGTTAAAGATCTTCGCATGATACGCAATAAATTTCTTGTTTTTAGCTTCGGATATTTTGTGTATTTACATGTTTACATTTAGTTGTTACATAATATACATACATAGAATCACGTCCTTATTCCTTACGGGGTAGACAGAGCCAAGAGTCGTAAGACTTGAAGGCCACGCTTAGCTGAATAGTGGATTCTCTGATGGAATGGAGATTCAGGTATAGTGACAGGTTGCTAGCTCATCGCTCCCATTTAGTTGTTTTGTTATGCTGAGTATACATGATTTGGGTATCCGTCTAGCTTATAGTGTTAACTTATTTTCAACTAAAACATTATTACGATTGTTACCTGTTGTGTATACCTTAATAGGTAAATAAAATAAAATTTGTTGGTAATGTGATTCGTTGCATTCTAAGGATAAAGCCTACTGTTCTGTAAAATTCCTCTATTTTGTGAATTTCATATGCATATAAATTTAGTCGGGTGATAATTTATACTTCGATTTTGAGATTTAAACGGTCTTTTTTAATTAAATTAAATATTTTAGGGGCTATTTAAAGGCCTTAAATAAAATAATAGTCTTTCTTAAACTTTCTCGCTTTAAAAATAAAAAAAATAAAATTAAAATTTCTTTATTTTTCACAACAATACTTCAATACTAGAGGTTGAGGTTTTCTTTTAAGCAAACTTTTTTCTTTAAAGGCTTTAAACACATAACTATGATTTTAATAAGATTCGTGCTAACTCCCGTTTAAACCATAGGTAAAAAAATTAATGTATTATACTCGACTCGTCAAAATCGCGCCAGTTTCGGAACTTAAATTGCCTCTATCATATATATACTCTATGTGATATTATTTCTTTTTCAGGTATGCATTTTCTTGGACAACAATTTCACGTAAGAAACTACTAATACATCGTCTATATATATAAAATTCTTGACTGAATGACTGGCAGACAACGCACAGCCGAAACTACTGGGCGTAGGAAGCTGAAATTTTGCATGTAGGTTTCATAGGGAGTGTAGGTCAGCACTAAGAAAGGATTTCCCTAAATTTCCAAAGGAACAAAGTCCTGGGCACACGCTAGTCATTAAATAAAACACCAAAAATAATAAAAACTAACCAAAGAAAACCACCTAACAAGAAATCTCTAGAAAACAATTTAAAAACTCCGCTTCTCACTACATTTTCTCGTGTCCAATTCATTTTTCAAACGCCACACACGTAACTAGTGTTGTGCGGAGTAATTTGCGGGATACCGGTATCCGTTAAAACGGTTAACGGTTATCGGTTTTACCGGTACGTGTTCCGGTGGAGGCATACGTGAGTGTTTTTGCTTTTTCATCGGAATTTGTGCTCGTCGAATGTGGTTTACTTTATGGTTCGTTGAAAGACTAGTATCTTCGTTGGCGTAGACCGAATAGGAACGTAGAGTACGATAAAAACTTTTTTAAAGTCGGTGGGAATTTCAGAATCAACGCCAAGTATACTTCAAGTTTTACCTGGGTAACAAATTCATCAAAATCAACTTAGCTATAGCGACGAGATTGAGTAACAACAGCCATTCAGAATATCACATTTCTCCTAGTAGGCAAAGCTTTGGCATTTTCCCACGAATCCCTAAAATCCCCAGATCCCTATGGACCCGTGGTTATACTCTACGGTAAACCGTAATTTTTGCGTTTGCGTTAACCCGCCAGACATACACTAACCCAAACCGTAACTACAACCCCAAACGCTCCCAAGACGTATTATCTGCCAAGCAGTAAATAAGCGGCGGTGTAACGACTTGCCGAAAAACACGATATATTAACCGACAGCAATAAATGTGAGGTAATGTTCACATTGTACAAGTTGGGGCGTAAGGCAAAGTTCACATTGTACGAGTCGGGTCGTAAAGAGAAGTTTACATTGCATTACGTAAGGAGTCTACATTACGTTCATAAGAAAGCGTTTACACTGCACGAGTTAGGTTGCTGTTCACACGAGTTATTTGCTGGTAATGTGAAATCCATTCTTCCATTCATACCATCCATATCCATCCATATTTCCATTTACACTCTAATATTATAAATATGAAAGTGTGTTTGTTTGTCCTTTTTGCTTCGGGCGGAGCTGCCGCGGCAGTAGCTAATTTAGAATAAATAAGACATTTTTATTAGCATTCAAAAGATAAGGAATGGTGGTTAAGACTAAAGATAAACATGCATTGAAGAAGTTAGGGGAGGCTATTTCCCAGAATGGTAAACTAACCCAGCAAAAATTTTAGTCGAAATTATCATAAAATTACCTATTTATAGTAAGAATAGGTAATTTTATGGTATTTTCGACCAAAAATGTTTGTTGGAAATAGCTATCAACTTGCCGTTATACTCGCCCAGTGTAAACTAATTTATTATTTCCGCAAACTGTGATGCGTCACTGGGGAATGCATGTTTACTCCGACTTACTTATCTCGGTGCAATTCCTCGGTTTATTGATACTAAACCTGAGTTAGCAGCTAAAACAAGACTTAGCTAAAAGCAATTTAATTTCATTCGGAACTCTTGATACGCAAGTCCAACTCGCACTTGGCCAGTTTTTGTTTTAGTAAAGAAACTACAAAGTAAAAGAGAGAATTAAATCTAGAAATTCGTACGTACGCCAATAAATATAACAAAGATTGCCCAGAACATATAAATAACAGAACTTTCCTTTTACCCAAATATTGGGCATTAAAGCTATCTGCCACAAAGGGTCGGTAAACAACTCTGTATAAATAAGTAATCTGCTGAAAGCCGAGAGCGTTTTGACATATTGTCGCTAGGATGGCCGCGAGGAATGTCGAGAGAACAGAAGTATAGATACATAGGTAGATTATATTTGATCTGAGCAACATTACAATAGGGCAGATGTTAAAATTCTGCAAAGTAACAGGTAGATTCAATGGGTCGCCACCAACGTGAGTTACCAGGTAACTCAAAACCCTATACGGGTCTCGGGGAATTGGGTGAAATGGTCCCAGCATAAGTGGACTGATCACCCGTCTGGTGCTTGCGCTGGCGTCCCCACATAGTAAATAATAAAATAATAATAGGTAAACTATACAGGGTGTTTGGGTAAACACCTTCAACCTCTCTAGGGATGAAAGTATCATGAATATGAGCAACTTTTTGTATGCGACCGACTTTGAAATCTCAAAAAAAAAATCAGCTGTTCTATATATTTTACAATACCTACTCGCCCAAAACACCCTGTATACTATTACTTTGTATGTTCTTTTCTGTAAATGGTGCCATAAAGTGTTTATCTATCTATCTATCTAGACTCTTTGTCGCACCAAAAGTTAAAAAAATAAGCACATATTAAAAAGTTTTAAAAAGGTACAAAAGCGATTAGTAACAATAAGACTGTGATATAGTTTTAGGAACCTACTGTAAAAGACCGAACTAAGGTAAATTCTAATTTTATTTACCTGCAGAACCTAAGTTTTGATGTTAATTTCGGACTTTTGTAATGTGTTACCTACTCCTCCTTAGTCGTATTCCTCATGACTGAGGGTCAAGGTCATTATATGGAATGAAACACACACAACGACTATCTTGGCAAGGTTAATGGAGTGGTTTGCCATTGCCTTCTCCATTTCACACACTAGCTGATAATCATCAACCAGAGTGCAGGTTTCCCCATGATGTTTTCCTTTAACGGAAGCAAGTGGTGGTCGATAAAAACTACCATACATGAATTAGATTGACAAACTCATGTAGCACGGGCAGGATTTGAACCCCGGACCTTTGCAGCCACAGGCGGGCGCCCTACCACTCAGCCACCACCGTGTTACCTAAAGACAAGGTAAATTTAGTAAAGGAGTTTCTGAACAACACCCTGTAGATAAACGAAACGCTCGCTTTGCTAATGTATCGATATGAGACTACTACTTTTACTAGCTAGGCATTTTCTTATTATTTTTTTTCATTTTATTTATTAGAGACACATTACATTTTATTCTTTCTCACAATCGTGTTACAACTCATGAACACGAATCTGCCTGTGCCTATAGCTATGCCTCTCTATATATATATTCAGTCTTTTGTTTTGTCAATCTTGCATGACACATTATACTTGTTTCTATACTTTCGTTGATTTGTGTCGGGAACAATGGGATCTACCGCACAAATAGCTTTTGTCCAGTGGCAATTTTGTAAAACGCGATGAAAAATTACAAGTTATTTGGTGAAATTTTATCTATCTATCTAACTTAATAATATAAATAATTATAAAACCGTTCATTCAAATTCCACACCTCCAACAATAAGAACGTATGAGTCGACATTTTTTAGATATCGAGTTAATCTGACCACACTCCGTTCGCTTGAACCGGGTGCAGTCGAGTAACCGCTTTTAACCGGATTTTCCCAGATATTTCCGGATCAATTTGGAGCTGCAAATAAAGAAGTCGTGTGAGATGTTGGTCGCCAATTTCGTCGGATTTAAAGTTCAAATATTTTTGCTGTAAGTTAGATAGATACTTTATCATAACATTGGTGTTAGAATCGCTTTATTATTATACTCAAAAGTATTTTTTGACCTTATAGTGAATCGTAGTCAGTCGGATATGGGTACCATATTTGTTATTTGTTTATTGCGGTATCCGAAAATTTCACCAACCTGTCACTATAACTGAATCTCCATTCCACCAATACCACGGTCAGCTTAGCATGGCGTTCAAGTCTCACAAATCTTAGCTCTGTCTACCCCGTAAGGGATAAGGACGTGATTCTATATCTGTATCCTAAAAAATATCCACACTAATATTGTATGTTGTTTTGTATTTTGAATAAATTCTCATTCATTCATTAATTCATTATAAAAGCGTAAGTCTCCTGTCGGGTGTTTTAGGTTTTTCGTTTACAATTCTATATTTTTTTCTAGAATTCATGAACGGAAACTCAGTACAAAGTGCGCTCTAGTATAGAGTACGGTTATTAGTACTGATTAGTGCTAACTCATTCTGTATGAGAATTACTCAATGATACTTATTAGTTATGTTTGGTTTGATTGTTTGTGTCAAAGTCAAAGTCAAAGCCAATATTTTTTTTATTATTGAAACTTGGCCTTCAAAGAAGGCTCTTTTTCACGTCGATAACTAATTATTTAATCATAATATATTATGTCTCAAAGCTACAAACTACTAGCATTTCGGAAGGACCACTGCTGAGAAGAAATGCCGAAAGAAACTCATGAAACAGTCTTGGTCGCCTAGCATGCCAGAGGAGCTATTCATTAACTTTATACATACACTAGATTGTGTACAGTCAAAAATAAAATAAAATATAAGAAAAAAAAAATATAATAAAACATGTTATGTTTGTGATCAAGTAACCACAATGAATTGGTTAAGAACAAAAAATAAAAATAAAATTCGAATCAGGATCCCCCTGGCAACACCAGTTCACGACTTGACGCGAGGGTCAGCCATCGCAAAGCTCAACCATAATAGAGGGAACCTTACGACCCGGCCCACGAATGTTGTGGAATCAGACTGGTATTTCAAACTAGAAATTAAACATTGAATGGATTATATAGTCCTTCTGATCGATTTTGATACTAGCGGCGCCCCGGGCTCCGCTCCCATAAGAATTTCGAGATTTGAAGTATATTCTACCCTTGTAGGTACCAAATTTCATCGAAATCCGTCCAGCGGATTTTGCGTGACTGAATAACAAACATGATCAAAACACATCCAACTTTCGCATTTTATTTAGTGGGAAAGGGGATTAGGAAGACTACGGAATTTTGTTGTAAACAATACAAAATTGCCCCTTTTTTAAGTCGGTTCAAAGAGAAAAGATCATCGATATTGAGTAAACAGTATGAATGAAATACCAGATACTAATCTGTACGTACGTGTTTAACGACGCAACCGAAGGATTTAGAAAATGAAACGAAAAAAACACTCCTACGCTGTTTTAGAATGCCATAGTTTAAGAATCTGAAGTGGTCTCGTGGTCGAAAATTCTTTGGTTCAAATTCTATACGTAATTGTATAAGTACCTTACGACTTATACATGTGCGGTAATGGATGCTGTAGATGAAAGAAAACATTTTGAGAAAAACTTTATTTAAGTCGATGTATAAATTTAATTGTATTTCAATAAATTGTATTTTAAGTCGATGATTTCTAATACCTAATATCTAATGATTTATCTCAGATGTCACAAATCCATATAATTCATCAGATAGTGTATAGCAAAGATTAGGCAGTGTGCATAGAATTTACTCCAATTGATTACTCCATTAAAAATAACCTTAATTTTCAAATTACTCTATTTTTAATCATCGCTAAAAATCGTGTCGAATTACGACTCCGCTACGGAATGTCTGAGTACGAAATGTCTATGTACGATAATTCTAAGTATGCGGGTGCGATGTACGTTAGTTCTATAAAACTTTTTTCCAAAAAAAATGAACCGACTTCCATCATAAAACTTAAAATCATGAAATAACAATAAAGAAAAATGTATTAGCATTCTACCTACTGAATGAGGTGAAGTCGGTGCCAAGTGCAGGAGTAAGGGTGTTATGTAATCGTTTAGCTAGGTATTATATACATGATTCTAATATTAACTTAGATTATTTAATATTCAATTTGGCACCGACTTCACCTCATTCAGTAGGTAGAATGCTAATACATTTTTCTTTATTGTTATTTCATGATTTTAAGTTTTATGATGGAAGTCGGTTCATTTTTTTGGAAAAAAGTTTTATTTTATCATTTTTAGTTTAATAAAAACTTTTCTTTCACTGGCCGAAAATAAAGAATTAAGAATTCGAAACTTTTTATGTCTAAGTAAGTAAGTTTGATTTGAAATGTCACAACATGTCAAATTGTCTATTATTTTGGCAGATAAATAGACCGAGAGCCCGTGACGACCAAACCTTCCTTATTTTAAAAATGCTGAATGTTTCTCTGCGTGGTATATACGGGTAAAAAATATTAGCGACTAGGTATGAAGTTTGGATCTTAGTTGCTTATGCAGGTAATATGGATAGTAAGGATGATTTTTATAGGTAAAGCAACCTTGGGGCCTCCCAAAGTAATATTAAATTAAGCTTTTATAATAAAACAAATACATATAACTATAATTTAGTAAGGTTACAATATCTAGCAGGGGTTTATATCTGCACCAATTGCCTGGTAATGGATGGCGTGATTTCTAATATTATTAGGAATAAAATCTTTAAAAAACTTTACTTTGAGGTAATTGAGTTACCACTTTAAATGTTATTGCTACAAGTAATCTGCCTAAGTAATCATGAACCAACTTTTATAGTCGCTAATCGCTATTTCTATGTTGGGGACATACATAGAAAATCTTGAGTTTTAATAAAATAAGGAAGGGCATGCGGTCGCGGGCTTTTGCTCTATAATGCAATGTTGGTATTTTTATATTTTGTTAGGTATCTTTAAAATTACCGAACAGATTCTGACGTGGTTAAAATGGGACCAACTTGGGAATACACCATTACGAATAAAAAAACAATTATGGAAATCAGTCCACAATTGGCGGAGAAATCGGCGAACATACATAAAAAAACATACATACATCGAAACATATAACCTCCTCCTTTTTTGGGAAGTCGGTTGAAAATATCCTACTTCTATGTATTCCAGTGCAATACCCAATATTACATAGGCTTTACAAAATAATAGTTACACTAAAAATGGTTCATTCAGATTACACCAAAAGTATGGAATAAAGTACTTCTATTCAGAACTCTATTCTATAAATCCTTGTTGCATTCGGTAGATATTTGTTGGCCTAATTAAAATACTATCAGAGGGAATCTATAATGTTATCAGGAACATCTAAACAACGCTACCGATCCTTAGGAATGCTTTAGCACCTCACTAGTTTTAAAATAGGGCACTTCCTTCTAATAATTAACATTTGGTGTATGTTAAGAATCTTTAAGTAAACTAGTTTTCTTTTTTGGTCGGGATTGTAAGACGGTGGTTTTTGATTGGTCGGCTTTAACACGGTGTACAGAAAACTTAGACAAGATATAAATACCACTAAGCAATGTCGATACAAAAATGTCTGAACGTGATTGTATGAGAATTTTTATTTCGTCTTTTCCAGTTTTAGATTTTTTATTTCAGGAAAACCGTTATAGTAGAAAAATCTACTATACATTTCAAATAAGAATGGGACTGTCAACGATGCTTTATTGCATTTTGTGAAATCTTCATAAATTGTAATAAGCGCTTCTCGTCATCATTCTTAATGCGCACAGCGAAGCAATGGAACTCCATGCCTGCGTCTGTGTTCCCGAGCACATACAACCTGACTCTCTTTAAAACCAGAGTGAATAGGCTGCTTCTGGGTAAGCTGTCCTCGGACAAGATTGTGGTCAAGAGCACACCCATCTTTAATTTTAAAAAAGTAAGTAGGTATTGTACAGTATACATTAAAATGAACCTGTCGCGAAATACACTGGCATCGTTGACAGAATAGAATCTATTCTTAACGGATTATAAATTTAAACTCAATAAGATTTCACAATCTGACCATGCGTAGGCGCCATTTCTCTCACAACTCGCTTAAGACCAGTCTTAACAAATCCTACAGCCATGAAGACCACATATTGTGAGAATCTCCAACACTTATCACCTGGGTGGATTAAAATCTTACCAACTTCCGGATTAAGGCTTGTTGTGTCAATCAAGTTGTTATCTTAAAATCTTTTAGTTATGTAGTTGATAACGTTGTCTGATGACGAAATGTGATTTTGGGGATCATTTTGTATTTTTTGTAAGCTGAAACTGTACTGAATGAATTTAAAAACATGGGAAAAATTTCTACTGGTGCTACTGGTTCTACTGGTACTCATGAATATGAGCGACTTTTTGTATGGCTATCGACTCTGAAATAACAAAAAAAATCTGCTGTTGCATACATTTTGGGCGTGTAGGTAAAATATCTAGTACCTATGCAACATCGGATTTATCCATACTAATATTATAAATGCGAAAGTTTGGATGTGACTTCGTGAGTTTGTGAGTTTGTGAATTTGTGAGTTTGTGAGTATGTTTGTTACTCAATCACGCAAAATCTACTGGACGGATTTCGATGAAATTTGGTACAGAGGTAGATAATGACCTGGAATAGCACATAGGCTACTTTTTATCCCGGGAAAAAGCACTGTTCCCGTGGGAAATTCACGCGGGCGAAGCCGCGGGCAAAAGCTAGTTAAATATATTTTTTAAAGTCAGTCCTCAAAAAAAGTTGCTCAGATTCATGTGTACTTGCACCAGTATTAATTTTGTCAATGGTTTTAAATTGAATTGGGAGTGGGTGGTCCTCAGAACAAAATGTCCACGTTGACAGAACGACGGTAACGTAGTAAGTCATGGAAGCAAAAGGTCTGCAATTTGAAAGGGCTTTTTTGTCTAGATTCCTGTATAATACTATAAATGCGAAGGATTGGACTGGAGTCACTCCAGTGGGGATTTCGGAATACAAAAGTTACTATTGTTGCCGGTAACCGCGACATTCGTCTAGTAGGTTGTAACAAAAATACTCACAAACTCTCATCCAAACTTTCGCATATAGTATTAGCAGTATAGTAGAATTTTATAAGTAACAACACAATAATGAGAGTGGTGGAGTGGTCTTTGTCAAAAGTATTAGTACATACGAGTTTCAGCTCGTCTCATTACGTGAAATTTATAGAGGCTAATTCGGCTTGTGGTATAAGTTTAAAGTTTTAGCGATCTCGCCATACTCAACCGGAGATGGGCGCATTCAAAGCGAATGTCTTGAAACAGAGTTGTTTACTTCACGTTCCCTTATAAATGTAGGCATTTGTCTCCAGACCTTGCAACTCTCTCTATCACACAAACAGATAGCATTTTTGAAAATATATAATCACGACGCGCAAGCGCGGAACTCATGATCGTCTTAAAGACAAGTACCTATTTGAAAATATACCTATTAGTTATATTTTCAAATATTTTCAATTACGGTCTATTCCACCGTGTAAGGGGATCAAACAGGAATGCTTAAAGTATGTAAAGTGAATTTGACTGTTATTAATTGGCAGTTTGGGAGTTAGATGGGAATAACTTTAGGAATAAGAGTTTGATAAGGTCTTGAGGCCTTATCAAATCGACCTTTTTTTAGGGAATTCAATCTTAAGACATTATTAAGTCTTAACATTTGAAAGACTAGAATATATCTAAATTTGTTACGAAATCATAGACCAGCAACTACAAAATGAAAAAGTCGCAGAATAAGGGCGTAAAAATGTGAGCTTTTTACTATTTCATCTACCAAACACATTTTCATAAGTCATAAGTTTAAAAATTACATCTAAATTAATTTTGATAATATTTCTGCCAGGGATAATAGTAGCTTATAACTTAGACCACACACCAAGTCAGTAAACACACGGCCAGCAGCCAACTACTCGTTTTTTCGGACGTCACGGGTAATGAGAAACGGTCTGGATTATTTTACGGAGATGAGAAAAGTAATCACCCTCTTTAAGTTATTATTAGTAACTAGCGACGCCTCGGGGTTTCGCTTCCATGAGAATTTTGGGATAAAAAGCACCCTATGTGATATTCCAAGTATTTTTCTATCCGTGTACCAAATTGACGACTTCCGTGGCCCAACGGTCATCGCGCCGGACTGTCACACCGGAGGAGGTCCCGGGTTCGATCCCCGGTCGGGTCATGATGGAAAATTATCTTTTTCAGATTGACCTAGGTCTTGGATTTTTGTTAATAAATTTGGTATTTAAAATATAGTATCGTTGAGTTCGTATCCCATAACACAAGTCTCGAACTTACTTTGGGGCTATCTGTATGATCTATCCCACCAAAAACATTCTGTAAAAAACTAGCCAAGTCTCGATGGAGCTGTTTGTTTATCTCTAAAAAGTAATGAAATCTAGACAAAGTCGTTCCAAGTCTAAGGTTCCTTACTGCGATTTCTTTATTATTATATTTAATGTTGTGTGACTTGGCCGTTGAAGGGTACACAAGGGTACAAAACCAGGTGCTCCATGACACCATTGCACTAATCTGTCGCCAGAACCGCTACCCATTGACGATGGAAAATTGCCACTTGGAAAACCTTGATTTAATTAAAGCCACTGATGTATAAAGAATATTCAACGGCCAAGTCACACAACATTAAATATAATAATAAAGAAATCGCAGTAAGGAACCTAAGACTTGGAACGACTTTGTCTAGATTTCATTACTTTTTAGAGATAAACAAACAGCTCCATCGAGACTTGGCTAGTTTTTTACAGAATGTTTTTGGTGGGATTTCACTTCTTTTTGTAGAAACGTGGACATATTGATTTATTTAATTAAATTTTCTTATTTGACACAGTTTTATTTTCTTTTTAGGAGTAGTTTTATTGTTATTACAAATCTTTCTTTTCTTTTTTTCCGGCTCTTATTCTTGTACAGTAAGCAACAGTTTTTCGCATTGCCCATTCGCGTTCATTATTTAATCTTTTAGAGGGTTTCGACCTCTTAATTTCTGTAAGATCGGCGCGGTATTTACGCCTAAAGGTAGGGTCTGGCGAATACGTCGACTTTAACAGCACACGACAGCACACCGATTATCACGAGACCGCCTTTAAGCCGCAAGAGTTTGCAGCACGCGACTACACTGAGTTGTAGTGATAATGTGTGTGATATATCTGTCTCTTTTTAGCACAGCATTTAGTGCATATGAAGAAAGAGTACATCCAATATGTCAACAGTTCAACTTATAGCGGCGTTAATCAAAGTGCTGCAGGGTGCTGTCGAGTGTAGCTGGTCGCTGCGACCGGCGGCACCTTGCAGCACCTTGATAGACGCCGGCTTAGGGATGTATGCAAACACGAAAACAAAACATCGATATATCGATATTTTGTCTTTCTTGGCAGGTACTTACAAACTAGGGACAACCCGTCTGTCTGCTCGCGATAAACTCAAAAACTACTGAACAGATGTTTATGCGGTTTATACTAATGGACTGGGTGGGTCATGTCATAATAAAGGAAAGCTTTGGTGTACAATTTTGTCGGGCAAAGCCGTGGGTATAAGCTAGTCGATATATAAATATGTAATTCTATTGCGTTGCATTAAAATGATTTTCTAAAAACCGCATCAAAATCGGTACAGCCAAACGCCAGATAATCGCGGACAAACATACATACAAAAATCCAGGTCAAACTGAGAACCTCCTTTTTTTGAAGTCGGTTAAAAGTAGCATTTTAAATAATGTTTTTGGTTTTTTATAAGATGTTGTGTATTCGTTTATCTTTGTATAGTAAACTATTTAAAGTATATTTTATAGATTTTCTAAGGTTTCTAGATTGATGGAAATACACCCCTTGAAACTACCACAAAAACAAATTTTACCTACCAAAAAATAAAATAAAAGCTTCGATATAACTAATAATAAACATTACTACACCCCTAAGTCTCGGTATAGTTAACGGAGGCCGCAGGTCGCAGCGGCTAACGCCGTCTGCTGCTAGCTTAAGGGGATGTAATCCATGGTTACCTAATATTTTATTTCATCGTAATGTGTGGTTTATTATTTTATTTAGGTGAAGTTTATATCACTGATTACAAAATAACACATTAATTTGTTTTTAAAACTGGTATTGCCTTTTGCAACACACTAATCGTCATTATTATGGATTCTTAGCCATTACCATCTCTCTCTTTAGCCGTATTTCCTCATGACTGAGGGTTGTGGTCATTATATGGAATGAAACACACACAACGACTCTCTTTGCAATTTTAATAGAGTGGTTTGCAATTGCCTTCTCCATTTCACACACTAGCTGATTATCATCAACCAGAGTGCAGGTTTCCTCACGATGTTTTCCTTCACCGGAAGCAAGTGGTGGTCGATGAAAACTAACATGAGTCAGATTGGTATACAAAGCCATGTAGCCCGGGCAGGATTCGAACCTGGGATTTTGCATCCACAGGCGGGCGCCCCACCAGTCGGCCACCACCGTTTCAGCCATTACCATAAGTATTAAAAAATAGAATACTATTAGCCTGATGCGATTACCACCAGTAATTATTGTTTAAATCAAATATCACCTAATTTCTTTCGATATTTTTAACTTTGCACGCATTCCAGATGATTTAAAAAAAGGCTTCAAAATAAATCAGAAATAATCCAAAACGCGGCCCCTTAAGTTTGCGACAGTCTGCGTTCCTTTGTAGAAAGCCGCTTCTCGTAATAACTTTTTTGCGTTTTTTGTGGAGTTGTTGTGACAATATGTCTATCTCTTTTTAGCTCTTTTAAGACGAAAGAGTGCAACCAATTTGTTAACAGTTTGACTTAAAATCTGTCGAGAATCCCAGACGACGCAAAGCCACTCCCCACTCGCCGCTCTTTCCCCTCAACCTTACGCAGATATCGACGTTACAAGAGACCATTCTCAACGGTTTTCATATAATTTTGTATCCGATATAACGTGTAGCTCGTCGCAGAGTAATCGAAAGACCAAAGTTTAAGCCAGTTGTATTCGGTGATCGCTGAAGCTTGAGCTTTTATACTCTTGAAGTCAACATTTATGAGATGAACCATACCATACCCATGAAGATTGGTTACTAGAATTTTAGACCATAGAGCTAGCAAAAAAATGTTTAATTGATTTTTTTCCTATGTCTATGTTCTAGAAATTTATTCCACAGAATATTGCATGGAAGTAGTTAGTACTTTATTCACAGACATATAAAAAAAATTTTACTTCTGTGACTTTATTGTACAAAGTACTTATTACTTCCATGGAATATTGTAAAGAATAACTGAAAATTAGCTCGATTCCAAGGAAAAAATAAGACTTCATCGAAGTTTTATTTTTCCCATGCAATAATACAGCCAGTGTTCTAAAAACCAGAGACCAAATAAATTTAAAAAAAATGGTTATTGTCTGTCATTATTGGCCTATCACGAGCAGGGTTTCCAACTTGTGGCTTACCCCAAACAAAAGTAAATAATATTTCGTTTGTTAATTTGATATGTAGGGATTTTTTATTTGACACTTGATCAGTGTTATCAAATTGAGGGTTTTAGCCCTAAATTAAGGGTCAAAATATACTTGATGAGTATTTTTTATTTATTCCTCAGCACTTTGACAATTTAAATGTAACAATATCATTTAAACCACCATAATCATTACCAATTTTCGACATAATTGGGGCCTCACGCAAGTTGATAACCTTATTTTCGTCATAAAGCATTAGGAGGCATAATATTTTCAATTTTTCATACTGAACTTAGGGTAATTTTTGAAGAAGCGGGCAACTCTTAAAAGCAGAATGAAAACAGACAACGAAAAATTTGTCTTTTAAGTACAATCGAAATACAACTTGGTACAATATCCCGATGAATATGTACGGTTATAACGTATTATATAGGTAACGAGTATGGCAAATACTTGGCATTTTCTGGCCAGAGATCATCTCCAAGCGTGAGCTCTGGGAAATGTGCAACGCTATACATATAGATCGGCCACACGCTTCGAAGAGACCCATATACTAGGCAAGCTCTTGAGTGGATACCACAGGACAAGAGAAAAGTTGGTCGACCCAAGCAAACCTGGCGGCAGCGTACCGTTGCAGCGGAAAGGCAGTCGTTATCTCCTGGTCGGGAGCAAAGTGCATTGCCCAGGACAGAATCCGATGGAGAAGCACTAAAACTAATACTTAGATGAAGAAGCACTAAAAATAAAAATGTAATTATTATGGTAGTAATAAAACTAATAAAAATGTAATTACTCTTTTATTATGATTAAGCAGAAGGGGAGACATTCGCTCAAAAGTTTGACGCTATAGGCTAGATTAAATAAGAAGATGTATCCCTCTACGCTGGACTTTTGCAATGACAGTCGATTTTTTTACGTAGCAATAGAAGGGGGCGTTGCCATAGAGATATGGTAATCTCTAATACAGCTGAGACCAGCTGAGGGTTCTTCATGAGATACTTCAGTTCAGACCTTCGATTTTTGACATCAAATGAAGCGGCCCACAAAGTTGAATATTTTTTGTAAAGGCGGTATGTCGATTTCTAATAGTTTGATTGGGCTCTTGTGTTTTCTAATTAGGATCACCAGGTACTCCAGATCTTCGATTATCCTAGTTTTTATAGTTTTCCCTTTATGTGGCCATTAAAACCTAACTCTGTACCAAATTTCAGCTCTCTGAGTTTATGGGAAGTACTAGTTCTATTTTGATGATCATGAGTGAGTGAGTGAGTGTCGAAAATGCGAAACTTTGCTTTCGCTTAACTTCGGAACTAAATGACCTACAGACTTGAAATTTTGGATTTTAAGTATGTGATTATAGCTTACTGGATGACGAAAATTTCTTCGTTCTGGTCTTATCCAGAGGTTCTCAAATAGGGGCCTGAAAATGCGGCGAAATGGTTCCTGTAAAGGATGGTACGGCAGTGTTTGCTTCGCGCTCGACTTGGCGGGGGCACTGCCGTGCCCCCTGATACATATATTAAAACAGTAAAAATATTTTGTCTGTACATTTAGTATTTTTGACTGAAATGGATAGAGGGACACTTAAAAAGAATAATAGAAAGCAAAAAAAATTTTTTGGAATTTCTTGTCTGTCTGTCTGTCTGTCTGTCTGTATGTATGTACGCGTTTCACGCAAAAACTACTGGACGGATTTGAATGAAACTTTTTTTGTTGTATAGCTATTAAGCCTGGGCAACATATAGGCTATAATTTATTTTGAAAACTGGAACACCTGATGAAGAACCTTAACAGAACAGCTAAACTAAAAGAAATATGGAAATGGTGCCTTAACAAAAGTCGTTCAACCTGATGAGCATTTTCTGATGACGTATAAAAATTGAAGATCTGGAACATCTGATGAAGAACTGCAAGAGACCAGCTACACTATAACATATTATATGGAAATGGCGCCATATTAAAAGTCGTTCAACCTGATGAGCAGTTTCTGCTGACGTTTAAAAATTGAAGATCTGGAACATCTGATGAAAAGCTCCAAGAGAGATTTTTCATCTAAGCGAAACTCACGCGGGTTAAGCCGCGGGCGACAGCTAGTTTGTCCGTATATATTGGCCGTGGCCCAACGGTCATCACGCCGGACTGCCACACCGGAGGTCCCGGGTTCGATCACCGGTCGGGTCATGATGGAAAATTATCTTTTACAGATTGACCTGGGTCTTGGATTTTTGTTTATCTATATATTTGTTATAAAATAAAGCATCGTTGAGTTAGTATTCCATAACACAAGTCTCAAACTTACTTTGGGACTATCTGTATGATTTGTCCGTATATATTTAAAAAAATCATCTAAATCTGTGCAGTAGATTATCATCATCTCTCTCTCTCAGCCGAAAGACGTCCACTGCTGGACAAAGGCCTCCCCCAAGGATTTGCTTAACGACCGGTCCTGCGCTGCCCGCATCCATGCGCATCCCGCGACCTTCACCAGGTCGTCGGTCCACCGAGTGGGAGGCCTGCCAACACTACGTTTTCCGGTTCGTGGTCGCCACTCGAGAACTTTTCTGCCCCAACGGCTATCTGTTCTACGAGCTATGTGCCCCGCCCACTGCCACTTAAGTTTCGCGATTAACAACATACCTACATCCAAACTTTCGTATATAATATTAGTCGGATAATTAGCTGAGGATAGGGAGAGATGAAAAAAAACTCCACCGACAAGAACAATGTTCTAAACTTCATGGCGTGAATGTCGATTGACCTGGCCCTCTAGGTAGAAAAAGAATACTGTAAAATATTCACAATTTTTATCCCCCCGAAACTCCGAGAGCCAATACTTATCAAAACAATATTTCATGTGAACGGAAACTCTTCGATGGCCAAGAATATATAGACTTTAAAATATAACCGTGTAAAATCTAAAATTCACTCCGCTCAGCCACCGAGCCCGCTCCGGGTGCCTCTTTAAATCTTCCTCATTAGATTTATTAACTAAACTTAGTATTTCAATTTACTGCTTTGGAATTTGGAGTATTTTATTTGAAAATTCTATCGTGGCTTTCAAAGTAAAAGTACGTGGGATCATAAAGTTTTTTTTATTAGCCTATAGCGCCCCACTGCTGGACAAGAATTAGGAAAGAGAAATCCTCTTTCCTAATTCTTCTAAAAGAGTTTGACACAGTCTGGTTTGCCTGATGAATGCAAATCTTTGAATAGGTTGACTGGTAGAAAAAGCCTCCAGCTTACAAGGTTATCATTGTCAAAAAAGTCAAAGTCAATTTATTTTATTTAAATAGGCTTAAAAATAGCACTTTTATAAAGAAACTTTATGTAAAAATTAAATCTCTGTTTTAAATCAAGATCCAAATAAAATATGCACGAAAATATCTTAATCTCACGAAGCTCCGAGTAACTTTTTTTTAAATATCAGGCACATTGGAGTAATCTCGAAGGTGTCAGAAAGTAAAGCTTCGTCTCCATTGGAGGGCTTTGAATATAAATTAAGGTTTGATCCATCTTTTTTGGGATTTACCAATTCTTCGAATAGAAGGAGCTCCAATTAAGTTGTTGTTAAATTTATTTTTTTTATCGACTTTTTTTTTACTTGCCCCAGTCGGCATTATCATTGGAGCAAACTAGGCATAGAATATGGGGCGAACATAAGATTTTGTATAGGGCAAAACTGTGAGGCGAACGCGAAATAAACTATGTTTTGGCCTTGCCTTCTTCACTCCGTAGGAATTTGGATAACCTATAACTTACTTCATTTATGTGACTATCATTCTCAGAATGAATTTTTCAAATCGGACCCGTGATTCCAGAGATTAGCACGTTCAAATAAACAAACATATAAATTCTTCAGCTTTATCATTATCCTAATTCCTATCCTACTAATATTACGAATGCGAAACGAGTTTGTGAGGATGTTTGTTACTCAATCACGCAAAATCTACTGAACGGATTCCTATGAAATTTGGTATAAGGGTAGAAAAATAACAGGAATAGAAAATAGGGTACTTTTTATTCTGGAATTCCCACAGGAGCGAAGCCCCAGTGCGCCTACCTATTTATATTTAGATACCTTCTTTTTACAGCCTGTAAAAAGTCTAATAAGTATCCAGTAAAAATTCCCGTTATCGTTCTAATGTGGCAAGAGGGGCGCCGCGAAGTAAATCTCCCATTCCATTATACATGAGCGCAAAACGTCGGATTTCGCTCCGTCGATTAACCATTGAGATTTGTGCGGGAACCTCCAGCGAAAACACCTTTTTTTAGGGATCCTTGTAGGTTTATAAAATGAAAATTTACATAATTCGTCAACAATTGAATGATCAGGCGAATGTTTGCAGATGCTGGCATAGAAAATTTCTTTGTTATTATTTTCAAAAGGTCGCTGTAAGTACCTACCTAATTTTAAACAAATTCTTAGCATTGCTTTACATTGAATGCTGAATCTATAATTGATGTAAACATAAGATTGCAGTTTTTCTTTTAGCATGTTCTTTGTAAATGATAGGTACTTGTTTATGTGCCAACTGCTCCATTTCCTGCCTCAACGAATCCATCGACAACGCAATTGCCGTGGCCACATCTGATAGCCATTCCGACTCCAAAAGAAGACTTGTTTATATTGTTGATGTGCCTAATAAATAAATAAATAAGGTCAGCTTTGATTGTGTAAGAAGGAGCTCCAACAGTGTCCTGAACCACATTGATTTACATCGTTTCTCGATTACTAAGGGCAGTGGCCTATGACTGACTTGCTTTTTAATGTTAATGAGAACTGCGACTCTTTTCAATCTATAGAAGGCAAAACTTATTGAAACACTAGCTGCGCCCCGGGGCTTCGCTCCCGTGGAAATTTCGGGACAAAAAGTACCCTATGTTCTATTTCCGGTATTTTTCTACTCGTATACCAAATTTCATCGAAATCCGTCCAGTAGATTTTGCGTGATTGAGTAACAAACATCCTCACAAACTCACAAAATCACATACAAACTTTCGCATCTCTTAGAAGTAGGATTATATCGTATATATAATAAACATAGTGTACGGCCGTTGGCGCCTATAGTCATACTTAATGTCTATTGTATTGACGCATAGCTGATACTGCAATGTACAGTTACATGCAGAGTAAGCAGACTGTACAATGAACATCGATAGGATAACGTGAATGAATGGAATGAAATAGAATGGAATTATACACTGCTGCCATTCTTTGAAATGACAAGCCTATGAGTAATACCTGATATCGTTAAGGCTTATAACATTAAGTATATGCCCTCGACTTCGCCCGCGTGAATTTTGTTTTTCATCCATTCACTCCCTAGGGGTGACATTACAAAATTACTTTCTTAGTGTTCATTGACGCTATATAAAGAACCTCTACAGCTGTTTCGTTCCTGCGTCAATATACCAATCAGTAAGCGTTATTTAAAATTGATGGTGTTATAAAAAAACACACATAATGCTTTCGTTAACACTGGAAATAACTCCTCTAAAAGCGTATAGTCAAAACAACAGAATTATATCTCGTTTTTGTAATTTTTAAAGGAACCTTCTCAAATAAAGACAATTCTCTCTTTGCCAGTTTCCACCAACAAATTTGTCCCTTCATGATGGATGATAGTAAGTTGAAAATATTTCCCAAGATTTCCAACAATTTATGGTTCTTTTTATGCGAATAGTTTTAATGTTTAAGCGAAAATTATTAAGGGTGTTTGGAACGAATTAGGCTCAAAGAAATTGTATGAATTTCGTAACTTTCTGATTTATGGCAATACTTTGTAACGGCTTTGGCTTTGCGGTTACAAGATTTTTTTTATAAAATTTTTTTTTACGTGACTCTACCTGTTACCAGTGAAAGAAAATATCTTAAACGTACGTGTACTCTAGCAACCTATTGTCTAAAACAACTAACTCAAATAAACCATGCTTGGTTGTTTGTGAGTTTGGATGTTTGTGACTCAATCACGCAAAATCTACTTTTGGTACGCGGGTGAAAAAATACCAGGTATAGCATATAGGGTACTTTGTATCTCGGAATTACCACAGTGGAAATGTATAAAATATTCATTTTAAAAGGGGTTAAAAAAAGAAAAAAAGTTTTAATTGAAAAAAAAAAGAAACGTGACGGCCAGGCGGAACCAATCAGAGCTGTCAATACCAAAGGTGTGGTCACGGGATATATTCATAGTTATTTATCTATAGCTATGTTCCACGTGATATTGTTATTGTATCCAACAACTAAGCTTGGAATCACCAGGTTTGGATGAGCAAAAAGTATTAATTTCTTTTACATTCCTATAGATACCTTCTAAAGGACATAGGGCAAGGGCACCAATGTATGGGCTCCGTCCCCACCCACCAACACAAATGGGACTGATGCCAAAGTGTTCCTAAAATGTCTATTATTTCATTAAAATATTTTTTTTTGTCAATCAGTGGGGTTAATTAAAAAAAAAGTTTTGTAAAAATAATTGGGCTCCATATAAAAATGTATGGGATCTACCAACACAAATGAAACTGATGCCAAAGTGTTTCTAAAGTATCTACTATTTCATTAAAATCCTATTTCTTTCATAAATCAGTGGGGTTAATTAAAAAAAAACAACATTTTGTAAAAATATTTGGGCTCCGTATAAAAAATGTATGGGATAAGTATTTGCAAAACGTTCGATACCATGAAAACCCCATGCATATCGTCTATGCACAAGCCTTGTAAACAGGCAAAATATTAAAAGTTTGATCAGCTGGGAATGCTAGGATTCGATTCAATAGGATAATTTATAGGAAAATTAAAAAATATTGTGAATTAATCTGTGAGCCGAACGAAGAATAAACCAAAGTGTTATTTGAAGAATAAAGAAGAAGAAAAAGTGAATGTATTTTTCTTTTAATAATTAGATTTTATGGATATTGGAAATGTGGCAAAAAATAGTTTAGAATATTCAGATTGCCTTTAGTTTGTTAACTGACACTAGTTCGGTTGTATGTACGCACATATTATATTAGCGTGTGTGTGTATGTATGGTAGGGTTAAAACGGGGTGAGTTATACAAATACAAATATTGTCATAACTCGGGGATTTGTTTAATTTGACACGGGCGTCGCTCTGTCTCTCTAACAAAGAATAGTTGTACAGAATGGACACTTTATACACTAACTATCATGGGCCCAGGACTTTTTCCCATTGAAATTTCCCGAAATCGTAGTGCTCCTCTACACTTCCTAAGGAACCTACATTCCTTTCAGCTCTCTATGCCCAAAAGTTTTGGCTGTGCGTTGTCTACCAGTCACTCAGTCAGTAACAAAAGATTTTTAATAATTATATTGATGATATTAGGTCTTGAATTCGCCCGCGTGATGTCATATTTCGCCCTCTCAGGGACGAAATTTTCAAAATTACTTTCTTAGTACGCATATAGAGCACATACGCATACATTTTGCTTTATAAAGAACCTCTAATTTCAGGATTTCAACAGTCTGGCGTTTCGAAGCTTCATCGCAAACATAACATTACATGATTTGAAACACAGCATAGATAATAACATTTCAACTGGCTACCCACTACCACCATACTACCACCACCCTTCCATAGGCTACTTTTTTTTTCAAATCAACCCAAAAGGAGCAAGGGTAGTGGAAAAGTTTGTATACTCACAAGAAACTTATTACTGCGAGTGAAGCTGAGGGTTAATGTAGGAATATTGTATATGAGTGAGGCCTTTGTTCTCTGCTTACCCCAAAGATCGACTGTTAGATAATGCTTTTGCATTAAGTCCACTTATTGTACCATACGTTGTATTTGTGCAATATAGGTATTATTGTATGGGCGACGCCTATGTGCATCAGTGGGCTTCTTGTACCTTCTGTTTTTTACTCAACATAATCTATGACGCCTCTGCGGGTTAAAGATAAGCTAGCCAAATAGAGAGGTAATCTCTCCGTTAGTTTTATTATACTCTACAGCCGGGGTAACGATGCACTTAATTTAGTCGAGTAAGATTTATCTCAGTGTATAGAAGGTTTATGACTTTTCTTGGAACAATGAACGATATTGTATAAGACTAGCTTTTGACCGCCGCTTTGCCTGCTTTAGGAATGCTTTCCTTTCGTCTTCGGAGCCGTATCTCCCTTGATATCTCACTTCAAATTCAAAGTCCGATTTTTACCGATTGAGTTCGTAATGACACGCTTTTTGTAAAATTAGGTATCATATATTACAATCTAGGTATAAATTATAATCTCGCGATGTTATAATAAAAGTTTTGACGAAAAAAAATTATGAACCGTCTAGAAATCGTAAATACCAATTCATTTTCAATATACCTAAGTAATCCAATATTTCCGACAGACTAACTGCATTCCGAGGCTTCGCTCTCGTGGGAATTTCGGGATAAAAAGTACCCTATGTGCTATTCCCGATATTTTTCTACCCGTGTACCAAATTTCATAAGAATCCAACCAGTAGATTTTGCGTGAGTAACACAAACTTACATCGAAACTTTTTAAAAAAAATTAGTAGTAAGGTTATGCTTCTTTTTTCTACAACTACGAGAAGTGAAACAAATTAACTTTTCAAACCAAATAATTAAAATAGTCTCTGTGTACCCCGTAAATGATAAAGACATAATTCCGTGTCTTATTTGCATAACTACCAACATCCGGTGTCAAAAGAACGCAGAGTGTCAACATTTTTGAGTCAAGTGTGAAATTAACTTCAAACAAACCTAATAATGATGTTTCCTTTATATTCGTCGGTAGCTTTTTTAAAAGCTTTTATTTAACTTGCAATGTATGTTATGTTCTTTCGGGTGGAATCTTAGAACTCAATTTTTGAAGTAGATATCTTTAACCGATTGAGCTGAAATTTTGTACACACGTTTAGTTTGGATGACAATGCATGATATGTTACGTCATTCTAAATACAATATGGCGGACCATCCAAGATGACGGAATAGTTATTTGTAATGCATTTCTACAATATGGGTATCAAATGAAAAGGTTTGTTGAGAGTAACAATAAAAGCTTTAAAAAAGTTTTTTACTATAAATTTTTAATTCAAAATATTACGTGTGTGACGATTAGGGTTACCATTTTTTCGTTCAGTGATTAATGTAAAGGGCGTTATTTTCACTTGTCTTCTGTTGCACTATAAGCCTATCCAAATTCATTGCAAAATCGCCACTATTACAGCCGCATAGAGATCTAAACAGGTAATCGTGTCAGTTGACTGTAAGTACTAAAAAAATTAAAGCGTTTATCTCCAAAAACCAAGAAAAACACTTCAAAACAAAACTATGTATCCAGTTATCTACATATCCGACAACGCATCTAGCGATTTGACGATGTTGAACGAATTTGTACTTTAATTCGAATAGCGGAGAGGTGAAATCGAATATAGATTGTTTCCGATTGTCACTAGTGGATTTCTTAACAAAAGCACAAACATTTCTTTCTATCGACGGCAAACATTTGTCATTCGAGACAAACATTTGGTTCGTAATACACAAGGCAGACGAGCGACTTTACTTACTTTAATATTAAGGTATTTTTGAGAAGCCAGACTGTTCAGTAGGTATATGTATATAAAAATAAATAGTTAACTTATTACTTATGTAACAATTAACATAGAAACAAATACGTATGATCTTACGTAGGCATTTGTCTACATAATTTGATGAAAGTTCTTTGCGATCTAATCGACGTATGCATATGCTTAGTTTGTTTAATTAATGTGAGTAACAATCATACTCACAAAGCCACATCCAAACTGACATTGATATGAGACAAAACAAAACTAAGATAAGACTTGACCGCAAAATAAGCAAACACCAAATAGCCAAGAGAACAGTCAGCTTGAGAACTGAAGACATCGTAAAAAGGTATATTAAGATGTCAGTCCAGAACGAAAAATCTGCAAGAAAAATTATCAAGAAGAAAATAAGACGCCACACGGATAGAAGTTACATGAGAATTTTCTAAGCGGGTACGACGATTTTTATGTATCACTAAAGTATATCACTTTCCAGCCAACTATCCAAAAAATCGGCATCAGACAATGCCAGTAACTATTTAGTAATCTGTGCAATTGCTCCGTTTTGAGTGATAGTAGGACAAACAAACACACAGGATTAGGTATGGATACGTATATTTTCTGTCAAACTAGCTAATTTATTCAAATAACAAAAAACACGATTGACAACTCACATAGGCTAAGTCACTCGAAGGAATGCAAGGAATCTAAAAATACCTGTCACGTCAAAATCTGTTAAGTCGGTCGGAACTTATGGTGGAATAAAGAAACTTACATACATGAAGCCTCGAAAAACATAACACTACTTGTTTGGTCAGTCGTGTAAAAAACGTGCTTGTCTGCACAGTCGTCCGCAGGGTTCGTTACCCCCTGCATTTCTGTGACCCATGTGAATTCTGCCTTATCACATCGACACACGTGACAGAAGTTTGGAATTGTTCCTAAGCCATTTTGGCTGACGGATTTTCAGATAGCTTTCTAGTCACTTTTAACCCTCAGTGTATGAGAGTGCGAGTATTATAGAGTACTAGCTGTCGCCTGCGGCTTTGCCCGCGTGAGTTTCTGCTTAGATGAAAAATCTCTCTTGGAGTTTTTCATCACATGTTCCAGATCTTTAATTTTTATACGTCAGCAGAAAATGCTCATCAGGTTGAACGACTTTTACTAAGGCGCCATTTACCATATATAATATATATGGAAATGGCGCACCTTTCAGTAAAAGTGTAGTGTAGCTGGTCTCTTGGACTTATTCACACGAAGTTTCCAGATCTTCAATTTTTATACGTCAGCAGAAAATGCTCATCAGGTTGAACGTGACTTTCGTTAAGGCACCATTTCCATATATCTTATAGTTTAGCTTTCGTTCTGTTTTGGTTCTTCACCAAGTGCTCCAGATTTTCAAAAATCAATTATAGCCTAAATGTTGCCCAGGCTTAATAGCTATACAACAAAAAAGTTTCATTCAAATCGGTTCAGTACTTTCGGAGTTTAGCGTGATATATATACAGACAGACAGACAGACAGAAAAAAAAAAAATTGCTTTCTATTATTCTTTTTAAGTGTCCCTTTTCAGTCAAAAAACTAAATGTACAGACAAAATATTGTTACTGTTTTTATTATATGTATAGACTATTTTATATACTATTTATGAGCCCCACGGCTGCGTTGCGTGTAATTTCCTACGGGAAATTATGGTGTTTTTTTCGGGGAGTACTTCTAACTAATGTATGCGACATTTCATGAAGATTGGTTCACTCCGTAGATAAAGCGTTGAGAGGTAGCAAACAAACATATAATCAAACAAACTCACTTCCGCATAATATTTGTCAGGATTAAGCTGGTTGATCATCATTAAGATGGCTGATGATTTCAGCGTACGCGTCGGAGCCCAGGGACCGCTTTCCTACATGTTCTTCTCAATTTTGGCATCCTTAATTGTGAGACCATTGGCACGGCTTTGACAGAAGGAGGCCTATACCCAGCAGTGGGTCACGGAAGGCTGTGGATGATGATGATGATGATGATGGCACGCTTATCCTCCTTGACGATATCAATCCAGCTCTTTTTTGGTTTGACCTTTGGTTTTCTCTATTTCTTTTAATCTTTCCAATACACTAAGTTAATATTGGGTTGAAGAAGCAAAAGAAACAACATAATTTCTCTCAATCTCAAGAAAATCATAACAACCAGATTGGAAACTATAATTATCCGTCTGATATCTAATTGATTATAATCAACCATATATATCTATCTCTCTAAGTACGTACATCCTATCATTACCTCTCATTACGACTGATTAGACATTGGAAGTTAGCAGTTAAATCCTTCCTGTTACGTGCTCTGCTCTAGTTAACAGTACTATTAGAATTAATTAGGGATTGTATATTTGTGTATAAGCTTTTATTGATGAAAATCTACTTACGTTGATCTTTCAGGAGTATTTGACATAAGGAATTCAGCAGTTCTTTAATTGGAAGACAGATAAGTGTTTATGTTTTAAAGTGACGTCTTTGGAGAAAATGCAGCAGTGGAGTTTGTTGCGCCGCCTCTTCTCCACTTGCGCTTTGGAGGCAGTGGTAACCTTAGCTTTAAGTAATTTTTATGACGTCCAACTAACTAATAAACAAGTCGACGATTTGAAAGTGCTGCTTTTTAGACTATTTAAATAAAATCATTGTCATTTCAATTCAAGCTCCAAACTCGATGAGAGATCCTAAAGGGCTAACTTCTGTATGTTTGTATGCGCATCAAGCAAAAATTACTGAATGAAGAATCTGGAGCAGGTTTCCATCTTGATACCTGGAAACTGAGTAAGAATAGTTAATTCCGCGCGGAGGAAGTCCCGGCCAATAGTTAGTGGGTGTGTGATCAGACGATCTAAGTGGTGTAAAAGAGATTTAAACCCCTTGCACGCCAGCCTAAGGTCCTATATTGCTAAAAAATATCGCGACGAATATACCGTGAGGGATGTTTTTGGCTGGGCGGTACCTAAGTATCATATACTCCTAGCCCCCCCCCCCCCCTATTTCCGATGGCCCAGGGGTATGAAGCACCAGACAATACATCGTACGCTTGCGTCCTCTTGCAGCCTGTATATAATGAGCTCACGAAGACTCTGCCTCAACTCAGTGTCAGCTCCTCTGAAATTCGTGCCATTATCTGAGTAGTACCTTCCATGCTGGTCTGGGAGCGAAGAAAAAAACATAGAATGTGTCAGCTGCTTCTCTTCCAGATTGTAAAAATCAATCGAGGGAAAAGGCTTCAAACTGGGGATTCCTCTACTCATAGGCGGTGGGCTAGCAACCCGTCACTATATCTGAATCTCCATTCCATCAGAAAGCCCACTATTCAGCTAAGCGTGGCCTTAGAGTCGCACGACTCCTGGCTCTGTCTACCCCGTAAGGGATAAAGACTTGATTCTATGTATGTATCTGAGTAGATAAGAACCACCTCCTTTTACCTCCTTTTTGAAGTCTGTTTAAAAGGCAAGAAGACAACAACTGAACATTCATTATAACGTCATAAACCAATGATTTCCATTGGCCATACAAATAATATCTTCCGCTCACAAAGGAATTTCATACAATCACCATAATACATACAGTCGTCAGCGAATTCTCACAACTTCACACACACACCTGAACCAATACTATGACACCCACACAACAGAATAATAGTACAAACGTACCCACACGATATGCCAGATAAGTATTTGAACAATTGTCCGTCGTTTTGTGTCATGTGGTTCCGTATGTAACTGGAAAGTTATTTCTGTCCGTGAAAAAAAAAGTTTGCCATCGTAGGACGCCTGGCAGATGTAAAAATATCTGAGCATTAATGGCACGATGGCCACACCATTTTCCGACATGGAATTCGAAACGATTTTACTACCAAGCCGCGCCCATAGCCAACTAATCCTAATCCTAACTAATAGTATAAATGCGAAAGTGAGTTTATTTGTTTGTTCATTTATTTATTTATTTGTTTGATTGGGAAGTGTCCTATGTGTAGACAAAAGATGCGTAAAACCGATAATACGCCAGTCCGTTCCCTTTTTACAACACACACAAATGATACACAAAAGCCCAGGAACTTTTACGCAGAGATCGGAATAAAAGGCACAGCGCTGTCTTCGCCACCAGATGTCGCCACTGATCGAGACTGCTTGAAGGACATGATCAGAGAGGTTTTAAAGAAGTGAACTCAAGGAAGCTGCCCAGCAGATAAGTACTAATGTTTACTCAAGAATTAGCGCGGATATACGTTCAATTAAAAGCGAATTTCAAGTAAATTTAAGGATGGTATGAATTTCCTCAGCACAAGATATGATGAATTACTTACTGTGCAACAGACAGCCTCGAAATCGCTCACTGATCTTGAAAACGAAAAATTTCTACTTTGACATCAACTGTAGACAATCTTAATCAGCGTATTAATCAGCTCGAACAACAGGCACGTTCGACAAACATCGAAGTGCAGTGTGTGCCTGAAGTCAAGAATGAAAACTTAGCTATCATTATTGGGCAAATTGGCAATACTGTTGGCTGCACCGTCGATGCTGATCACATTATGTCCTGCACCAGAATTGCTAAAATTAATCGGACGTCAGCGCGCCCCAAATCTATTGTGGTTCAGTTCAGGAATACGGCACTACGTGACTCATTTCTGGCTGCTACGTAATAAAGTATAATAAATATCACCCTCAAGATAAACTCAACACTACACATATAGGAATGAGTGGTGAAAAAAAACCGATGATTTGTCTTGGAGCACTTATCTCCGACTAATAAGGCACTACACGCTAAGCGATTAGAATTAAGGCCAAAGAGGCTAATATTAAATATATATGGGTTAGAAATGGAAAAATATTTGCTAGAAAAGATGATAATTCTGATTATATATTAGTGAAAGATGTGAACTCTCTAGATAAAATAACTAATTAATATAAGTCTAGCTTTAGCACGTAATAATATCTTTATTTTAATTTAATTATGGTTAATATCTACTACCAAAATTGTGGTGGGGCTTCGGTCCAAAATAACTACTTTTTTATAGACAGGTATCTAGCTGTAACTATGGGGATATAATCGTAATAAATGAAACATGGTTTTAACCAAGATATTCATAACTCTGAGCTTTTCAATCTGAATTGTTATAATGTATACAGGAGAGACAGGGAGACTTCAAGGGAGAGCAATAAGGAAGATGGAGGGGGAGTCTTGATTGCTATTTCTAATAAAATTGAATCTAAGAGACTTACTTGTCACGAAACTTGTTTGGAGGATTTATTGGTATCTATTGCTGAATTTAATGATGGACGTAGAAAGCAAAAATTAATGTTATACACTGTTCTATTTGCCACCACCAGTTTCAACTCAGACTATTAAAAATGGTTACTGATAATTGTAATATGGTCATTGATCACTATGCTGATAAAGACATAGATTTTTGTATTATTGGAGATTTCAATCTTAGTTGTGATTAAATGGGAGGAACTCGATAATGACACGGTGGCAAATCCATCTTCCTCTTCGTGCTCAAACATTAGTTGAATTCACTAATGAAAATGATTTGATTCAATATAACCATGTACGTAATTCCATGGACAGAATACTGGATTTGGTTCTGAGCAATATCCCGGGTTGTTCTGTTGATACTGCTTCGGATATTTTGAGTAAAAGTGAATCCAATCCATCACTCCTCTCCAAATACATATACCATTTATATGTGATTATGAGAATAGATTGGAGTCAAATCCTGATAATGTTAGGGCACGAAACTTTAGGAAAGCTGATTTTGGTTTTAATACGAAAGTACTTATCTGGAATAGACTGGTTAAATGTCCTTTCGCAGATGCGAGGATGTTAACACCATGGTGGATATACTGTACTCACACTTTGGTGTAGCGATAGAAAAATTCGTTCCAATTTTTGCGTAATCAAAGTTCTAGCTCCAGATATCCTCCGTGGTATAACAAAAATCTTATAAAACTATACATACGGGAGAGGAACAAAGTACTTCTCGTAAGGTTAAGAGATATAATAACCCGATGGATCGAACCATGACTTTAGACCTATTGAACAAGAGATGTGAAAGGCTTAATAAAGAATGTTACAAGACCTATCTCAACAATCTGGAGGAGAAAATTTCACAAAATCCAAAATTCTTTTGGTCATATATTAAAAGTAAAAGAGGAAACAAAACCAGTCTTCCTTCAGCACTTTCCGACGGAATAAAAACTGTCTCCGGTGGGGAGGGTATTTTGCAACTTATTTGCGTCCTTCTTCTCCTCAGTGTACGAAGAGGACTCACAGTCAACAAACGCTCCACTCGAAGATAGCACAGTAAAATTGCAAAATTTCTTCCGGGGAATGACAGTTTATGTAGATTACATATCACTAAGGATAGTATTATTCAAAAGCTAAAATCCCTAAACGTAACAAAAGGAGCAGGCCCTGATAATAACTTCCACCCTCTTTCATAGTAATTCTCTCGCAACCATATTAGCCGAGCCATTGTATATCATTTATAATAAATCCTTAAATTGATGGAGTATTTCCCAAAATGTGGAAAACTGCTAAGGTGGTTCCAATTTTTAAATCCGGAGGGACGAAACACTCGTTCACAACTATCGGGGTATTTCTTTTATTATCAGTCTTGGGCAAGGTTCTCGAGGCTTTAGTATGTCCATCCATTCAAAGTTTTCTCCAACCGCTTATGTCCGAACATCAACATGGATTTGTGAAAAACAGGTCAACGACAACCAACTTGGTATTATTCGTCGAGACCTTGATCGAAGCCGTAGATGCAAATAAACAAGTCGATATAATATACACGGATTTTAGTAAAGCCTTCGATAAGCTTTCTTCGCACTCTGGAAACTAAAAGAGAAATTGGAGCTTTATGGTATTTCAGGATATTTGCTGAAACTGGCTCCAGTCGTATCTCACCAGGTCGTAATTTTTATGTAGTCGTTGGCGGTTTTAGTTCCGATCAGCATGCGAATTTAGTTCAGGAAGTACCACAGGGCTCTCATTTTGGGACCTATTCTTGTTTAATATGTTTATTAACGATCTATAGTACCATTGTTGAACAATTCTCATCCCTTTATTATTCGCGGACGATCTAAAGTTTTTTAGAATCATTGAAACGATTGAAGACGTTCACCTCTTACAAGCAGATCTTAACTCATTACCAGGAATGGTGTAGGTTAAACTCGATGCATCTGAATCCTGAAAAATGTTGTCATATGAAGTGTAACACGCGGAAACTTAATATCGTAGGTTTCTTCAGTATAGTATAGGCTCCCATATAGTGCGTGAAACAAACACAGTGAAGGACCTTGGAATAACTTTTGATAAAAAACTCAACATTCATAAATATACACATATAGTTAACATAACTAAAAAAGCATCAAAACTATATGGATTTATCTTTCCGGAACTGTAGAGTATTTTTCGGAAACCTTATACAAAAATTCTTCTTTTTTAAAACTTTGATTCGCAGTATTTTGGAATACTCTAGCACAGTTTGGCGTCCGCACTTCGCTACACATTCACTTCGTAATGAGAAAGACTTCAGAAGCGCTTTCTTAACTACCTCTCATACTCAGTTCATAAGACTAAAGAACTGAAGTCTTATAATGATCGATTAAACTTCTTTAAAAGCTAAGTTCATTGTCCAAAAAAGAAGAAACTTTTCTAGACCTTAAATTTCTATATAAAAATAATACGCGGTAAAATTAATCTGCACACCACTTTTTAATAAAATCAAATATAGAGAGCTCTCCTCCAGACTTCCCCGAAACAAAATAAAACCTTTATCTCTTCCTCTGCGTCGAACTGTCTTAGGTCGTAATTCACCAGTATACAGATTATGTAAACTTTATAATAATATCAGTGAAGGCTACTGTGGATTATACACCATGATTCTATGGCAAGATTTTGTAGAAATGCGTCAATGGCGCTCTGCCTGCTCAGTAGTGCCACAAATTATATATGCATGAGCTTTTTCTTAGGAATGCCCTTGTTTTATAAGTACACCTTGTAAAACAAAGGTATTAAGTATTTGTGGGACCTGGTTTAGGTATTGTTTTTGCACCTACTCACCTGCATCTAAATATTGGTACAAGCGGAGTTTACCTTAAAAAGGTTAGCACAATTAGCTTAAGTAAACTACTATTACTTTATGTATTAGATAAGCATGATTTTTTGTAATGATTTATTGTAGCAACCAATGGTAGACCTAAATAAACAAAAAAAAAATAAATAAAGAAAGTGAGTTTGTTTGTTTGTTACCTCTTCACGCTTTATCTACTGAACCAATCTTCCTGAAATTTCGCATATAGGTACATAGTTAGAAGTACTGAGAAGGACATAGGGTACTTTTCATCCCGGGAAAAAGCACTGTTCCCGTGAGAAATTCACGCGGGCGAAGCCGCGGCCAAAAGCTAGTTAAAAATACAGCTGACTTATGAGAACCCACTTTTGTTGAAATTGGTTGGTAATAAAGTTTTACTCATAAAAAGCAGTCTTCTATGAGCCATGATGATTTATGATATGGGGAACCTATTTTATACTGTAGAAACCATTTTAAGTTCATTCCACCAGTAAGCCCAAAATCCATCTAAACGTGGCCATTTCTAAAATATCTCCCAATGTACAGACATATAGACAAATTTATTATAGAAGTATTGATGTACAGACTTAGAAAAGTTATTAGCGGTTTTGATATCTCACCACAGATCTCCAAAGCAATTATAAATCCAAAATCGGCATTGTCATACGAGAATTGACATTAATCATACAAATATACAGTACAAATTAGAAATTCAACTATTCCAATACGCTACGGATTACAATCTTAACATTTACAGTTGCATTTACACTAATTCAAAGGTATAGAGTTCATTTTTAAATGTTTGGTTAATATAACTTTGTCTTTAACGCCTAGTTTACCCACAGGTGTGGAAGATAGTGTATGCAGTTATGTCTTTATCATTTGCCGACTGTTAAATGGTTTTTTTGGTTTGCATTAAACGTCGATAATGTAAGTTAAGTACACATGGCCCACACTTTTTGTAAGTTTTAGCGTGTTTGTGTAATGAAAAGCTGTTTTCCAAAGCTCATTACATTAAGGTTCTAGCTTCTCTTGTCAGCGAAAGCTTATAATAAGATTTTTCGATGATTTTGTTAATCAGCTCAGTGGCGCAGTTAATTGCGCGGTCGGCCTGCTATAGCGGCGGTTAAGCAACTCTCGCCATGGTCGGCAACAGGATGGGTGACCAGAAATAATATTTCTAACTCCCTCTGTGTTGCGGTAGACTCGTTATAGCCAAGCTTATATTAAGATTTTTCGATGTTTTTGTTAATGAGCTTGGTGGCGCAGTTATAAGCGCGCTCAGCCTGCGATAGCGGCGGTTAAGCAACTCTCGCCATGGTCGGCCACAGGATGGGTGACCAGAAAAATAATATTTCTAACTCCTCTGTGTGACGGAAGCCACATTATAGCTATTGGTACCGTTAAAAATATACATACAATACAAAATTAATTCATTTAACTTTTTAAAATGAATGAAAATGAATATGCCATCAATATGCTTCAGGCCCACGTGATGGGCCACGGCCCATCTTCTTTATCCATCCACAAGAAAGCCCAGTGCCCAGTAGTGGGGACATTAAAATTGATAAATATAGTTATAAAAATCTAGCCCCGCCCGAGGCTTCGTTTCCGTGGGAATTTCGGTATAAAAAGTACCCTATCTGCTATTCCCCGCATTGTTTTACCCGTATATCAAATTTCATCGAAATTCATCCAGTAGATTTTGCGTGATTGAGTCACAAACTCACATCCAAACTTTCGCATTTATATCTAATATTAGTCAATATTATTATCAATATCTAAAACATCTAAGTCCGATCTTATTTCCCATACGATTATGTTAATGAGTTTTTTAAGGGCTGCATTAAATAGTACGTGATCAATCATATGAAAAAATCCCCTATTTACTTTTCTAAGGAAAATAGCTTAAAGTCAAATGCCATCCTAACGGAAATTTATTCTATAGCCTATACAATAGAGTTGGATTTGCTTTGAATGTTTTCTCAGAAAGGGTAAGGTAAAAAAAATGTCAAAGGGACTGTATGAAGTAGGTCATTTGCAATAAATATTTATAAATAAGTAGTAGGTTATACACAGAATTCGGAGTAATATAAGTCAAATAGAAGTAGCATAGTAGCGTTATTTCACCATTACAACTAAGCTTCAAAAATCTGAATTTGAATGCAATTGAAGTGTTGCTAATAGAAAAAAAAGAAAGGAAGAAGCGTTCGAGATGTGGTATTGAATGAATAAATGAATGAAATAGTGAATTTTGGCGTAGATTAGCTGAACAGAAAGAATAAATAACAGAATAGGAGAAAAAATAAACATTATCAAAAATATTGAAAGTAGAAGAGGGAAACCTACTAACACTACAAATGAAACTGTACATCCATGAACACGTCAATGTGCTTCTTCATAGTCATAGCGTCCCAATCCGCAAACCAACGGGGGAGAAGTGCGGGGTGCGCAGGGGTAAACCATATTGCGGGAGGAGCAGGGAGCTTCCTTTCTGTACGTCTACGTCGTACTTATATTAATTCTGTAACTAAAGTAAGTTAGTATTAAAGTTGTTTCATACATTAGGACGAGTTAGTATTGTAAAATAGTACAAAAAGCAATTTTTTGAGATATCAGAGTCAGTCCCATATCGGTCAGCTGAAATGGGAGAAAATAGTAACGAATGCGTGAAGCGGTGGTGGCTGAGTGGTAGGGCGCCTGCCTGTGGATACGAAATCCCAGGTTCGAATCCTACCCGGGCTACATGAGTTTGTATACCAATCTGACTCGTGTTAGTTTTCATCGACCACCACTTGCTTCCGGTGAAGGAAAACATCGTGAGGAAACCTGCACTCTGGTTGATGATTATCAGGTAGTGTGTGAAATGGAGAAGGCAATGGCAAACCACTCCATTAAAATTGCCAAGAGAGTCGTTGTTTGTGTTTCATTCCATATAATGACCACGACCCTCAGTCATGAGGAAATACGACTAAAGAGAGAGTAACGAATGCGCACAACTAAATCGAGGGCAAACCTATTTATATAAAACATAGCATAATGGCACTTCTACCGACCTTATTTTAAATTCTGTGTAGTTACCAGACTAACCAGGCTTTTCTTGATTTATTTAATGCCCAACAAGCCTTTAACTTGGGTAGGTTATGTTTAGGAGAAGATTTGTAATAATGATCTACATTTCGTTTTCGAGTACCGATTTATAATTTTCACACAAAAAGCCCAAAGTAAAATATATATACAAAATCCCGGACCTAAAATTCTTTGTTTGTAGAAAACTAGCTTTTGTCCGCGGCTTCGCCCGCGTGGTTTTTCTACGGGAACAGTGCTTTTTCCCGGGATAAAAGGTACCCTATGTGCTTTTTAGTACTTCTGACTATGTGTATGCGGAATTTCAGAAAGATTGGTTTAGTAGATAGAGCGTGAAGAGGTAACAAACAAATAAATAAACAAACAAACTCACTTTCGCATTTTATAATATTAGTTATGATTAGGATATATTGGTGAACATAATACATATTTATTTCTTTAAAAACAATAACATTATTACAGTATACGCACTAAAGCAATGGTATTGCAATGATATGGCATGCTGTAGATATATCATTACTTGAAATAAAAACATACATTTATGACACAAAACTTTACAATCCACTTGGTCAGTTAAAAATAAAATCGTTTTGTCAAACAACTAAATTACTCAGTGTAGCTATCTATATAATCAATTCCCCGATCTGTTTGTCCGTCAGGTTATAGCTAGCATTGATTGGGTATCGGGGGAGTAGCAGTGGGCGGAGATGCTATCTGTCTTAGGTTTGGGGACAGTGGTAGCTATAACATTGAAGCTATCTTTGAAAATATGTATTTCGTTACATTATTAGGTATCCAGATCATGATAAATCCTTATTTATACAACTGTGGAAAACGCATCACAATCACAAAGGTTTTTCATGATGGTATAAACAGACAGACAAAGAGATAATAAAAAAAACAAAATAAATTATTTTGCCTTTTTCTCTAATGACTGAGGGTCGTGGTCTGGTCATTATGTCGAATGAAACACACACAACGACTATCTTGGCAATGTTAATGGAGTGGTTTGCCATTGTCTTCGCCATTTTACACACTAGCTGATAATCATCAACTAGAGTGCAGATTCCGATGTCTTCTTTCACCGGAAGCATGTGGTGGTTGATGAAAACTACCATACATGAGTCAGATAGGTATACAAACTCATGTAGCACGGGCAGGATTCGAACCAGTGACTTTTGCAGTTACAGGCGGGCGCTCTAACCTCTCGGCCACCACCGCTTCGACCTCTATGACCTAAATAGTCATCTTGTTCTTCCTTACCATTTCCCATATATTTATGGTCGGTGCAGTATGTCAACTCCTTCCAATTCACTCTATCGCCATTTCACTCGACACTCCCTCGCTATTCATACTGTCGTTGACGCAATCCGTCCATCTCTTTCTCGGTCTTCCTCTATTCCTCTATCCCTTTACTCATCTTCAATGTACAGAGATAGACCAGTTATAGTTTTACTGGCTTTTGCCTGTGGCTTTGTCCGCGTGAATTTCCCTCAAGAACAGTGTTTTTTTTTCGGGAAGAAAGGTACCCTTTGTCATTCTCAGTACTTCTAACTATGTGTATGCGAAATTTCAATTTAAGGAAGATTGGTTCAGTAGATAAAGCGTGAAGATAAAGAAATAAACAAACACTTTCGCATTTATAATATTACTAGCTTTCGCCCGCGTGAATTTCCCACGGGAACAGTGCTTTTTCCCGGGATGAAGGTACTTCTCCTTCTCCGTACTTCCAGCTATGTGTATGCAAAATTTCAGGAAGATTGGTTCAGTAGATAAAGCGTGAAGAGGTAACAAAGAAACAAACCAACAAACAAACAAACCAACAAACAAACAAACTCACTTTCGCATTTATAATATTAAGTTAGGATAGTTAGGATTTGTTTGGGACTATATTGTATATTATATAATGCCTCAATACTTAAAGCTATACTTTAGTGTGAACAAGCTTTGCTGCAATCATAGAATAACTATCACTTCGGAGTAGGCGTGTGAATGAATGACTATAAATGGGTCATTTCATTCACTTTCGGTTTTTCAAAGTGACCATGTATTCATTAGAATTATAGATAGAGGTTTATTTATTAGGTACATTCGTTTGAATTGAGTCAGCTATTTTATTTTTAAACTAACTTTTGTCCTAGGCTTCGCCCGCTTGAATTTTGTTTTTATCCATTTCACTACCGGCTTTCGAAACAGCTCTAATGATTTTGACGAATTTTTGTATTTAGATAGTCTATGTAGGTAGGTATCAAATCTTTCTTGACAAATCTATCTAGGTCCTTATAATAAGTATCTATTTGACTCTTTGTTATATTTTGTAAACGGTCCTGCGGCGGTGTTTCCGAACCGATCCGACAATTGAGACCTTCAAAAAATGAGTCTACGTCTTCTTGAAAGGCCGGCAACACTCTTGTGATACCCCTGGTGTTGTACTTGTCCATGGGCAGCGGTGATCGCTTACCATCAGGTGGCCTGCTTGCTCGTTTGCTGCCCTATGTTATAAAAAAAGATGAATTAATATGCGACCTTTTCCCTATTCAATAAAGGAAAATCGATTTATTTACCCAGTCAAGTAAATTAATAAAATATACCGCAGAACGAAAAGGCCCTTCCTCATTGTTAGGAAAAAATATCCACTCCACATTAAACGCAATGTTACCAACTTAGCGGCATTAGTATGCGTTTCGCATTCTACCCGCATCTGGATTCTACCAACATAACCCGAAACGACCTATATCAATAATAAACCAGACAAAAACACACTTTATTTATACCCCAATAAGGTATATTTCACGTTAACAAATTGCTCTACTTCTGACTTTATCCTCTTTCTAACTGGAAGAATAAAAACATAAAGGAATGAAAGAGATTGGGAAATTGGATTTTACTCTTATATATTGAAGGTTTATTTTTGCGCGTCTGATTAGATTACATGTAACTGGCCAAAAAGAATAAGAACATAGGCGAATGTAACAGATTGCAACTTTGGGCGTTAAAATCTTGTTATTAAGGTATATTTTTTGCTTGTCAGTAAGGATAGCTTAAGGTTTTTATCGTAAAACATTAAGGTAGGCGCCATTAGAGAAATTCCCTTTCTATTTGCCCTTAGAATTAATTTTCTTCGGTCCCGTTCCGGAGAGGTGCTAAACAAAAATAATTGTTTACAAATCTGCTTAATGAAATTCTCAGTCTTAATTAAAACATGCAATTATTTTAAAACGCTCGGAATTGTTATGGAAATGCTTTCAGTTTATGGTTGTAACGATTGTTTGCAGATTTTATAGCTAATTACTTATCTATTTATATATAACTAGCCTTTAAACTGGGGATTCTTCCACTCATAGGCGGTGGAATAGCAACCTGTCACTTTAGCCTAATCTCCATTCCATCAGAGAGCCCTCTATTCAGCTAAGCGTGGCCTTCGAGTCTCACGACTCTTGGCTCTGTCTACCCCGTAAGGGATAAAGACGTGATTCTATGTTTGTATGTGCCCGCGACTTCGTCCGCGCATATCTTAGGTTCTAAGCGGTATATCAAGATGAAACTTACACTAAATTTTAATTTAGACCTTTGAAAATACAACAGTGAATACCGCATCAAATTTGGTCCAGTAGTTATTGCGCGATGCACGTACAAACATTCAAACAGACAGAAAGACAGACAAAAATTCTACAAAAAATGGTTTTGGCTTCTATTGGCTCTATGAAGCGAAGACCCCTCATATTTTTTTTTTCTTTAAAATCTTATATGTACAGACACAGACCAGTTACAGTTTTATTATATGTATTGAATGGAATATGTAGATGTAGAGCTAAGTATACTATGGGAGAGAATTCTCTCCCCGCGTCGCTGTTTCCCGACAAATATAATTTAGGGATTTTCAAGGCAAGAGTGAATAGGCATATTTTGAGTTTGCGTGTACCACCCCGTGGTACCACCCTAGACTTCATCTTTGCTTCCCATCACACAAGATTGGGGTCGAACGCACTCAAACTTCTAATTAAAAAAAAATAAAATAGTGATCGATTTTCTTACTTTAAAATGCCCTAAATTATTTTCTTTATTTATTTTAGAATAATTAAAACATTTAGGGTAGACCCTCCACGATGATGTCAGGATGGCTGGCTAGTCACTGACAAGACTACCTTTATTGGTATAACTATATAGTTTTACTAAAATACAGGTAATACATCTGATGGTCTCCAGTATGGTGTAGTTACAAGAAGAAGATTTATTTCGCTCTGCGGCTTTATTCATTATTTAGTATAATAGGAAATAGGATTTAGTAAAATTACAACAAGAATACTTTATTAGCACACAAGAAAGTACATTTATAGATACATAAAGTACTTAATTTAAAACTAAAAAAGAAAGGAAGATGCGCAAAAGGCGGCCTTATCGCTGAAAGCAATTTCTTTCAGGCAACCAATTGAGAAATTGCTGAATTGAACGTACTACTTTCAATTAAACAAGTTCAACGCGAGTCTTCCCACAGTTCTACGAGCTAGTACATTGTATTCTACAAGTTCATTTGAAAGACAAATGTTTGCGACCCCTTAATGGTTGTGGTGAAGGCTTTCCGAACAGTTGTTGGCATAGAGAAACAAAAAAATAGATTACGTATACATTTGCTATATCACTTTAAAAGATATGATTATTTTGTGGTGAAGAAGAGGTCAAGGGATACCGAAAATGAATTATGTGAGACTAGAAGCGTACAGAAAGGTAGCTCCCGCCTGCCCCTCCCGCAATATGGCGTACTCCGCACTTCTACCCCGTTCGTTTGCGGATTGGGACGCTATGACTATGAAAACGCACATATGGTCATGTTATTAACGTGTTCACGGATGTACAGTTTCATTTGTTATAGTAGGTAGGTATATTGACGCCTCGTTTTTATAAAGTGCTCTCCCTGTGGTCTCGTGTCGTAGCAAAACACATAATATGTGTACGGTCTATGACGTACATCGATTGCCGTCGCCGTCAGCATATCGACGCCGCAATCGAACTTAATTTTATATTATTTTATTCAGTACACATTTTACCATAGAACAAAGTACACAGTGCTTTTTAAACCAATCGCGAGTCTGTTACGTGTGCTCAAATAATTTAATCATTTTCTTTACCATTACCATTTTCACCACCATTTAATTTATTTGTAATTTCTAACTTAGTTAATTTCTTTTACATATCTCTTGCTCTGTAAGTACACCCTTACATCCCTGAATGCCGGGGTGTATGACTATCATTACAGCATAGGTTTTGGAATTTGAAATAATATATTTTTAAAAAGTTAATATTTTTTTCTCGGTATCGATTAATTACTCGAATCGGAATCTAGACAATTTATTTTAATTAAATACACATTGTTTTCTTCTTAATAAATGTTCATTGAAACCTGCTGTCTTGTTGTTTACTTACCTCACAATCGATATGTAAAGCAGAGTATTTATCTCGGGCGTAAGCATCAATTGCATACTCGGGTTAATTAGCGCCTTCGCTTCGCTCAGGCGCCAAAAACCTCGTGTGCAATTGATGTCATACAGCCCTTGGTTAATAATCTACTATTACATATCTCTTGCTCTGTAAGTACACCCTTACACCCCTGAATGCCGGGGTGTATGACTATCATTACAGCATAGGTTTTGGAATTTGAAAAAAGAACTGTCATACTCATACTGCACGAAGAATATTTTTAAAAAGTTAATATTTTTTTTCTCGGTATCGATTAATTACTCGAATCGGAATCTAGACAATTTATTTTAATTAAATACACATTTTTTCTTCTTAATAAATGTTCATTGAAACCTGCTGTCTTGTTGTTTACTTACCTCACAATCGATATGTAAAGCAGAGTATTTATCTCGGGCGTAAGCATCAATTGCATACTCGGGTTAATTAGCGCCTTCGCTTCGCTCAGGCGCCAAAAACCTCGTATACAATTGATGTCATACAGCCCTTGGTTAATAATCTACTATTAATTCCTGTATTATTTCTGATTTTACCCTTGTTTGTGTTATTCACAATAAATCCCTGTTGTTACCATTACCTATCTATCTTTCTATATAACCCTCTTTCTCAATGTACAACACCAAACCCGTACAATATGTAAAGCCGAGAATAGATAGGCGTGGCGAATACTCCACCGATAAGATCACAGCTTTTGATTATGAGAAGACAGAAGATTTTTTGAATCTGCTTACTTACTCTATTGGCTCAGCGATCCAAATAGGATCTTAGCATCCGATAATTCTTCACTCTTTTGTTCTGGTCCATTTCTTGTCAGTTGGCCCTTTAATTAAGGGCGCTTCCTGGGTATCTGGGACCGTCAATGACAGGTAGTTTTCCTCTTGATCGTCCCTTGTTCGCTCTTTTGACTGTGCGATTCTTACCCATCCTCGGCCATTTAATATGGCCTATGTCTAGCCTGACATTACTGTCTTAATATTGGTGAAAGAATTTTCGAAATCAGTTTAGTAGTTTCAAAGATTACGCCTAAACCAAAACTTACATACAAAAATCTTCAGTATCGAAAATCAAATCAAATTATCTATCCAGGAATAAGATAAGTATTCATAACTTTAAAATATTATACTTTTTATAGGTATTATTAGGGCATAATTTGTAGAAATAAAGATGCAAGCTCTATTTGTATGTTTGTCTGTAACCCTCAACATGCGTTCAGACCCAACGAGGCGGAGGTAATGGGGTTTAGGCGTTTTCACGTGGAATTACTCGAGAAAATTATTATTTATGCGTGTATTTACCTTTGATAAATACTTCCCCGGTCGCTAAATGTTCATGCACTATTTAATTTGTCATCTATAAAGATTTAATCAGCTTATAATATGTTTACTTTGTATTCGTTTATTTTGACTTTTATTTGGATATGGCAATTTTGGCTGCAATAAACTGGGGATCCCTCCACTCATAGGCGAAGGGCTAGCAACCTGTCACTATATCTGATTCTCCATTCCCCAATAAACCATTCAATCATAAACGTAGTCTTCAAGGACTCCGCTACGGAATGTCTAAGTACTAAATGTCTAGGTACGTTACTTCTAAAGTATCCAATGTCGAAGTATGCAAGTATATACCTGAATCTCCATTCCATCAGAGAGCCCACTATTCAGCTAAGCGTGGCCTTCGAGTCTCACGACTCTTGGCTCCGTCTACCCCGTAAGGGATAAAGACGTGATTCTATGTATGTATGTGTGTATGTAAAAATTGTTTATTTTTTATTTATTTTTCAAAGGATGCAAAAATTCAAGGGTTCCGACATTATTAAAAATATGTATTTCTAGAGATTAATGCGTTTAAACAAACTACAGCTTTATTATATGTACAGTCAAGAGTCAAAAGTGGAGTCATACCTTAAATATCATATTGCCTTGCAGGCGCGCAGTCCTTCATTGTGTGCGTTACGTCCATATTACGGACGTATAATTACAATAAGAACACTACTCACACTAAGCTAATTATCATATTACCCACCCACACCAAGACACAACTCTGCTGCATGCTAGTGCTTCGTGCTCATACTGCCTACGTGCTGCCATCTATCAAATTTACGGGGTACTAAGTAGTGAATTTTGACTCAGAAATAATAATACACTAATACACTACCTATAGTTTATTACAAAGCAAACCAATAGTGGTGAGTACGGTGACACGCAACCAATTGATAATTTCGTCACAAGCTAATGCATCTGCTGATCTAATCGGTAGTCGGATGGACTGCAGTTGATACAGGTCAAAGTTCGAGTCACATCCAGATATTTTATTTTTCATATTAAACTCAATTCATAAGCCAAGAGTATTTTTATATAATGTAATTGATATGCTTTTATATATTTGTTATGAAATAAAAATTCTCAAAAATCATGACAACTATTTATTCATGTAAATAGGTATAGTATACTTATGTAAAATTTATTATTATAAACTACACTAACAAATTCAAAATTTATGTTTAATCACTTCCCTATCTAATTACAGAATAAATAAGAACTTAAAAATAAGCATTCTGTAGTAAGTTACTTATAAGAATCTGTTCATTTATTTTATATATTATTACTAAATTATACTTTCGCTTTTTGTTAGTAAATATTGAGGAAGCTTAAGTATTCGTTTTCATCATGAAAAGAAGATTGAAACTAAACCTCAACATCTAACAATTTAACAATTTATCTCCTATTACGAAACATAACCTTGTATTTGTAATGCAAAATACAAAAACAAGTTATAAGTATAAAAATAATTTAAATAATGTTTATACTTTTATAAAACCAGATTTGATACAATAGAAAGAGGACAGTTGGAATATACCTACTTAATGAATGAACTCACTGATTAAATTTAAACACAAATAATTAACTCACTATTTTGTAAAGTTGCCATTGTTGTCTTTTCTACACATATTTCAATCACAAAAAAACTGTCCTAAACATCCATACAATGAGAAACTAATTCTTCCTTGCTCATCTTCTATGCACCGTCAGGCCCCATAGATTTTCTATGGAGTTGAGGTTAGAAGACCGCGCTGGCCAAGGATCACATTTATTTCTGGAAGCGAAATAAATTATCCAGTTTTTTTATGCACGCCACCAGCTTGATATGCACGATGAACAGTAGATAGGCATCGAAACATCAAATAAATCAGCATAACGCCTGGTAGGTAAAATCATCGCCTTCATATTCTTCCAACATTATTGTTGCTGCTGCTCAGAGATAATAGCCGGTCTTCTACTTTGCGGCAAGGCTACCCTGCAGCAAGTCGCTACACCCAACGTGTTGTCCACTAAAAAAATATAATAATATATAATTAGGTATTTAGTTTATATTTAATTTCAAAACTCACTTATGCAAAGCAAAATCACGAAGAAAAATATATCAATACAATACATTAATATTATGTTATCATTTTATGTTTGAATTAATCACAAAATATTACACATTTACACACACATATTTCAAATCACAACTATTTATTTGTTTAAAAATACTCACACTTAATCCAGTTCCTTTCATTAGAAATTGAGACTATTTTGCAACCACTATCATGCAAAGTAAATCCGAATAGTCTCCATAATACCTACTTATAATGGCCTATATTGGCAAGTGTTGGTAAAGTAATATTCCACAAATACTTAGATAACTATCACTAACAAATGCGTTCAACTAAAACGAGAACTCGGTTGAAGTGATAAATTTGCGTCTGTCTTTTTTTTCATTCACCGTCAAATATTCATTTTCATAGCTGGTCCATACTGACCACCCATACGAAGTAACGATACCATAAAGTTAGAGCAAGGATTTTATAGACATACTATGAACGTTCCGTATCATTCATAGTATGTCTATGAAATCCATAAAAGTATGAAGCGCTCGCCGACTCGCCGCGCCAGCCTACCTACTTCTATGGAAACATCGTATTCGGTCGGTTGACATTGCACAGACACATAGGCGTTTTACAAATAACACACAATCATAAGGTCTTAAGTGCAAACACTTCTATAATCAATTAGTATGAGAAATTCTGACTCCACTTTTGGAGATGTCTGTACTACCATGGGCCAGGGACTTTTTTCCGGAGGAATTACGGGAAATTCTTAGTGCTTCCCTATACTTTATAAGGAACCTACATGTCAAACAGCTTCCAAGGTCCAGTAATTTTGGCTGTGTGTTGTCTTCCCTTACGCGAAATGTCCCTTTCTCATAATGTCTCTTTCGCAAAACGTCCCCCTCTTAGCAAAAGGACGCTATCGCAGTTTTTTTATGCATAAAATAGGTAAGCTTAGTTTAGCTCGCAAAATGTATCCAAATTTTTACGTATAGAAAAAAAAATGTCTTGCTAACAGGGGAACATTTTGCGAAAGGGCCATTCTGGTAAAGGGACATTTCTTAAAGGGCCATTATGCGAAAGGGACATTTTGCGATCAGAGGCCATTTGCGGAACCCTTTTTCGACGTAACGGGTGAGATTTGTCGAAATTTGACAAGCATGTAAACGTAGCGCAAAATAATTAAATTATGTATATCCTAACCACGATGCCCAGGCAGGTTGCCAGTAATCGTTTAACCCATAACCGTTCACATCAATTACCAAAGCCGTAAACACCCCGTCCACTAACTATAATAATAAAAATAAAGAACTGTCGATGTACCATTTGTTTTGGGTCAGTTCGTGGGATAATGGTAGAGAGACATATTATAATACGACGTCACTACCTGCTCGAAATAAATATTTTTGGTTTTCTGAATCTGCAAAAAATGGAACCAATAATGGAAGTCTTTCAGAATCTTTTGCTTGTCTGACCTAAAAACCTACTGTAAATAAGTCCTTGTATGAATAAGAAATTTTAAAGCAATTAAAAAAAAAATACATTTTTATTTAGTTCATTTCGACTAAATAAAAATTCACAGATCTCGTGCTCTACACGACCTTCTTGTACATTGAAAATGCACTCAGGCAGGCTTTTTTATTTTATACGATCCCTAATGTAATAGATTAATTATACCTAATAGTTAGTACCTAAAAGTTACAAAGCTCAAATGCACAATATAAAAATTAGTCAGTTGATTTTATGACAAAAGACCCTAAATAATTGGTCAAATTTTACACATTTTTGCGATTTTCAAACAAATTTTTCAACTTTTTCGATTTTTTTTAACCATATTATAGTCCTTGTCAATACGCGTATTTTGTGACCTCAAACATTCATGTAGCCCAATACCTCTCGATACCAAAGCGATGTCATACTCTCAGCGAAAATGAAGAAGAAGAAGAAGATATAGAAGCGATCGAAAAAACATTTTCAATGTTAATTTTTTTTTTAATTGCTTCTAAATTTCTAGAAAAAGTTGTCAGCATTGTCATTTTGAATCACCTTTATCATTCATTTGTTAGACGAAACTTCATCAAGTCTTTTGCAATATCATATCTATTTAATTTGGCATAGATTAGTAGGAAAACCTATAAGAAGTTTATTGTTTGCTTGATTCCCCAAAAATCCTTTTCACTTGACTGCTATCATCTACCAATTTCACATCCAATACCCAGTTCATACAGTGAAAAATTACAAGTCAAACTGGCGAACTCACGCCCCGATAAAATCTGTGTTGCTCACGAAAAAGTTGGCTGTTCCTACCCCTGTTATTATATTATTAAACTAGGGTGCGAGAGCGAGGTGTGTCGGCGAAATCACAGTAATAACATTCAATCTTGTAAAAGCCATCAAGTCTGTGTGGTTTGAGGCATAAACTGTAGCGGTGTGCATCACTTGTCTTGTTGCTATGAAGGAAAATGATTTTAAGTGCACGTAAATAGTGTTGAAGTTGCTTTGCTTGCGTAATTCAAAAGATAATCTTTGCCTTTGTATCTACATGTCAAGATTTAAGAAAAGAAAGGCTTGCCAACACAAACTTCTCTTTTTATTCATCATCATTATTTCAGCCTCTTTTCGCAGTCTGATAAGTATAAGAGAGGCCTCTTCTTGTATGTCATCCTTCTCTGTCATCCACGTATGACCTGTTATGTGACTTTGACCATGACCACTCTGATGTGCCAGGCCTCCTGTCAAGTTTCTTATTGATCAGCATACACTAAATCAATAGTTTGGATGCCTGTTGTGTATTACTGATATACTTTTCCATTCGCAACTTACCCATCGTCCCGCCAGTATATCCCCTTGGTGGGTTGATAGGTAATTTATTTCCCAGTGGGTCTACGGTTAATTAGAACAAACTACCCTTTTACCCGTGGTCCCACCGCGTGCCCTTACCATCGAACATGACACTTGTAGGTAGTTTTACAAACGAAAAATTTCTTAATGATGAAAATAATTTTGAGCTCGCTAACTTTCTAAACTTGGACCACAAAACTGACCAGCACTAAGTAATTTCGGCCATAATAATCATAGGTGTAGCTCAGATAGGGTTGGCGATTACGTCGGTCATTTTTATGACACCTGATACCCTGGCTACAGATTATATAATACTGTGCTAACCCTGACTGAGCTGGGACGATAAGGGATTCATGTGTTATGAATATTTCTATGAATATTTAGATGAATAGGGATCATTTCATTCAAGATTGTGAAGATATCCTTTATTAGGATTAACTAAAGCTGGGTTTGAAATGTAGGTTATGTTTTGTATTTCGCTAGGAAAAAATAATATAGATTATTCTTCGGTTATACAATAGTTCTTGAGTACTATGTGGGGTCTACCGCAAGGTTGCGTGTGGGTTCTCCTATAGAGGAAATATACTCAGTAGACCCAGGAACTAATGATGATTTATTGGAAGTAACAACAACTTATATACTTAACTAAATCTACGTCATAATTGTGTGCACCTGAAAGGGCACGTAAGACTACGGACGTGATATGCTAAGTTGACAGAATAAATCATTTCCTTATACATTTCACGTCGAAAGGTCGCTATATACTACAAGAACTATTTATTTGGCATGGCCGTGGCTCGTCTCGTTACAAGGGGATGTTGACCAAAGTGTATTGTGTCTATGAAGGGCTTAATAGCTTAATTTCAGTTAATTCGGTTGTGTTTTGACTTGATCTCTACAAAATTACAATATTTTTCGACGACAAGGCCGGTCGCTAATCACAACTAAATCCCTCGGAAATGTTTGTAGAAGCACGATTAATGGCGCCGGTAACGAACGTGAACGTTCTATGAAATATCGTGGATTAGAGTCGATCGTCGGTAAACACCGTGAATTATTGTAATGCCAGATGGCGTAAGAAATGAGCGAAAGTCCGCCACTGCTAATACCTAGATGGCGCTTATCTAATTTAGATTGCGCTATGGTTTCTTTATTGGTTGAAGCGATGGTGGCCGAGTGGTTAGGTCGCCTGCCTGCAAAGGTTCCAGGTTCGAATCCTGTCCTTCCAACATGAGTTTATATACCAATCTGACCTTATGAATAGTAGTTTTCATCGACCACCACTTACTTCCGGTGAAGGAAAATATTGTAAGGAAACCTGCACTCTAGTTTATGGTTATCAGCTAGTGTGTGAAATGGCAATGGCAAACCACTCCATTGACATTGCCAAGACAGTCGTTGTGTGTGTTTCATCCAACATAATGACCACGACCCTCAGTCATGAGGAATACGACTAAATTAGGAGGAGGATGGATTCTTTACTGATAGACTGTAGAAGGTTCTCGTGAAGGTATCGTGGATCAGAATCAATAGTCGGCACGGGCCAGCGCTTGTAATGTGAAAATCCGTGTTGCTCTAATGGCAAACACCATGATTATAAACAGAGACCAAGGCTGGCAAGAATTGGGTTTAGATGAACTAACTGGAATATAAAATTATAATAACAATAAGCTGTGGAATAAGCTTCCCTCAGCGGTGTTCCCGAATAGGTTTGACATTGGGGCCTTCAAGAAAAGAGCCTATCGCTTTCTCATAGAGTCGGCAACGCATCAGTGACTTTTTTAGGGTCGTTGGTGTCTATGGACTGCGGTGATTACTTACTATCAGGCAACTCGCATGCTCGTTTGCCTACTTTTCTATATATATATATATATTTTTGCGCTAACTGCAGGAAGAAATAGACTATAATATTCGTGCTCTCTTTCTCTTTAGTCGTATTTGCTCATAACTGAGGGTCATGGTCATTATATGGAATGAAACACACACAACGACTCTCTTGGCAATTTTAATGGAGTGGTTTGCCATTGCCTTCTCCATTTCACACACTAGCTGATAATTATCAACCAGAGTGCAGGTTTTCTCACGTTGTTTTCATTCACCGGAAGCAAGTGGTGGTCGATGAAAACTAACATGAGTCAGATTGGTATACAAACTCATGTAGCCCGGGCAGGATTCGAACCTGGGATTTTGCATCCACAGGCGGGCGCCCCTACCACTCGGCCACAACCGCTTCGTGCTACATGAGGGATTTATTTATACGCAATCTATCTCGCTGCCGCTTATACCTTAGTCCAACTTAAAACACCATAGCCTACTCATTATAAGAACTTACAAAAATCGTTTATTATGAATGCATTTTATAATGGGTTATTTTGTAATCGCGTCTCACGTTATTAGTAAATGTTTAGTGATTACTGTCATTATAACTGAATGGCTGCATGTGGTCTTGGGTTCATTTCCTGTCATGCATACTTTGTTTTTGGTGCAGACCAAAAGCTAAAAATTTGAAGATTTTTGTCATTGTCGTGTTTTAGCTGCTCAGTACTTTGATTCATAATAAAGACAGGTACATACAGTCACATTTTTTATCCTGGGTATAAATCAAGTATCCACGATATTAAAATAAACATTCTTATCAAATCTCATACATAACAATAAATCAACTATTCTATACTTCTGGTCAGTTGCTAAGCGATGGCGCTAAATAATTTGATTTAGGTCATGAGATATATTTATATATTTACTAGCTTTACCCATGGCTTCGTTTGCGTAAATGTCCTTTTTAGGGTTCCGTAGTCCGACAAGGAACCCTTATAAGATCGTTCAGTCCGTCCGTCCTAGTCTGTCACAGCAGAATATCTTCTACGTTTATGGACTGATTTGCATGTAACTTGGTTCGAGGATACTTCACATATAGATCTCATTTTTAAAAATAGAAAAAATTAAAATTACCCCTTTTTAAGGGTACCATACATGTAAAGGCGGGGTGGTGAATTATTTTTTTTGAGTGCACCCCCTTGTGTGGGGTATCGTTGAAAAGGACTATGAAAATAAGGTAGGGTTTCCATAAAACACTTTTTTATCAGCTTTACCATTTGCGAGATATAGCCCGCCAAAGTCGTTTACACGGTGTCCCCCCCTCTGTAATTTCTAAAGTCTTGGACCTATAAACTTCAAATCACTCACGTAAAGAAACTGGCGCTGAAACTCTTATTTAAATTATTTCGGGTATCCTGTGATGAATACTTTTGAAATTATAAATAAAATAAAAATATATGCTTTTTTCCAAAAGAACAGTATAAACTTAAAACGTTTTTTTACATATTTTGATGATGATACAAGAAATGCAAAACAGCGCGGTGCCTAAAATGACTACGGAACCCTACTTTATGCGTAGTCCGACACGCACTTGGCCGGTTTTTATTACACCCTTTAATTTACGTACATTACTTTTTTACACGAAACAAAAGCAAGCAATGCATTGCGCTGACTGCAAATAAAAATGTGAATAGCCAGCATTAGATAGTAGACAGTAGTAACACAAAATACTGGCCACAGAAAGCCCAAAAAAAAAAAAGAAAAAAATATTCAAAAAAGAACAGACCAGCCCAATCTTCGTGGGACAGTTTACGAGGCGCCCTCTATCCCTTTATATCCCGTTTCTGATTGCGTACCGTCGGCAAATTAAATGGGATTCGAATTTATGTGGATCTCGTTATAAGTTAGCTTGTTTGCTTATTTTGTTTTGCAACAAACATGTCCGTAAAATTTGTGTATGAATACAGATAAATTTTTAACTAGCAGTGCCCTGATTTTCCATTTCAAAAGTACTCCATATTCTATTTCAGAATTTACTTTATTTCTGTATCAATTTGGTCAATGAATTTTGAAATATACGAACATCATTTAAAGTATTTTTCTTTATGACTTGGTAAATATGATTTGTTATTCTAGTTTTTTTTTGGAATAAATAATGGATCATAAAGATTTCAAATCCGTCCAGTCCAATCCAAACTGAACAAGAATAACAGGAGCTAATCTGAATTACTTAGTTCACTTTACGAAGTTTACTTTACAAAGTAAAATAACTGTAACTTTGTAAAGTAAACTAACCACTAAACTGAGTTGAAAATAGGTGACAACGATTTTTCCCCTGAAAATCTGTCAAGTATATAGATCAGAGTGTCTATGGATCTTGCATTTAATGATTTGTTTGCTGACCCTCCATAATCTTGTGGAATCGTTCCCGCACGGCCACCAAACATCACCAATATCGCGCCGCCACCTTATAACATCACACAGGGATGTTTTGACTGGATTTGGGTCATAATTAGTACAAAAATAAATCTTTTTGACCAAAATAAATGATTTATTATTATTATGTGTGCACTGTGCATTTTCAGCCACGGTTAGGACCATTCATGGGGTTCAAGCCAACATGAAGCGAGTATTATTTAAGAGTAAACATACATATATAGAATTACGTCTTTATCCCTTACGGGGTAGACAGAGCCAAGAGTCGTGAGACTCGAAGGCCACGCTTAGCTGAATAGTGGGCTTTCTGATGGAATGGAGATTCAGATAGTGACAGGTTGCTAGCCCATCGCCAATGAGTGGAGGAATCAAAGGAATCCCCAGTTTAAAGCCCTTTCCCTCGATTGACTTTTACAATCAGCGCGGGAAGAGAAGCAGCTGGCACATTCTATGTTTTTTCTTCACTCTCAGACCAGCACGGAAGCAGTAAATATAATAAATTAAAATCCCAAACCCAATCGAGGTTGAGTTGCGTATTTAAAATTCTTATGATATGTGACATCCATGACATCCATGATACACAACACAAACATACGTACACATTCATTTATTCTATTCTCGCTCACCGCTAAAATACATAAAATGTAATAGGCACCAATAGGTACTAATTTTATCTTGAATTTTTGTTATGTATAATCATGTCAAATTCTAAATACCTATAGTCTTAGGCCCAATCACAGATTAGACTAGCTGGGCCTAAGCAAAGCCTCTTTTCTTTAATTCTAGTAGCCTGTCGGAAGTATAGTGCGGAAGTATAGTGTGGGTAGGTACGTATCACGACTTATGTACTAGACTTTTAAAAATGTACCGCGCTCTTTCCATCAACCGATGGGTTGTTCATCACCCGAGATACAGACCTATGTCTAGTTCGGGGGTGAGCTCCCGGATGGAGGATGGACTGGCCGCCTTCACTACTTGCTAGTTTTGTGTCCTCTTATTTATATACACACTTAAAATACCTACCTTACTGTAAAAAAAAATAATTCAGGTAAATAAAAGACTTTTTACTTTACTTTACTTTATTGTTGGGTTTTTCGCTAATATCACAAAAACGCGTGTCGTGGTAGAGAATAGAATAGTAGAAATCGCTAATCTCTGCCTACCCCCACGGGAAAAAGGCGTGATAATATGTATGTATGTATGTGGTAGAGAAAAATAAAATTCTTTACAACTTAGGTTTATTTACGTTCTTCAAATATCAAAGGCAAGCCGCCCACCACCCCCTGCACTATTTCCGACAGAGGATCCACTGTGGGGAACCTTTTCGACTCCGGCGCAGGTTTCACTGTGAATTTGGACAAAATGGCCGCCAAGCCGGCTAACGACTGCATGAGGCCAAGTCTCGCTCCTGAAATAGATATAATTTAGATGTAAATCTTTTGGAATTGTAAAGATTAGATAATGATACATTTATTTGCACTTAAACATAAGAATTTGTAATATTTAAAGAACTTAATCCTACTTGAATTAATCATACAACAATAAATGGAGAGCATGCTTTCATCTAACAGAAGAAAAATAATAGGTATACTATTACTGTTGTAATTTTAAATCTGTCTGTCTGATTTCAAATTTAATAAACTAACACTCTGATTACATTATATTGCCGTATATATTTAAAACACTTACATTATTAACAGCGCATAAAAAATATATAAACGATTACGAGATTGTTGTTTCTTACAGATAAAGCTGATATTGCGGTAACCTAGGTCAAGAGTCCATCACAGTCCAAGAATTTTTCAGCTTCAAATAATATAATTAACCATTGTATTTACAATGTTATGCCTATTTGTGCTAAAATTAGCTAATGGTTGAACAGGCAATTAATCCTAATCCTACCCTAACTAATATTATAAATGCGAAAGTGAGATTGTTTGTTTGTTGGTTTGTTTGTTTGTTACCTCTTCACGCTTTATCTACAGAACCAATCTTCCTGAAATTTCGCATACACATAGCTGGAAGTACGGAGAAGGACATAGGGTATGTTTCATCCCGGGAAAAAGCACTGTTCCCGGGGTACCTTGGGTAAATTGGGTATAATTGGCTACCTTCTGGATACCAGATGGCGAAAAAGAAGCTGAGGAGGAGATGGTGGCAAGATAAAGACCAATTCCTACCCGAATTTCTTAAACTAGCTGTTGAGACATAGGACTGTTTCCTGAGTTTCTTTTGGCATTTCTTCTCAGCAGTGGTCGTTCCGAAACGCTAGTAGTTTGTAGCTTCGAGACATATAATACGCTATGATTATATAATTAGTTTTCAACTTGAAAAAGTGCTTTCTTTGAGGGCCAAATTTCAATAAAGAATATTTGATTTTGATCGATTTATGAGAAGTGGAAGAAGGGGAGGCCTTTGCCCAGCAGTGGGACTCGATACCGACAGGCTAGACAAAAAGAAACCATATACCTATGTATTATGTGAACCATTTTCAAATGAAAATAAAGATTAATTCATTCAAACATAGTTTGAGAGTAATCAAAAACTGAGTTCAAAGGTCAATGTCAAGAGAGGCGGATACTCTATCAATTATTATCTAAATTATACATTCAAAACAAATTGTTAAGACTGATTTTATTTATGTATTTCAAAAATATTAACCATTTTGCAAGAATTTGACGAGACACAGACACTTTCTCACATCAATTTTGAATTCTGCATTATTATTTGCCCCGGCTCCGCCTACAGAAAAAAATATCTTGTGTATTTCAAGTTAATTTTAGCAAGCGTCCGAGCAACATTTATTTTCATACAACATATACCAGATGCCATTGAAATTTCTAGTTGAATTTTGGTATTTTTATTTCTGTGATTATTATAACAAAGGTGTCAGATTCTATCAAGACATCAACCAATTTAAAGTCATCAGTCAGATAAAGATATCAGATAAATATCGAATAATATTGCAAGGTGAAGGTGAAGAAATTGATATAATTGCACAGATAATAAAACTTTTTTCCAAAAAAAATGAACCGACTTTCATTATAAAACTTAAAATCATGAAATAACAATAAAGAAAAATGTATTAGCATTCTACCTACTGAATGAGGTGAAGTCGGTGCCAAGTGCAGGAGTAAGGGTGTTATGTAATTGTTTAGCTAGGTATTTTATATATTATACATGATTCTAATATTAACTTAGATTATTTAATATTCAATTTGGCACCGACTTCACCTCATTCAGTAGATAGAATGCTAATACATTTTTCTTTATTGTTATTTCATGATTTTAAGTTTTATAATGGAAGTCGGTTCATTTTTTTTGGAAAAAAGTTTTATTTTATCATTTTTAGTTTAAGCCTGCATCACACGTTTTTAGCCAAAACAGGCGTTACTGAATTGACCCTGGTGCCAAAACTAGATCATTATTAATAATAAAAATAGTACTATAGGCTTCTCAAATAACTGCTACTACTTATACGAGGCAGATAAAAATATTTTGCCTTTTATTTTTGCGTAAATACCTTCCAGAAAACACGAAAAATACGAAAAACAAGGTTCACGGCTTTAACGAAATCATTATGTAAAACACAAATTATAATTTCTACATAATGATAAATCGCGAGTTTATTAAACTAGCTACAAGTTGCTCGTTTTAGATTTTTGAAAAATAACTCGAAAAAAATATTATATATCGTAACAATTCACTAAGAAATTCCCCATACATTTTTTGTATGAAAATGCCATCGCTCAATTTAAACGAGTTCCAAGCCCACGAAAAATCAGTCTGCCGGTAAGAGTCAAGGGGAACCCACGTCGATCTGCTGCTCGGGAGGCATTTAATTTTCGCGTGTTCATATATTCACAGACAGCAGAGAGTAATGTAGATCAGAGTTACATATTTATTACGTATAATCTTTTTAAAATTTATATACTTAGGTACCTACCATTTTCATACTCATGAATGATGGCCGACAATTTTTGATGAAATAGAAATCGTAATAAATCGCAATCATAGAAATTGAAATCATAAAAATCAAAATAAATCTAAATCAAGATCCAAGATGGCGGACAACTTTTTTTTTTAATTTTGCGATATGTATATCGTTTCATAAGTTTTTAGTGCGCTGATTACGAAAATAACATTTATTTTGAGATCAAAGATGGCGGGCAGTTTTTTTTTTTTTCAAGTTTACAATATGGGTATGGTTACATAGGTTTTTGGGGACGCTGATGACGAAAATAACATTTATTTTGAGATCCAAGATGGAGGACAGTTTTTTATTTTATTTTACAATATGGGTATGTTTTTATAGGTTTTTCGGTGCGCTAATGACAAAAATAACATTTATTTTGAGATCAAAGATGGCGGGCAGTTGTTTTTTTCAAGTTTACAATATGGGTATGGTCATATAGGTTTTTGGGGACGCTGATGACGAAAATAACATTTATTTTGAGATCCAAGATGGAGGACAGTTTTTTATTTTATTTTACAATATGGGTATCGTTTTCTAGGTTTTTGGGGACGCTGATGACGAAAATAACATTTATTTTGAGATCCAAGATGGCGGACAATTTTTTATTTTATTTTACAATATGGGTATCATTTTATAGGTTTTTGGGGACGCTGATGACGAAAATAACATTTATTTTGAGATCTAAGATGGCTGACAGTTTTTTTATTATTTTACAATATGGGTATCGTTTAATAGGTTTTCGGGGACGCTGCGCGCTGATCTTAAAATAAATGTTATTTTGGTCATCAGCGTCCCCAAAAACCCATAAAACGATACCCATATTGTAAAATAAAATAAAAAACTGTCCTCCATCTTGGATCTCAAAATAAATGTTATTTTCGTCATCAGCGTCCCCAAAAACCCATATAACCATACCCATATTGTAAAATTTAAAAAAAAGTTGTCCGCCATCTTGGATCTCAAAATAAATGTTATTTTCGTCATCAGCGTCCCCAAAAACCTACAACAGGTTAACCATATTGCAAAATTGAAAAAAAAAATTGTCCGCCATCTTGGATCTCAAAATAAATGTTATTTTTGTCATCAGGGCACCGAAATACCTATATAACCATACCCATATTGTAAACGTGAAAAAAAGTTGTCCGCCATCTTGGATTTCAAAATAAATGTTATTTTTGTCATCAGCGTACCGAAATACCTATATAACCATACCCATATTGTAAACTTGAAAAAAAAGTTGTCGGCCATCTTGGATCTCAAAATAAATGTTATTTTTGTCATCAGCGCACCGAAATACCTATATAACCATACCCATCATCGAGATATTATGTACTACGCACTAGAGGAGCTACCCCAAGGAAAATTTTTGTTCCAAATTTCGTAAATTCAAATATGTTCGATGCAGAACTGTCACAATCAGCGACGAAGATTATACAGTACAGAATGGACATAGGGTAAGTAAAAAATAAAAGAAAGTGAATGGTTTCGATTCTACTTCTCTTTACTAGCTCTTGCCCGCGGCTTTGCCCGCGTGTGTTTCCCACGAAATCAGTTTTTTTTCCAGGATAAAAGGTACTCTATGTCCTTCTCAGTACTTTTAACTATGTGTATGCGAAATTCAGGAAGATTGGTTCAGTAGATAAAGCGTAAAGAGGTAGCAAACAAACAAACTCACTTTCGCATTTATGATATTAGTTAGCATTTCTCATAGCATTAACGAATAAATTAATAAAACAATAAATTTAAAAATTAAAAAACCCGACTTCATAAAAATACTAATATAAGGACAATTATTAAGATATGCGAAGTCCTGTGAGGTAATGTCGTCCAACACACCCTTAGTTAATCCATACAATACATACAAATACAATACATTACATATAAATAAAATTGGAGTGTCTATCTGTAATTTAAAAATAACTAGAATTTTTTTAATTTCATAGTGTTATTTTGTCGTTACTCGACCCAAAAATTTTTTTGTCTGTTTGTTCAGGGTAATCATTGAAACGGCTAATCCAATTTTGATGGAATTTTCGCTGGGGAGTTATAGATTAACATAGTTTTTATCTCTAAAATATTTAGGGATCAGTAGTGAAAATTAAAAAAATAAAACACGCGGGGGAAGCCGCGGGAAAAAGCTAGTTTATAATATGAACTGCAGGTATATCTATACAAAATTACAATTTTCTAGTACCAACTAATGGTTTCTATGCTAAGCCGCGTACAGACAGACATACGGACGGATAGACATGACGAAACTATAAGAGATATATGTTTTCTTCGAAACCCTAAACGAAAAAAAATCAGTTGTAAAGTACACAGAGTCAAATAGTTCACCAAGGCTTTTGTACCTACGTGTCCAATCTGTACTATTTATTTTTCTTATTCTATAATTTTCATACAAAATGGAAAAAACAATTGAATATTTTGAATATTAGAAAATAATTTATAATATTTATATAATTATTATGAAAATTAGTTTTAGTCATAGTTCTAGTTGATATTTTGGTTACTTATAGATGATAGGTGACTCCACTTTTTTTTTCTGCTTACTCGATTTATTTTTATATTATTTTAATATGTAAGACGGCATTATGATTGACACAAAATCGGATGCAATCGCGATGTACGTTGGCGAGTGACTGAAGGAGTTTCTGACGCTGAGTCATGAACTGATGGCGCATATATTTTGTTCACGTCGTCGCTTCTATACGTAGTAGTTGTATTTCGATGCATATACCCATATTGTAAACTTGAAAAAAAAGTTGTCCGCCATCTTGGATCCAAAAATACTATTTTTGTAAACCTCATCCCGAAAAATTGGCCTTCATGGGATGCCAGGCAGATGTTTAACATCTTAGCATCCTGGCCGACGGTCATGCTATTTTCTGTCACGGCATTCGTGTCCATTTTACTGCCAAGTCGCGCCAAGTATGCTTTACATAAGAAAATGGTCGTAATTTTATTTTTAGTATTCATTACCGTAAAGCAAGAAAAAATAATTATATAGGTACCAACAAATCCTTTGCCGGATCCCTGTCACTTATTACTTCGGGTTGGCGGCAATCTCACGTCGATGTGTGCGTGTGACTTGCACACAGCCAGCTGCGGTCTATCAAATACCTAAACTCGGTCGGGCGCGCGGACGTGATACACTCTTCTGGCCGAAAACAAAGAATTAAGAATTCGAAACTTTTTATGTCTAAGTAAGTAAGTTTGATTTGAAATGTCACAACATGTCAAATTGTCTATTATTTTGGCAGATAAATAGACCGAGAGCCCGTGACGACCAAACCTTCCTTATTTTAAAAATGCTGAATGTTTCTCTGCGTGGTATATACGGGTAAAAAATATTAGCGACTAGGTATGAAGTTTGGATCTTAGTTGCTTATGCAGGTAATATGGATAGTAAGGATGATTTTTATAAGTAAAAAAAGCAACCTTGGGGCCTCCCAAAGTAATATTAATTTAAGCTTTTATAATAAAACAAATATAACTATAATTTAGTATACTAGCAGGGGTTTATATCTGCACCAATTGCCTGGTAATGGATGGCGTGATTTCTAATATTATTAGGAATAAAATCTTTAAAAAACTTTATTTTGAGGAAATTGAGTTACCACTTTAAATGTTATTGCTACAAGTAATCTGTCTAAGTAATCATGAACCAACTTTTATAGTCGCTGATCGCTATTTCTATGTTGGGGACATACACAGAAAATCTTGAGTTTTAATAAAATAAGGAAAGGCATGCTGTCGCGGGCTTTTGCTCTATAATGCAATGTTGTTATTTTTATATTTTGTTAGGTATCTTTAAAATTACCAAACAGATTCTGACGTGGTTAAAATGGGACCAACTTGGGAATACACCATTACGAATAAAAAAACAATTTCGGAAATCAGTCCACAATTGGCGGAGAAATCGGCGAACATACATAAAAAAAAACATACATACATCGAAACATATAACCTCCTCCTTTTTTGGGAAGTCGGTTGAAAAGGCACCTTACATACTATCGTATCTATTTTAGGAACGTAGACTATCATAGATCCAAGATCTTCACAGATCTCCAAAACTTCCTCAATACTCATCAATCTTGTTATACTACGGAAATCTGAATATGTATTTAGAATCTATTTACTTCTTGGGGGTCCGCTCCTGCATAAAAACCCTATATTGGGCCACATAGAAAAGCATGAACGGAAAACGTAGTGTTGGCAGGCCTCCCACTTGGTGGACCGACGACCTGGTGAAGGTCGCGGGATGCGCATGGATGCGGGCAGCGCAGGACCGGTCGTTGTGGAAATCCTTGGGGGAGGCCTTTGTCCAGCAGTGGACGTCTTTCGGCTGAGAGAGAGAGAGGCATACCACCTGAAACACGATCAATTTTAAAAAGTGACACCTATACTTTTTCATGCGGTCCATTGTACCAAATTTATGTAGACCATATAAATGAGAAATATTTAAACTCACCAATACAATTCCTAGGACCATTTCCAAACGGCATATACACATCTTTTATTTTCTCTGTATTTTCTGGTAGGAATCTCTCAGGCATAAACTCCTTAGGACTATCCCAATATTTAGGATCCATATGAAATCCTTGGATAGGAATAACAACTTTGACTTCCTTGTCAATAGTCAGATCTATATCTTCAAACGTATAATTCCTAGAGCATATTCTTGAAACGTAACCGAGAGCTGGCAAAATTCGCATCGCTTCTTTAAAAGCCATTTCTAAGTAAGGCATATCTCTCACAGAATCATAACTCAGTTTATTATTGTGTCTAGCTAATGCTTTATCAACATCATCTTGTACTTTCTTTTGTTCCTCTGGATAGTAAGCTAGAAGATGTAAAGCCATACTAGTGGAGTTGGAAGAAGTTTCAAATCCCGCTGCAAAAAATACCATGATTTGAGCCATAAATATATCATCTGTGAAACTCATTTCTACACGTTCAGATATTCCATCAGATGAAACCTTTTCTATTGATTCAAATTCCACTGCTCCTTTGTTTTCTATATCCAACATCATATCCAAAAAATCGTTTCTGCCACACGGTTTGAAATTTCTTGCTTTTTTGATCTCATGAACAAGTTCTCTTGCGCCATCTTCAATTTTCGTAAAATATTTAAGATGACCGAATGCATCAGGGTACATTTCTTTCAGTAAATTAATGAAGAAATCTTTGATGCCTGCGTCGAAAATTTTCTTGCCTAATTTTCTAAAATCTGAATCTTCTTCACTTAGCGAGTCAGAATCTAGACCAAACGCACATGCTCCGATGAAATCTGTAGTATATCTTGCCATTAGTTCTCTAGAATCAAGACTCTTTCCTGCTTTGGCTGCTTCTAACGTTCTAGCTTGTAGCTTCTCTGCCCTTTCAATGATAAGAGGAAACATAGATTTCAATTTAGCACTAGTGAATGCTGGAGTCATTCTTGTCCTTAGCATCCTCCACAGATCTCCTTCGGCCGAAAATAAACCATGCATCATTGGTTCCATTACTTTTCTATTCGGATTGAAACCTCTATAAATGAAATTTGCAAAATCTGTTACCATTATTTTCTTTGCTATCGTTGGGTCTCTTATTATGAGCTCTGGTTGCGCAGCTCGGTAAAACCCTACGACTTTCTCGTTAGGATACTTCCAATACATTTCCGCTGCCGTTTGAGTTTTCGACTGTTGCATCAGGTATCCTTTGACATTGTTGCCGAAGAAAATAACAGGTTTTTCATGTTTAACTCCCTTCGATTCCCAGTATTTGTAAGTCCTTGTATGATATAAGTACACCGCCAATGAGCACACGAAAATAAATATAAGTGTTATCATGGCGACTGGCTGTGATAAACAATTGCAAAGACTGATACGAGTCAAGTTTTGGTGGTATTTATGTACTCACAATAAACGTGACGAGAAAAACAAACAAAATAACCCAAAAACAGAAGTGCACGACTCTGCACGGACTTCTATAATAGTAGGCAAAGGAACCTTTGAAAAAATGAATTTGGGTAGGTTGATAATATGTCATTAACTGTACTAATATAGCTATAGTGGCAAAATAGGTGCTTCGGCGGTCATAATTTTTATATTAATTTAGGTAAAGAGAAAATATACATATAATGAGTTACATTTCTAAGGAAGCGTATTACATATTAGAAAACTGAACAGTGTGAACTGAACGGTGTGAACCGTTCAGTTTTCTAATGATGTTAAATGTAGCGATTTTAATTTTGTAGGTGCTACTGTGGCCACACAGATTTCTGACATTTTTGATAGAATTAAGAAATTTTCAAACAAATAATATGTCTAGAATCACAACTCTCAGATGATAGTGCACCTCTGTATAGACAGTATTTTACAATAATACGAACTCTTTGTCAAATACATACCATTTTGTCATTGTAATAAGATCGTTATTTCTTTGTAAGTTTTACACCTAATCAAATGTTTTTTTATACATGCACAGAATAAATAATAGTATTAGTATATGTATGTACATACATATTATCCAATCGCTAAGTGCTAATTAAAATAAGTGATAAGTTTATGCCAAGTCAAGATTGGATTGCTATTTTGAGATGACCGCTGTATTATTATCCTCTTACGAAACAGAGAGTTGGTATTTGTTTAATGTGTGTACCTGTCTGTTGACGTACTATGTGGAGTAATATAATATTAACTAGATATAGCGTGGGCGCGAGGTGCAAGTACCTCGCGTGCTGTGCAGGGAAATTTTACTATTGTTGTTGAGTTGTTTGGAAAAAAATTAGGGAAATGAGTACAAAGTCATCTACATAAAAAAGTTGTCGGTTGGGATTAGCTGAAGAGCCGAAAGGCTGCTCTGGCTTTTGCTCTTTGCTATGAAGACGCAGCTCGGCCTGCGGCCTTTGCTTGCCTCGGCTGGAAGAGGGGCTCGGCCTCCGGCCTCGCCTCGCCTATCGGCTTCGGCCTTCGGCCTCGCGGTCCGAAGCGCCTAGTGGCTGAGGGTTCAAGATAAAATGATGCGATGTCATCCATGTAGACGAATGGCATGACATTGGTACATTTTTAGGTCATCCATGTAGACGAATGGCTTGACATTAGTACATTTTTAGGTCATCCATGTAGACGAATGGCATGACATTAGTATATTTTTAGGTCATCCATGTAGACATTTGTACATTTTTAGGTCATTACATTAGTAGGTCATCCATGTATACGAATGGCTCGGCTTTCGCTTCGGCCTCGCCCCGCTCTTTGCGCACCAGGCAGAGCTCGGCTTTCGGCCTCGCCTGGACACAGCTCGGCCTACGGCCTCGCGAGCGCAAGCTTCGGCCACCGGCATTTTTTTCTTATATTTGGTCGTCTGTCCATTCTTGAAACTTTTAAAAAACAAGCTAATCGAATCAGACATAAAACACGCCTGGTAGGGCAAACACGGAATTTTTGTGTCGGGCGAAACATGTAGGGCGAATGTAGAGTAACTCATCATTTGCAACGCTGTCTAATCTCCCTGTTATAAACTAATCTCACTTGGTGATAGTTCGTTCTAAAAGAAGGCACACATAATCTTTTTGATGACTGATAACATAAAGTATAGCTATAATATCATTGTTACGTAATGACTTGACAAATTTCATAACATTTTTTTAATACAAGCTGTCGCCCTCAACTCCATCCGTCATGTGTGTGCGTGTGTGTATGTATAGAGAGTGTATGAGCCATAACACACATAGATATAATTATTACCTACATAGACGCTAACACTAGGTCAATATACCTTTTAATACTATATTGATTAGTTTGCATATTTACTTGTTAGACTTACGTCAATAACTTAACATCAAATCAGTGTACGATTAGCACTATACGGGTTTGGATTCAATCTCTTCGGAGTTATTCCCCATAGCTTAGCTTCCCAGCATCAGCATCATAGCTTGCATATTTACTTGTTAGACTTACGTCAATAACTTAACAATAAATTAGTATACGATTAGCAATCTACGGGTTTGGATTCAATCTCTTCGGAGTTATTCCCCATAGCTTAGCATCCCAGCATCAGCATCATAGCTTGCATATTTACTTGTTAGACTTACGTCAATAACTTAACATTAAATTAGTATACGATTAGCAATCTACGGGTTTGGATTCAATCTCTTCGGAGTTATTCCCCATAGCTTAGCATCCCAGCATCAGCATCATAGCTTGCATATTTACTTGTTAGACTTACGTCAATAACTTAACATTAAATTAGTATACGATTAGCAATCTACGGGTTTGGATTCAATCTCTTCGGAGTTATTCCCCATAGCTTAGCATCCCAGCATCAGCATCATAGCTTGCATATTTACTTGTTAGACTTACGTCAATAACTTAACATTAAATTAGTATACGATTAGCAATCTACGGGTTTGGATTCAATCTCTTCGGAGTTCTCCCCCATAGCTTAGCATCCCAGCATCAGAATCAACCTATTTATCAAATCTGTGTAATAAACCATACAGAGAGAATGAGGGTGATCGTATTTACGCTCAATGTTGGGGCTACTGTCGGAAGGTCATGTCAATACACTGTCATTTGAATTTGACACATCGACATTGACGTTGACAGCGTTGTACCATCTGACAGATGTCTGTCCTTTCGTAGGTGCTGGCATTTGGTGGAATATTTTAACACGATAGCCCTCATCTTATTAGCTTGAACAATAGATTTTTTTAAATTTGTAAGTAGTCGCAGTCGCCGGAAGAAAATAATAATTTTAAAAAATCCGGCGACTCGGCCTGCGGGTCGAGTGAGCATCGGGCCTAGTCGCCAGGATCCTCATTATCCTACTTATTGCAATTGCGAATTTTTTTTAAATGTTTGATTTATTGTAAATTCGTCCCTAGTGTTAATTCGGTACCTAAAAACTTTAAGTAAATTCGAATGTTTGTTATTCCTTCACGCAAAATCTACTAAACGGATTTGCATGAAATTCGCTACATAGATAGAGTAAACCCTAAATCGGCACATAGAGTACACACACTTTTTATCCCGAATTTCCCACGCAAGCGAAGCCAGGGATATCAGAGTCGGTCCCATACAAAAAGTTGTTCATTGTAGTTTCACAAGTATTAATTTTGCCAATGTTTTTAAATTCACTGTATATTATATTCAGAGAACCCTTACAGTAGGTACTATGTATTAATTACCATTTAATACATGACCAGTCATGTTCTCGAACAATGGATACAACAGTTATTGTTCAACTATTGTGCCGGCTTTATAATTAGACATGTTCAAACAACTATATTCACTACGGGTAAATGTGGAGATAAAAAGCTGTTATCGATACTTCACTTACCCTTTGTGATATTATCCTAACTAATATTATAAATGCGAAAGTGAGTTTGTTTGTTTGTTGGTTTGTTTGTTTGATGGTTTGTTTGTTTGTTTGTTACCTCTTCACGCTTTATCTACTGAACCAATCTTCCTGAAATTTCGCATACACATAGCTGAAAGTACGGAGAAGGACATAGGGTATCTTTCATCCCGGGAAAAAGCACTGTTCCCGTGCGAAATTCACGCGAGCCAAGCCGCGGGCGAAAGCTAGTAGATTATATTCCAGACGTGTAGGTACCAAATTCGTCGAAATTCGTTCAGTAGACTTGCGTGATTGAGTTACCATTATCCTTACTCACAAACATCCAAGCTTTCGCATTCTTCTTTCTTATCGAGTGTATTATTACTAACACTGGTGTCAGATTTTATTCAAGTCGCCTAAAGGCATCTGACATGACTTTTACCACTACCGACATCTAGTGGCAGTAGCCGTATACACACTAGTTAACTATATAAGTCAGCCAATGTGCAGGTTTCATCATGATTTTTTCTTTCACCGGAAGCAGGTGGTGGTCTATGAAAATTGCTAATGGAGTTTTCAGTACTTAAACAAAATATTAAATAACAAATTTATTTTAAAAATGGCGTCTAATGACGAATTTCCATACTTTTTTGATGGCAAATTGTCTTTGATGGAAAACTTACATACATACATAGAATCACAACTTTATCCCTTACGGGGTAGACAAAGCCAAGAGTCGTGAGACTCGAAGGCCACGGGCCACGCTTACATACGTTACATAACAAGATAACTAGATTTACCGATGCTATAGAATTTCCCAAACACGGCCAAAACAAAGGCGTGTCTAATTAGGAAATTAATTCATTTATTCCATCGATAATTAGTATTCGGCCCGGAGCCGCCATCTGGCCTTTATTAATGTCGTTGGGATGCTGGGATAACCGAAACCGGCCAGAACCGAAAACGTCCGGTTTCTGCCCTGTGTAAAACCATTGGGCGTATTGGAATAGTCTAGTTTTAGTCAGGCGTTTGCCCGTTGAGGCGTAACCGACGTGACCGGACGGACGGACTGTGGGTTTAGATGAGGCTATCGTTGGGTATTTATATTTTATAGGTATTATAAATCTATATACTTAAATCAAGCTGTTGCCCCGCTGCTCCGCTCGCAGAAAAAGTATATTTTATGTGTTTTTTATACAAATTTGACCCCCTATTTTAGCCCCGTGGTTGAATTTTGAAAAAAAGTGTAGCCTATTTTTGACCCCGGATCTTCAACTATGTTCGTGCCAAATTTCATCAAAATCGGTCCAGCGGTTTAGGCGTGAAAGCGTAACAGACAGACTTTCGCATAATTTATAATATTAGTATAGAAGTATGGATTGGGCGCTGACTGATTCGCAGAGACAAAACCGCTGACTGAAATGACTTCCTTTCGGGGCGTTTTTTCTTAGCTATGGTCGTTCAGAAATGCTAATGCTAGTAGTCATGAAAGTAATAAGCCCACTTAGTTGTACATACTCGTAGGTACTAATTACTTCTATGCTAGTTAGCTTTGAGATTTAAAATAAGATGTATTTTTAAAAGGGGTTGTTGCACAAAATGTATGGGGAGTCGGCTATATCATAAGCACCTGTCTAAACTTTTCATTTTTGGGTCAATATCAATGCCTAATAAGTAAATCCGATATATTCGTAGCCTTTCCATGGTACATTTAGTCAAGAAAATCGTAATGAAGGTTAGGCGAGTTCCGCCAAAATGGCCGACATCCATTATGATTTGACGTTGACGCGCTTCATTTGACAGTTCCGATTTCCGGTACGTTCAAAAATGTACTTTTATTACATACGTGCCCGCGCGAAAGAATTATTTATTTTATATATTATTCATCTATTTATGTGAAATACACATATGTTTTTTGTGATATTGCATGTAACATGTGTTTGGTCTAAAATATATATAATGAAAATATCGAGCATTGTATCTGATTTTCTGTATCATAATTTCTGAACATACGTACGGACGCCATTATATCAGTATCGCCATTATACGATATTAAGCGATATTAAATGTATTTTTGTACCATAACAAGATCACGAAAAAACAAATATATGATAGTCTTAATCGGTTTTCAACCGACTTCCCAAAAAAGGAGGAGGTTATATGTTTCGATGTATGTATGTTTTTTTTTTATGTATGTTCGCCGATTTCTCCGCCAATTGTGGACTGATTTCCAAAATTGTTTTTTTATTCGAAAGGGTTTATTCCCAAGTTGGTCCCATTTTAACCACGTCCGAATCTGTTCGGTAATTTTAAAGATACCTAACAAATAATAAAAATATCAACATTGCATTATAGAGCAAAAGCCCGCGACAGCATGCCCTTTCTTATTTTATTAAAACTCAAGATTTTTTGTGTATGTCCCCAACATAGATATAGCGATTAGCGACTATAAAAGTTGGATCATGATTACTTATAGGCAGATAATTTGTAGCAATAGCATATAAAGTGGTAGCTCAATTTCCTCAAAGTAAAGTTTTTTAAAGATTTTTTTCAGAATAATATTAGAAATCACGCCATCCATTACCAGGCAATTGGTGCAGATATAAACCCCTGCCAGACATAGTTACTTTACTAAATTATAGTTATATTTGTTTTATTACAAAATCTGAATTTAATGTTACTTTGGGAGGCCCCAAGGGTGCTTTTTATACCTATAAACATCATCCTTGCTAGCCATATTACCTGCATAAGCAACTAAGATCCAAACTTTATACGTAGTCGCTAATATTTTTACCCGTATATACCACGCAGAGAAACATTCAGCATTTTTAAAATAAGGAAGGTTTGGTCGTCGCGGGCTCTCGGTCTATTTATGTGCCAAAAATAACAGACAATTTGACATGTTTGACATTTCAAATCTGACTGACATAAAAAGTTTCGAATTCTTAATTCTTTATTTTCGGCCAGAAGAAAAGTTTAAGTTTTTATTAAAGAAAATTAGTGTAGTAGCACTAAAAATAATAAAATAAAACTTTTTTCCAAAAAAGTGAACCGACTTCCATCATAAAACTTAAAATCAAGAAATAACAATAAAGAAAAATGTATTGGCATGCTACCTACTGAATGAGGTGAAGTCGGTGCCGAAAAAATAAATAATCTAAATTTACATTAGAATCGTGTATACATTACGAGTATATAAAATGCCTAGCTAAACAATTACATAACACCCTTACTCCTGCACTTGGCACCGACTTCACCTCAATCAGTAGGTAGCATGCCAATACATTTTTCTTTATTGTTATTTCTTGATTTTAAGTTTTATGATGGAAGTCGGTTCACTTTTTTGGAAAAAAGTTTTATTGATATTATTTCTGATTTTTGGGGAACTGCTCATGATATAGCCTGCTATACAACATGCCCTTTGACATGTAAAAGTGCCTCTGAAGCTGTGGACTATTTTCAGAATGAACGTTTGATTTGATTCGAAGTTCGCGCGGGCAAAGCTAGTATAAAATATAGCAGATGTCATTAGTATTCTATTATATATTCACATTTCTGTGAACAGTGTCCATTTTACAGACAATCTCGTCAAATTGCATTGTCCGTCGTTCAAAGGGTTTGATTTGATTAAGTATGGCACTGGACCGGCACTGGACGGAGTTAGCAGGGACTGGGCACAAATTCGGTTTTGATTAGTCTCATTTATCAACTGGCTTTTGCTTGCGACTTGGCCCGCGTGAATATTGTTTTTTTTTTTTACACGACTGACCAAAAAAGACGTGTTATAAGTCCTAAACGGCTTAACAGATTTTTGTGTTAGAGGTTTTCTAGATTCCTTGCATCCCTCCGAGTGACATAGGCTATGTGAATTGCCAGTCGTGTTTTTTATTTTTTAACAATTAGCTTGTTGTTATTTCTTGTGTGTTAATAAAGAATTCTTGTTGTTGTTATCATTCTGTAATTTTTGAAAATAATAATGGCATCGATATCAATTAGATGTGAATTCCTTTAAATTGTGAATTTGTAAAATTCGCAAATCAATATCCAAATCTTATGTATACTTTACTACCTATTGGACCACTTTTACGGTGAATAAATGAATATGAATAATATAAAAATGTCCCAGTCAGTCAAAGGAAACTTTAATGCAACTCAAAGGTTTTGATGCATAAACTGAAATCCGTAAATCACATTGAAATACAACTACTACGTAACATTATATCTCGATGGTAAATCAATATGTAAATACGGCGAGCAGTACTGTCAGTCAAAGGAGCATCCAATAATGACGGGGGTAATACCACAGACTACTGGGTATGCAATGCCAGGAATTTGTCAAAGACTGGGCTTATAGTGAGATAGTGAGACTAACTGCGCTTCGTGGGTCCGTTTCTGAGTGAATTCCGGGACAAAAATACTCTATTTGTGACAAGGAGTATTTAGAATAGAGAGCGCGTAGGCATTTTGTCCGATACAATCACAGTTCACCTATTTTTGCGGGAGGGGAACATTCGGCAGTCGCTGTGATTGGCTCAAATTATCGCGAATTTCAAAAATCGTAAATTATAACGACTTCACGCCAGAATGCCGGCCGCGTATTGGACGCGGAAAACATGTGATCAGATTGCTTTGTCGTTGGCGCGCGAATTCACCCCCGCATGCATCCTCGATTCTAAATACTCCTTGATTTGTCATTATCATAATATCTCGATGGTGATTATGGGTTTTATTCTACCTTTGTACTAAATTTCATCGAAATCTGTCGAGTAGTTTTTGCGTAATGACGTCCAACCGATTTCAGTCATATCATGGCGATCGCTTCATATAAATTTAGGGCCCTCTCTTTTGCGTAAAAGGCTAACAAATACCCTTTCGCAGAAACTTTTATGTTTACCAATAAGCCCACTATTCAGCTAAGTGTGGCCTTCGAGTCTCACGACTCTTGGCTCTGTCTACCCCGTAATGACGTGATTCTGTTGTATTTTATGTTTATAATATCACTAGGTTTAATAAATCATATATAAAAAATCCTAGTATAAAAAATCACCCTCTATTCTAATTACTTTACTACGATCAGCGATCTTTTGTATCGTGAAAAAGTAAATTCGATCAAGGAAAAAAAGTGCAAAAGCTAGTATCTAGTAAAATAAATTCAAATCACGGTAGACGCGACATCCGCCAAATTGCATCAAATCCGATCAAAGGAGCCACAGCTGATTGCAATTGGCGGATCTTGTTAAGTCCTACGTCTTGGGCTTAGGTTGGTTTCAATCGAATCTAGATTAGATTATGCAATTAGTTCCTACTAAAAGGATTTAAAAACGCGAAATTTTGCCATGACATTTGTTATTGTTTTATGCAAAATCTAATATTATAAATGCGAAAGTGAGTTTGTTTGTTTGTTACCTCTTCACGCTTTATCTACTGAACCAATCTTCCTGAAATTTCGCATACACATAGCTGGAAGTGCGGAGAAGGACATAGGGTACCTGTAGGCGATGGAAGGTAAGTGCGAATGAAAAACGGTAGATATTTTGGAAAATTCAAAAGGAAGCCAGTTATAGGACGCGGCAGCGGACGCGCACGCGTGCGCGAGCGCGGGCTGTACGGGCGAGACTGGATAGGGTGCGGCGGTGACGCCAGCGCCTCGGCTAAACTCGGGAAACTTCGTCGTCGTACGAGCGAAAGAGACAGCAAACCGAACGGAAAGGAATGGAACTATTCGCTTAACCGACGACGTATAAGAGGTTCCTTTGAATATGTATAATTAAGAAAATAAAACAAATCGATACATTACAGGTGAGTACAACAGGTAAGTACATACTTTCTAATATTTATCTTATACATATTTATTAACCAATACACATTATATTTTCAGGTTGAAACTACAAGAATAATGAACAGCTGATAGCTACATCAAGGTAAGTGAACTTATGTAAGTATACACATTTATATATTTCTTTTTTTTTTTTCTAATAACTATATTTATTTTGCAGGTACAGCCGAGCGGACCATTTATTTAGACGCATCGACAACATCCTCCCCCACAGTGTCGTCATCACGACACTCATTTCTCAGGAGTAGCGCTACCCGAGCAGCAGGACGCTTCAATACACTTGACTTAGTTCTAACGTCTAGAGTCCGGACTCGGCCATCAGCTCCGGGATACACTTTATCTACAATACCTTTGAGCCATACATTTCTCGGTGACGCCGGGTCTGCTATAACTACAAGGTCTCCTACCCCTAGTTGTGTGCCTTCTCCTACCCATTTGGTTCTGGGGGCTAGTGTAGGTAAAACCTCTTTCATCCATCTGGACCAAAATAAATCAGCTAGGCGCTGGGCGATGCGCCACTGTTTTCGAAGATAAAGGTCACTGTCATCAAAAACGCCAGCTTGCGGTAAGTTAGAAGACGATCCTATTAAAAAATGGTTAGGCGTAAGCGCCTCTGGGTCACGTGGATCCACCGAGACGTGAGTGATAGGTCGACTATTTATCATATTTTCTACCTCACATATAAATGTATACAATGTCTCCTCTCTAGGAGCGCGCTCTTTGAGTACGACTTTCAGGGCGGTCTTGACACTTCTAATTAGCCTTTCCCACGCCCCGGCCATGTGTGGACTAGCTGGAGGTAAGAACTTCCATCTTACTCCCTTGTTTGTAGTCTCTGTTACAAGGACATCGTTCTTTAACACCTCCTGGTACGCTCGCTTTAGCTCCGTGTCAGCTCCACGTAGATTGGTACCGTTGTCCGAGAACAAAGTATGTGGCCAGCCTCGGCGAGCGGCCATTCGGCGCAAAGACATTATGAGTGAGTCCGTTGTAAGGGAGGAAACTAACTCTATGTGCACGGCGCGCACAGTGAGGCATGTGAATAGAACGCCATACCTATGCACTCTCTGCCTACCTACAGCTACATCTATCGGTCCGAATAGGTCCAGTCCACACATAGTGAAAGGCCTCTGATGGTGAGTCAATCTACAATCAGGTAAATCACCCATCCGTGGGGGTGAAGGTAAGGCTCTTCTAAAACGACAGACCAAACACTGTTTCGCCACGGTTCTAACCGTGGGTCTCAATTTAAGTATCCAGTATTTCTGGCGCAACTCATTGACTACCATTTCGTTAGAGGAATGCGCTGCGTTAATATGATAATGCATTACTATAAGTCGCGCTAAATAGTTTTTACCATCTAATATTATTGGACTCTTTGTCATCTGACTTACATCTTTTATATTCTCAATACGACTACCTACACGTAACAAGTTATTTTCGTCTATTATAGGGGTAAGTGTGCGCAGACGACTATCATGTTTTATTTCTACTTTAGATTCTAAACTATCTATTTCGATTTGAAACGATTCATATTGTGAGTGGCGAAGCAATAAAATCTCTGCTTTGCTCATTAACTCATCATTGACACAATTGATTGAACCTTTTCTACATTTTTCAATAAATAACAATACGGTCGCAGTGGTACGAAGCAACCTCAACCAGCTGGAGAACCGAGTCGGTTCCGGAACAGGTAACTCACATATTTTAATTTCTTTGTTTACAACATTTACACTTTCTAATATTTCATCTGAAATTTCTTTTATTACAGGATGCTGCGGCCAGCTACTACGAGGTTGGTGCAAGAAAGAAGGTCCTGTGAACCACTGCGAGTCGCTACTCAAAATATAATCTGAATTTTTTGTTCCTATGTCGGCTATGTTTAAGGCTGTAGGTACATAATGCCATTGTTTAGACGTACTACATTCATCTATTTGTCCTAATCTGTTAGCTATGATCTGTTAGCTATCCAGTATAAAACAACTGTGGAATCCGTCCAGTAGTAAACTGAGTCGGGGCGCAATCGGTGTTCTTTTAGAATACTACTCGCCAACCTACAAGCCAACACTGCGCCTTGCAACTCAAGGCGTGGTACTGAGATCGGTTTGACGGGAGCGACCTTGCATTTACTCGCGACAAACGGTACTATCACTCGTCCATCGTCGCTTTCCGTACGCCAGTAAGCTACGGCCGCATACCCAGACGGCGATGCATCGCAAAACAAATGTAACTGTAATGATTCGTTGTTACCTGTCTCATAGTTAGAAAAATACCAACGTGGGATTCTAATATTATTTATTTCGTTAGCTTGACTTATCCACTGTTTAAATAAAATAAATAAATTATCATTTATTTTTGTATCCCACTGTACATTAGTTTTCCAAACCTCTCGCATTAATATTTTTCCCTTAATAGTAAACGGTACTAAATAACCGTGAATATCAAAAATAGACATAACAATTCGTAATACTTCTCTTTTAGTAGGTGCGCGCTTTAAGAGTAAAATATCAGCTGATACACGCTTGAAAGATAGATCGAAAGATAACGTATCAGTACTTGGATGCCACAATAGACCGAGCGCCCGCTCGGGCTGCTTATCAATTTCCAACCTTACGCACTTGTCATTAAGGATCTCCTTCGGTACGTCACATAAAACAGCTGATTCATTACTAAGCCAGTTACGCATCTCAAAATCACCTTGTTTATGAATATAAGATATTTCTTTAACCATTTTAATTGCTACATTTTTATCTGAAAAACTATCCAGATAATCGTCCATGTATTGATTACTTTGTATAGCATGGACGGCCTCTGGCATTTGTTCTTTAAAACGAGAAGCGTTCTTGTCTTGATTGATAGCCTGAGCAATAAACGGCGAACAGTTCGCGCCAAAAATCAGTGACGTCATAGCACAGTGGCTGATGACGTCACTACCCTTTTCTTTCCACAGAAATCGTAGCGCATGTTGATCTGCGCTGTGTATTTTAATTCTTAAAAACATATCTCGTATGTCTCCTAAAATTCCTATACTATTTTCCCTAAACCTAAACATAATTCCAAACAATGAATTTAACAGGTCGGGACCTTTGAATAAAAAATCATTTAAACATTTATTGTTACTCTTAGCGGCAGCATCAAATACTAATCGTAATTTTTTTCTTATTTGGATTTTGTACACCAAAATGAGGTAAATACCAGCGCCGTTTCACCGTCTCATCACTACACTCCGCCTCGCTAAGTTTTCTAGCATAACCGTTAGCAAATAAGTGTTGGACGCGCTCTCTATACTGTGACTCATATTCCTCACTCAATGACATTTTTTGTTCAATAGATTTTAATCTTTTTAAGGCAGAGTGATATGAGTTCGGCATGGCGACAGACTCGTCTTTCCATGGGAGACTTATGGTCCATTGATTATTAATTAACTCTGCGGATTTGCTAATAATGTCGGCAGCCTTTACTTCGTCGGCATTTCGACGCGGTTTATTACAAATACCTAAACAATCTATTGAAAAGGATTGACGGACCAACTCGTGCAGTTCGACATCTGCGTGCGTAGGTATTGATGAGTCGGCGATAGCGGCGGCGGCGGCCGGTGGCGAGTCTACGAACTCGTCGGCGTCGGCGCATGTTACATAAACGCTACTGTTATTGTCTTGGTGTAAGGTACCATGTACGCACCAACCTAATGGGGTCTGTGTTATAAATGGTCCACTAGGCGTACACCTCTTGCACGATATTGGTGCAATTAAATGATAATTATCTTGTCCTAATAATAATTCAGGTTTTATTTTATTTCCAAGAAAATTACTATTACTACAAAAATGTGACATGTTATCAATTTTATCATACATACTTAATTTAGACACGTATTGCACTGGTAAATTTAGTACTTTAATTATACGCGCACGTACATGAAAATTATCACCGGCACTGTTACTAATGTCAAAGTCAATTAATTGGGTTTTACATACCAATGCTGCGGAGTCCCATGCGCACGTCGCGCGCATGGTGAAGCTCTTACCGTGCAGACCAGCTCGGTCTGCCAGGTCTCCGGCAACCAGACTGACGGTCGCCCCGTCGTCTAGCAGGGCGTACGTGGGGACACTTTTTTTGGGGCCGTGCACTATTATTGGGACCACTTTCAACATAACTTTAGGCACTTTTACGCACTGTGTTTTTTCACTGTTAGGCGAGGTCAGGTGAGCGACCACCTCGCTGCTGGTGTCCTGCTGGGCCTCCTCCGACGGGGGTTTAGCCGCTTGTGGCTTCTTCCAGTGTAGCAGACGGTGATGAGGCCCGCCACAGGCCTCGATGTCACAGCTCTTCGCGGGGCACTCTGACTCATCTGTGTGTTTCTCGCCCAAGCATTTATAACACAGTTGGTTTACTCTCACATATCTCCATCTGTCCCTTCTAAGGGCGCGCTTGAACTTCGCGCACTCCGTTAATTTGTGATGTTTTCCTTTACAAAAGCTGCACTTGCGCATCGTATCAGCATCTGTGCATACTAGTACAGGGCTTTTTCCTCCTTTATAAAACTCTGTTTGTTTCTTTTTACAATCGCTGGCATGGACGTAACTTAATCCTGACTCTGCCACCTTCTTGGCTTCTTGATACAGGAATTTCGATATAAGTTCCAGCTTAGGCGTCTCGTCATCCAGGTTTTCATGTACATAAGTGGCCCACATATTTATTAATGACGTGGGTAACTTTGTGAGAATAATGTTCACCAAATCGGGGCTTCGCAAATAATCTTGTTGCTTGATTTGTTTCGTTGCAGTAATATAGTTTTTAATTTTTATTGCGAAGTTTACAATTTCTGTAGTGTAGGCCTGTGGTAAGGGCGGCAACTTTTTCAACTGTGAAATCACCTTACGCATGATATTTTCCGGCCTGCCGAATCTCAATTCCAGAGTTTCTATGATTTCTTGGGGTGACGTGGCGCTCATCAATAGGGATGCTATGGCCTCTTTTGCCTCACCACGAAGGCACTTCCGTAGGCGGCAAAGATTTTCTTGGTCACTATAATTACACAGGCGTGACGACTCATAATAAGCTTCTTTCAATTGTAGCTACTCCAGGGGTCTCCAAAGTATAGTGGCAGGTCTTTGGAGGTGGCTAGCCGTGACAGCAGTTGTTTATTATTGCTGTTTGAGGCGGCGGCTCCTATGGCTTCTTTAATAGCGGTGGATAAATCCGAGATGGCATGGTAGGTACTCATGCCGGCGACGGCTTTGATCTGTTGTTCCAGGTTATCATTGTTCTGATGATCACAACACTTTTTGGCATTACTGAGCGACGAGCCTGGCGCGGCTACAGACTTCTCTAACCAGTTTTCCACCTTACACTGGTAGGATGTGACGGACGAATGTCCCGTATGTCTGGATGCTCTGGAACTTCCATCCAGGTCAGCCAGATCTGCGGCTAGCTTCTTTTCTAGAAGCTCCTTCTCAATTGTGCTTTCTTCGAGGCCAGTTCGGCCTGCGCTTGGAAGCTTTTTTGAGGCCAGTTCGGCCTTAGTTTGAGCCTCTTCCAGCGCAATCGCGGCTTTAGCCTGTGCCGCTTCAAATTCGAGACGTTTCCGACGCGCGGTGGAAGATGAGGCACGCGAACTTGAACATTTGTGCGCGCCGCCATCTTGTCGGTGGGCATCGGTCGTGTACGACAAATTTATTGCGGATGCAGATTGCACTTTCCCGTCCAATTGAGCTGCACTGGTGCTCGTATTTCTGTTAAACTGCACATCCGATTTGACTTCCAAAACTTCTTCGTTAGCCGCCTCTCTTTTCAACTGTTGCCGCGTTCTAACGCCACGCGGCGGGGTTTTGAAGATCGACGACATGCCTGCCACACAGGTTTGAGTCCGTTTTTCCCGCTGGTTACGCAATCCGCTCGTAAGGACGTTTTGTAGACGATGGAAGGTAAGTGCGAATGAAAAACGGTAGATATTTTGGAAAATTCAAAAGGAAGCCAGTTATAGGACGCGGCAGCGGACGCGCACGTGTTAGGTATTTAAATTCTTACTTTAAATATTGGTTAACTTATTTATGTTTATGTTAATACAAATACTCAAAATATTATTAATAAAACTTGTGTTGGTTGTTGTTGCTATCGAAAAGTGTCATGGCGCCACGATGTAAATGTAGTTGAGCTTCCTGTTTGATTCAAATTGATTAATGATAAATGTACTTATGTATTTAATTAAAGCTTTTAATTTGTAAATAACAAATTAATATTTGAGTTAATTTATATAGTTAAATAGGTTGACTAAAATGTTAAAGATCCTTGTTTAGACTTAAACGGATATTATATTGATTCGATTCTTAAAGTAGGTAGGGACAGTTTGTAAGGCGTTGGCCATTATATAGTTTCTTGACTTCACTTTTGAATTGGAGCTCGGGGTGTTCGGACGTAAAGATAAGTACTATGTATTATGTTAAGTAGATATAGTTTTTCTATACTGTTATGCTGTTGCATTGTCATGTGAATATTTCTTTGTGTTTTAATGATATTTTCTATGAAATACAAGTGGCCCATCTGGGGTATTTATAGTAATGAATATAGCTAATGTCATGTTAGGGACCAATACTGTTCTAATGAGTTTCTTTCGGGATTTCTTCTCAGCAGTGGTCGTTACGAAGTCCTAGTAGTCTTTAGCTTTGAAATTAGGGTTCAATCTTATAATATACATTTGAACCTGATTGTATCTTTTCTTTATTTGAATTACCTACCTCTACCTACATTATGAATTGAGTAATAAAGTAAAAGTACAAATATATTCATAGAATTATAGTCCTTTATTGAATTTATTAAATAACATAACATATGTATATAAATATACATATATAACTATATACTTTTAACTGTGTTTCTAACATCAGAAGTGTGGATAGATTCCAGCCTACATAAACTAATCACTTTTTCTTTTTCCTTAGTGACGCCTTTTCATCACATCGATGAAACAAAGACTTCGCTTTGCCGATAATCAACCCTGACAAGAGTGACAACGGCGCAGAGGTGTGGTGCAATCGAGTTGAGGCCGTCTGAGCGGAGCTAGATTTCGGTGCGTTAGCATCGAGGCCCTTGCGAACTCCCTGAAGTGGATCAGCACAGCATCCAGACCGCCGCCGATGCCAGAGGTGGTAAGGCCCGCCAGGGCTTTGTAATAACTTAGTAGGAGGTCTGAAGACCGTTTGAAAAAGATCGTGAAAATTATGATAACTGAAGGTAGTCCTTTTTCCTTAGAAAAAATGTTAATTTTGTACTTGAGCAAGTTGTACAATATTGCCCACTGGGCATATTTCCTCTCAATGTTCATTAGCCATTTTGATCTGTTCGATATTTAAAGCTGAAGTAAACCCTTAATTACGCCACTGTTATAAAATTGTAAATCCAACTTAGGCGGGGCATTAAATATTTTCTTTTTTTTTTTTTTTACCGTCAAATTCCTACAACCACGATTCTTATTCTGAATATTATTTTGGTGTTTTTTAGACATCCATATAAAAAAAATATATATATAGAATTTTATTGATCTGATATGAAATGGGAGGTGTAAATAAACTATACTGAATTGCTCGTAAGCAAGAAGGCCTGTATAGGAGATGACTGTTCACAATTAATTAATAAGACTTAATTTACCTGTAAAAAAGTTCACCGGTTTAGAATAAGGCTTTTCAGTCGTAAAATGTATTTTCAACGTTATAAATGTCAATAGGTTTTTTATTTAATTACAGGAAATCGGGTTATTTCATATGAGTCACTTTTTAAAATTAAGAGTAGATAATTAACATTACGTACGAATATTCATTTTTCCCAATTGTAGAATTAAAAAAAAAAAGATAAATGTTATTAAAAAAAAACTGCTGAAATCACCCTTATAAAAATTGAGGATATGGTTCATTACAATAATATACGAATAATATATAAAAGTCACTATTGCTAGATTTTTTGTTTTTGTACAGGATGTTTTTAAAGTTTAAAAATTACATTTCATTAAAAAAGAATACATTTTTGGTTGTTATTTATTGGTGATTTTTGTAAATCAAGTTTTTTTTTATTCGTAAGTAAACATGTAACAAAAATATCACCTTCGTGGGACTTTTTTTTTTTTTTGAGAGATACAACAATACAAGTCTTATAATATCATTAAAAAAAAACGGCTTATGGTGACAACTGAAATTTGCTGGTGTAATATCATGATCTATGTATTCTATGTAATTTACAAAGAATCCCCAACGTAGGATTTAATGTGGCCGCCTCTATACAACTAAAAATTCTAACTTGTAATATTGGCCGTCAATTTGGCCGAGCGGTTTGTGAAAAGTCTTGTTGCATCATATAATACTCGTAACACTTTTTAAAAATAGACTGGCTTTACTCCCAGTTGTTTACTTATAAGCTGTAATGCAGATATACCGATCGACCCGAGCATTCAAGACGAAGACGTATCAGAGTCAATATTAAAAAAATAAAAAAAATGTTAGGGTAGATCAATAACAATTAGCTTGTCGGCGATTACAGTGGCAAATAAATTTAAAAATAGGTTGAATGAATTCTGATGATACTACTCATAATTTTGAAATTGGAATCACCGTTTATGTAAACCATAATTAAGACGTTGGCTAAGTGAACTACAGATCATCCAGTTCATCATTATCTACAGATATTGATGAGATTAGTAGTACCTAAGAAATTTTTTGAAATCCGAAAATGCGAAATTTAGTTCATTTCACTTTATGATTTTTAGACTTGTAAGTATTTTTGTCCTTTTGTCACGTAAAAAAAAAGGGTAGGAGAAACGATGTTAATGTCGTTTTATTACTTTTAATGTCAGCTTCAAATTAGTGAGTGTTATTGTTTTCTCCTAGTTTTTCTGTGAATGTGAAATGCTCAAATTTAACTTTGCTAATTTAAAACGAAGTAAATATTAGTAAGATATTAGGTATATTCTGTTCGAATGAAATAAAGGTCGCAATTTTGGGTTTAAGTAAATATCTAGTGATTGTGTAATAAATATGAATATTTAAGAAAACTTACTAACCTCCCGACTGTTAAATCGAGGTAGTAAGTGCCTGGGGGCAAAGTGATTATGGAGATGATGCTGCTGCCTCCCGACTGTTAAAGCGAGGTAGTGGCGTAGTATTTAAGAAAACCTGCTATCCTCCCGACTATTAAAGCGAGGAAGTGAGGGCCTGGGAGCAAATTAATTATGGAAATGATGTTGCCGCCTCCCGACTATTAAAGCGAGGTAGTAACGTAGTATTTAAAGAAAACCTACTATCTCCCGACTGCTAAGGCTAGGTAGTGAGGGCCGTATGGAGGATTATTTAATAGAACTCTCTACCTCCCGACTGTTAAAAAACGAGGTAATGAGGGCCTTATGGCGTCGTATTTGATACAAAATGTGATTCGTGATACAAATTGAGATGTGTGTAATTTGTACATGTTATAACAAAGTAATAGCAAATAAGATTATAACTTTCTGTTTTGTTGTGATTTAAGATGAGATTTGTGATACAAGATGAGATGTGTCTAAATTGTACGTGTTATAGCAAAGTAATGGCAAAAGTGTCCTATCACTTGGAATATAAGATTATAATTATTTTGTTTTGTTGTGATACAAAATGAGATTTGTGATACAAAATGAGACGTGTGTAGATTGTAAATGTTATAACAAAGTAATTGCAATAGTGTTCCATCTATTGGAATAGTTTTATGAATTATATTATGAGTCATTAAGCGATGTTGTGCATCCAATGTTAAAAATAAATAATTTTATTTTAATCGCAATGTACTCGCAAAATTAAAATTGTCTGAAAACCTTATGTTTACATATTTGTGGGAATGAAAAGGGAACTTACGTAATATTGTTTTGCCGATAAGGGTACATGCAAATTTAATTGGAGAACATTATACATGCTATTTTACACAATTTCATAAACTGATACAATACAATGATAATGAAATTCTTTTAGTTAATCTTAATAATTTATTTTATACTATAATAACTAGTTTGGATTATTCCAATTAGTAATGTGATTGAATAATGAACCTCCCTAGCATAGGTTTGGCTTTTCGAATATCAGATTGGCCGAACGGTTTATTGAGTGTTCAGCTTCATTTATTTATTTTACCTTTATTGTTTATATTTTGAAGAAATGCTGTACATTACTCATAGTATTTTGGGTTTGAAGAAAAATAATTGTATTATTTTTGAACATACTTATTTATTACCTACCTTCTGTTTAGTATAAATCAAATGATTTTGAGATATGACAAAAGTTATGTGATTGAGAACATATTTTTAATGTTGAATATTGATGGTGTGGAAAAGAAAAGTTACAGATTAAAGATATTGGTGTTGAAAACGTTTAAAACGTTATATATTTTGATGGTGTTGAAAACGTTTGATACGTTACTTATATTGATGATGAAGAAAAGATATAAAGTTACAGATAAAGATATTGGTGTTGAAAACGTTTAAAACGTTATATATTTTGATGGTGTTGAAGCGTTTGTCATGCTACTTGTATTGATGGTGTGGAAAAGATATAACTAAACTTAAGTTATTGGTGATGCAAATTATTATTTAATTGATTGTACTGATAATGTCTGATACGTTGAAAGTTATATTTATATTATTGATGTTGAAAACGTATATGACGTTACATGTTTTGATGTTGTTGAAAATATATAAGTGAATGTTAAGTATAGATTTAAGTTACTAGTGATGATAACGTCTGATACGTTACAAAATGGTGTTCAAAAGATAAAAGTAATAAGTAAAGATTTGTTATTGGTATTGATACCGTTTTGATACGTTGCAATTATTAATGGTATTAAAAATACATTAGTAAAATATAATAAGTTAAGATTTAAGTTATTGGTGTTAATACCGTTTGATACGTTACTAATATTGTTAGTGTTGAAAGATAACAGTAATAAGTAAAAATGTAAGTCATTGTTGTTGATAATGTTTAATACGTTATAAATTATTGATGGTGCATAAAATGTTTTGATAAGACATGTATATTGATAAGTTGTTGAAAAGTAATATGTTAAGTATTGAATTGAGTTATTGTTGTTGATAACTACGTTAAATATATTTGGATGGTATTGAAAATGTTTAAAATGCTACTAATATGAATGTTGATTAATTAATTTGTTTCTATTGTGTTGAATATGGGTATTATTCTTAATTTATATAAATGTTCTTTTAAGTACTTCGAGAACGAAGTACATGTCAGTATAGCCGTGTTAGATATTTAAATTTTTTACTATAAATATTGGTTTAACTTTGTTTCTATTGTGTTGAATATGGGTATTATTCTTGATTTATATAAATATTCTTTTAAGTACTTCGAGAACGAAGTACATGTCAGTATGGCCGTGTTAGGTATTTAAATTCTTACTTTAAATATTGGTTAACTTATTTATGTTTATGTTAATACAAATACTCAAAATATTATTAATAAAACTTGTGTTGGTTGTTGTTGCTATCGAAAAGTGTCATGGCGCCACGATGTAAATGTAGTTGAGCTTCCTGTTTGATTCAAATTGATTAATGATAAATGTACTTATGTATTTAATTAAAGCTTTTAATTTGTAAATAACAAATTAATATTTGAGTTAATTTATATAGTTAAATAGGTTGACTAAAATGTTAAAGATCCTTGTTTAGACTTAAACGGATATTATATTGATTCGATTCTTAAAGTAGGTAGGGACAGTTTGTAAGGCGTTGGCCATTATATAGTTTCTTGACTTCACTTTTGAATTGGAGCTCGGGGTGTTCGGACATAAAAGATAAGTACTATGTATTATGTTAAGTAGATATAGTTATTCTATACTGTTATGCTGTTGCATTGTCATGTGAATATTTCTTTGTGTTTTAATGATATTTTCTATGAAATACAAGTGGCCCATCTGGGGTATTTATAGTAATGAATATAGCTAATGTCATGTTAGGGACCAATACTGTTCTAATGAGTTTCTTTCGGGATTTCTTCTCAGCAGTGGTCGTTACGAAGTCCTAGTAGTCTTTAGCTTTGAAATTAGGGTTCAATCTTATAATATACATTTGAACCTGATTGTATCTTTTCTTTATTTGAATTACCTACCTCTACCTACATTATGAATTGAGTAATAAAGTAAAAGTACAAATATATTCATAGAATTATAGTCCTTTATTGAATTTATTAAATAACATAACATATGTATATAAATATACATATATAACTATATACTTTTAACTGTGTTTCTAACACACGCGTGCTTGAGCGCGGGCTGTACGGGCGAGACTGGATAGGGTGCGGCGGTGACGCCAGCGCCTCGGCTAAACTCGGGAAACTTCGTCGTCGTACGAGCGAAAGAGACAGCAAACCGAACGGAAAGGAATGGAACTATTCGCTTAACCGACGACGTATAAGAGGTTCCTTTGAATATGTATAATTAAGAAAATAAAACAAATCGATACATTACAGGTGAGTACAACAGGTAAGTACATACTTTCTAATATTTATCTTATACATATTTATTAACCAATACACATTATATTTTCAGGTTGAAACTACAAGAATAATGAACAGCTGATAGCTACATCAAGGTAAGTGAACTTATGTAAGTATACACGTTTATATATTTCTTTTTTTTTTTTTTTTCTAATAACTATATTTATTTTGCAGGTACAGCCGAGCGGACCATTTATTTAGACGCATCGACAACAGTACCTTTCATCCCGAGAAAAAGCACTGTTCCCATGGGAAATTCAAGCGGGCGAAAGCTAGTTTACTATAAAATTTGATTTGAGGTCAAAGAAAACTCAATATTGGCCTAGATCACGAGATCGTAGAATGTAAGTACACCATGATCTTATTTTCTACGCCTTCCTGGTGGCTACTTAGGTAAGTATAGGATGTATCATGAGTGTAGGTACCAAGAAAGAAAGATACGAATTCTTATTGGATCTTATTATTTTTTATATATATAACTCAAAGTTGACAAAACTGACTGACTGACATAGTGATCTATCAACGCACAGCCCAAACCACTGGATGGACCGGGCTGAAATTTGGCATGCAGGTAGATGTTATGACGTAGGCATCCGCTAAGAAAGGATTAACGCGAGCAAAGCCGCGGGCGCACAGCTAGTTGGATGTATATACTCAATAAACTTTTACATTACGAAAACCATTAACTTACCTGTCACTATACCTGAATCTCCATTCCATCAGAGAGCCCTCTATTCAGCTAAGCGTGGCCTTCGAGTCTCACAACTCTTGGCTCTGTCTACCCCGTAAGGAATAAAGACGTGATATGTATGTATGTATGTACTTTTTGTCCCGAAATTCCCACGTGGCACTGTAGTCTTAGATATAGCTTGGCTTATGCCGTACACTATCAAAGCAATAGCTTGAAGACAAGCTCTGGGTAATGGGAATTGTTATTAGCGTTAATTTCTTCGAAATGGAACCTAAATCTTGATTGCTAATGAGAATGGAATGTCAAAGGAATATCTATCTTACTATGCTACTAATTAGATAAATGTGAAAGGTTGTTAGAATTGACTACTGAAGTAATTTCGATATTATTTGCTACAAGTAGGTACTTAAAGTCAAATACCTGGAATTAAACATAGGGTATTTTTATCCCGAAAAGGGGGTATGAACCATATATATTTTTTAAAAGAATGGTAAAAACCAAAGATTTATTGCCATAAAGAATCATACTCATTCATTTCCAAGCGTAAAAACTAAACGCACTTCCGTCCGCCATCTTGTGTCAGCCATTTTTCTTTTGCCGCCCACGAGCTGTCAACTGCTTGACCTACGCATTTGTCAACTAGCCGTTGACGAGAGCGGACGATCGTGCTCGACCGTCGATTTATTTTTTGCCCCTCGTAATCTTGTTTTATGACACCCCAAGGAATACTTTTTGTTTCGAGCAGGTGGAAGGATTACGGGCTTTGTTAAATATGTATCGTTACAATCCCCATTTATTTTGGAATTTGACGGCTTTTAATTGAGTTTGCTTGGTTGGGAGATATATATAACTAGCTGTTTCAGAGGGTTCCGCTTCCCTGAGAATGTCAGATTTCATACACACATATTATCACGTCTTTTCCCCGTGGGGGAAGGCGGGGCGACTAGCGATTTCCACTTGCTTCGATCCTTAAAGATCTCTCTCGCTTCCTCTACATTCATAACTCTCTCCAAACATTCTCGACGGTTATGGGTGTTCCTAATATATTTATTTTTAAGGAGGTCCGCAATCTGGTCGGAGGGCGTTGTCCTAGGTCACCTTTATAAAATTTCTTAAAATTTAGAAATTTTAAAATGAATCAAATGACATTATAGTTACCTATGCTGAGTCTAATTAATCCAAATTGTATGACCTAGTAAACAAAGGCAACAGTCCAATCTGTGTAGAGCCAAGCCCATACTAACAGCATCACAATTATTGTCCCAGAGTCCCGAATGGCGTTAGAGCTGCAATCTAGTTACAAACATCCCACTACGATTGGGAATTAGTACAGACAAACGTACACTGGATACTGACTGAATATTTAGTTATTGCACGCGTTATAGTTCGATGTGCTTGAGAAGGTAATCAAAATCGAGCCACGTTCGAGACTTAAATTGTCTCTATTTTATACAAATTGCACTTATACTAGAATTTCTCACGGGAATTTCTTTTTTTTGAAATTCGTATACACATAGTACGTCTATGTGTAATTTCAGGAAGATTGGTTCAGTAGATAAAGCGTTCACAGATAACAAACAAATAAACTCATTTGCTCATTTATAATTTTAGTTAGTATTAGGATACTCCATTTTATACAAAATCATTTTTAATCTCCTCAAGATTTAAAGATTTTCAAAATCTGTAAAAGCCAAGGCAAGCTAAAAATGTCATGTATTCTATCAAAAAATGCAAACAACTGAAGGCGTCCACTTAATTTAATTAGAAAATAAAAGATACCATCAAAAACGACTAGAATTTTCATTATCTCGTTTATTTAATTAACAAATTGAAAAGGAATCTCAACAAATCCTGGCCCATTATTTCCCACGGACACCAGTCAGGTCACGGAGAAAACTTTTTTCCCATTAAAAGGGCAATCTCCTTCACGGATCCCCGGTTTTTGGGGAAAAATCATTATAATATAATTATACGTGTCAACTAATTTAAGATTGGGTCCGCGAAAAATTGAATTTGCCGCAGAATTAATTTAAAATAGGCCCAAATTATTTCGCGTTGGACCCTACTTTGGACGCTTGTCACACCGAAACGATTTGAATGAAATATTTTGAATGCAGGTCTTTTCCGTTATTTTTAACTATACAATTTTTTACATCTGTGCTTCTATGCTAGTTTGGGAGCAAAGAAAAAACATAGAATGTGCCAGCTACATGCCAGCTACTTCTGCTCCCGCGCAGTATGTCCTTCTTAGTAATTCTATCTGTATGCGAAATTTCAGGAAGATTGGTTCAGCGTGAAGAGGTAATAAACAAACAAACTCTCGCAAATAAATTAATTAATAAATTATAAACAAACAAATAAATTAGTTAGGATTCTAGATATAGCTTCATAACTACTTGGGAAGCTAAATTTGTATTTCTAGCTCCTATAAGCTATTCTAGATATAGCTTCATAACTACTTAGGAAGCTAAATTTGTATTTCTAGCTAGCGATAGTTCAAATTTAACGGTGACCACCGCAAAATCTCAAAACCTCCGTATGTGTAATAGAGGTCACTTTAATTTGCCATTCGAAGTTCGTTCGGGTCTTCATTTGGGACCCACATTAAGAGGGATGTCCTTTCTATGCCAAAATGGCGCCACTTGTGATGGCAAATAATTAGACCTTGTTGTCCCTTTGTTGGTAATGGACTGTTCTAATTTTGAATTAAGTTTTTTTCTACTCGTATATGCCAGGATTATTATTATTTGTTTTTAAAATATTTCTAAGATATCTATGGCATGACGTGTCATACTGGCTGTCATATGATGTTCTTTATTCTACCCAAAGATTGGTTTAAAGCTACGAATAAGTTATTCGTATTTTTTATTTTTGTGTTTTTATTTGTTTTTTATTGGCTATTACAGGCTACTAGCTTTGCAGTACTATGTGTGTGCGAAATTTCAGGAAGATTGGTTCAGTAGAAAAAGCGTGAAGAGTTAACAAACAAACTCAATTTCGCGTTTATAATATTAGTTAACATGAAGTTATTGTTATGTTAAACTTATGTTTGTTTTTCTGTTTCAGGTCAAAAAAAATTCTGCTAAAGATTAATGTAAGTTCTTAATAATATCTCTTAAATATTTTTTTTAACCGCCGATTTTAAGCTGTGACCTATAACTTGATCAAAACATCAAATCAAGATAAGCAAAGTTAATCTACGAGTATGTTTAAGTAAGTCTGCTTAAAAAATAAAACTGAATCAAAATCGGTTACGATGCCATATATACACAATATGAAGGATACTACTTATACAATACATTACACTTAATAAATCCTTCTTTTGTACTGTGGGTTAATAAAAGAGAAATGAAACATAACGAAATAATGTACAAATAAAATATTAACGAGCAGGTAACATGTGCCCCCATATTAGACACGGTCGTTACCCGGTTCATTAAAACTGGAGTAAACCGGATATTTGCATCCCGACCCGCAAAATACTGGGGTAGACCGGATATTCATAACGTGGCCTATGACGTTATGGCCCAAAATTTGTTGGTTATAATTTTGATCCACAATATTGTCGTATTTATTTTCAAACAGTCTTATTTTATTCATTTCCACATAACAATTGTCAAAATAATACTAATCACATTGAAAATGCATATTTGTAAAAGTTTGTACTAGGAAATGTTTGCAAATGGTTAATTAAAAAGGGGAAAAAAATAAAGACGATTGTAAAAAGAAATATATAATTGTATACACAAACACACTCACTTCCTTGGAATTTTCGGGATATATAAATGGCCTTTTCTACTTACTCCGTTGGCTCAGCCACCTCGAAGTGGATCTTGGTGGCTTCCGAAACGAAAGAGAGAGACTTTATAGACTCACAACTCACGCGGTGACTCACTAAAGCGGTGGTGGCCGATTGAAGCGGTTTTTGCCGAGTGGTAGTGCGCCCACCTGGCTCCAGGTTCAAATCTTGCCCGTGCAGTTTGTATACAAATCTGACTCATATTAATTTTCATCGACCAGCACTTGCTTCCGGTGAAGGAAAACATCGTGAGGAAACCTGCATTTTGATTGATAATTATAATCAGCTAGCTAGTGTGTGAAATGAAGAAGGCAATGGCAAACCACTATATTAATATTGCCAAGATAGTCGTTGTGTGTGTTTCATTCCATATTATGACCATGACTGCAGTCATGAGGAATACGACTAAAGGAAGTGGATTCATTTTGGGACAGGATGTAAACATAAACTGGGAACGGGTTCAAACTGGTACGAACCGGTGGAGCTCCGGTAATATCAAAGTCGTCTTATTACCGGAGTGAAATGAGTCGTTAAAAGTGTTAAAAGTGACAATCGAGCGAGTTTACTGTTGTTAATTCGAGTTCCGTTACGATTTCCTGATTTCGGAATGTTAATAAAAGATTAGGAGTTTGGATTACAGGAATAAAACAGGTTTAATTTAAAATGTAATTAAAGTTTCAATTTGTTTTCTGTTTCAACTGAGAAATTAAATCTAAGTACTCTCATATATAAATTAGATATGGTGAAAAAATTCCATGCGAGCAGGACTTGACCCCGCGACCAGTGACCAGGTCTTTATACGACCTTGCTCTGCCAACTGAGCTATCGCACTTTCAATCCTGCACATCGAAAATCTTCACCATATCCAATTTCTATTGAAACACATTAGGCATGCGTCACCTAACACCTATAGGTACCTATCTGAGATGCTCAAAAAAAATCCAAAAATAAATTAAATCTAGTTTCATGATTCGATTCAAAAAGATGCAGAAAAGACGGGAACTTTATAAATTGCTCTTTTCATTTCTTTTTTTATTAATTTTCTTTTTTTAGCCTAAAAAGTCTAAAGCGTAGTTTAACAGACAATAAAAAAAGGGCAAAGGCAAATTGGCATACGAGGGTTGACCGATGGGCTATCGACTAGTCGGGCGCCCAAGGTACCGCTGGAGCGATGAGGTTCTGAAAGACCTAAAGAGCTTCAGAGCTGACAACTGGCGAGAGCTGGTGCAAGACCGCAAAAAATGGCGTCATCTCGTGTCGGAGGCCAAGATCCTCTTCGGGTCGCTGCGCCGCAGTAGTAAATAAGTAAAGGCAAGTTACTATGCCGCCGCTTGACATAAGCCGCATAGGACTTGAAGTTATCCTAACTAATATTATAATTGCGAAAGTGAGTTTGTTTGTTTGCTGGTTTGTTTGTTTATTTGTTTGTTTGTTACCTCTTCACGCTTTATCTACTGAACGGAGAAGGACATAGGGTACCTTTCATCCCGGGAAAAAGCACTGTTCCCGTGGGAAATTCACGCGGGCGAAGCCGCGGGCGAAAGCTAGTTACCTATATAAACGGGAAACTCAAGTACTTGCCGTATAGTTTCTAGCTCATAAGGAGTCCATTTTCAAGGCACACTAATTCACACAATCAATCAAATCGAATTTCAGTTCGAGTTTAAATTTTCAGCCTCGTAAAAAAATTAAATCTCACCATTTTCTGCTCTGAATAATACAAACTAATAGTTGAAATTGAATGTGTGACTTTTTGCCCTTACCTAGTTGGCGAAACAGAGTAAATAGCACAGGAACGGATTTGGCAAATTTGTTGTGACAAACAACACACTGCTTTTTGGGTCGAAAATGGAACGTTTTTGTTTTTGTTTTTTCAGTGACGGCAACAAATAATAGACTTTGGCGGACGTTTGTGGCCAGTATTTTGGTAGGTAACATAGAAGAATGACGTCATTTTGTTTTAATAAGATAAGTATAAATGGAGCCTGTGAATTTGTGAAGACATTTTTAGATCAATATTGATTTTAAAAAAACTCTTCTTGTATCTGAATTTGTTTGAAAATTATTTGCTAGTGCGCGCTAATTATTATTTAAAACTTTAGCATAAAATTTCAGAAATTATGTACAAATGATGGACTTAAGCATTTTCTACCAGTCAACCATTAGACCACAGAGAATAGTAAGATAGCTAATATCGTAGGTATTTGAAACATTTTTGTTTGTTTGTTTGTAATAACTTTATTGCACAAATAACTTAAATAAATTACAAATTACATGAATCCAGATAATGGCAACGGCGGACTTATCCCAAGAAGGGATCTCTTCCAGTCCGGTACGAATAATATTTATATAATAAAACAAAGGACAGAGGCTGTGCAAACAATCTGACAATAAATTTTATAGAAATGAACTACTACTAAGATAGAAATAGTAATGAAAGTAAAGCTCAACAATATACAAATAGAAAAGAGGAAAAGGGAGGGAAAAAACATTATTAGGGTTTCGTATCTCAAAAAGCAAAAACGGAACCCTTATAAGATCACTTCGTTGTCCGCCTGTCTGTCAATATGTATGTAGTGGCTTTTTTATTTGTCTATGATTGTCATTTTCATGAAAAATACTTTACCTATCTATTCTGAAACTCCCATGGGAGCAAAGCCTCGGGGTACAGCTAGTATTATGCATATAACAATACCCCTTCCTAATAAATCCTATATAGCTGGCACAGCGCTAAATTATGTACACAGTCGGGACTCGAACCCGGCACCTGTGACGTCATCATTAAAAATTCAGACCTTACTAATGAAACCGGAGACGAAGGACCAAATATTAAGTGCCCTTCGTATGTGACTTTAGAAGCGCATATCTCATCAACTATTGGGTTGGGAAAAGAATAGACAGCATATGACAATGTTAGGATATTTTAACCACTCTCATCTTAATAATATTGCTCTTGTTTGATAACGAAGTTTGTTGTGAAAGAATTTTTGAAATCGGATCAGTAGATCCGAAGATTCCGAAGACGGCTGTGAAGCTTGGACTCTGACACTGAAGGAGGAAAATAAGCTCCTGGTAGCTGAGAGGAAGATTTGGCGGAAAATCCTGGGACCAGTATGGGGGGAGGATGGCAGCTGGAGGCTGAGAAAGAACAAAGAGAAGAACTAGTGGCGGAGCCCGATATTATGGGCGAAACGAAAGCAGCAAGGCTTCGATGGCTCGGCCACGTGGAGAGGATCGCGCAGCTAAAAGAGCGTATAAGGGACGACCAAGCGGGAAACGACCTGTCGGCCGGCCCAGATACCGCTGGAGGGATGAGGTCCTAAAAGATCTGATGGACCTCCAAAGAGCCAACTGGCAGGAAGTAGCGCAGAACAGGAAAGAGTGGAAGCTTCTAGTATCGGAGGCCAAGATCCTCTTTGGGTCGTCGAGCCATCGAAGTAAGTAAGTTCCGAAGATTGCCCCCTACAAACAAACTCACAAATACTTTTCTCTTTATAATATTAGTAAGATAAAACACTCTAGTATGGAGGCTATGGATTCAAATCCATACCTCCATACTATGATAAACATTCAAATGCAATGAGCATTATTCGTCAGTAGTGTAAAAAATGCCGCTTTTTTGATGATAAAATAAAAACGTAGCACCTTTACATTAGGCTTTCTCCACATATTTGTTCCTATAATCCAATGGTCAACAGATAACATTCCTATAAGCGTATGAATCATATCTACTTAAAATAACTGACGTGTCAACTTTCTCGACTAAGTATAGTACTTGACCTTAAGTCTTTGAACAATTTAGAACTTGGAAATGTTTTAGTTCCCATAAAGTAACATTTTGGGAATTTAAATCACTTGAAATACTTTTTAACGTCATTAAAAATACAATCTCAGATCAGTGTCTATCAAGAACACTTTTTGTTTTACTATAATTTACTAGTACAGATATTCATATAAAAAACTGTGACTGGTTTGTTTTGTACAGACCTAGGAGATATTCACGAAAAAAAGTTGATTATAAGGCCAATAGATGGAAGACAAAATGATTGTTTTGTTTTGTCAATGGGCAGCGTTGATCGCAGCCTTGTTCGCATTAGGCTAGTATTTTAGTCGAGTAGCGAGTATTGTAGTAACTAAAATACTCGCTACTGTCCAAAAACTGTTCGCACTTGGTTTTAGTAGAGTAGTAAGTAACATCTGTTTTTTAGAAGATGTACAGCACAGCCTTTGCTGCACCACTAATGCACTCGACTAAATTGACCCGTTCGGATTGATTTAGTCGGCAAACCAGTAGCCTGGACGCGTAGTGGGGGGTGCTACTCGCCCGTTGAAAATAGAATAAAATGGCTCGACTAAATTGCTAGCTAAATTACTGGACTAAAATTTCACCGTTCGGACACGTTTAGTTACTAAAATACTCGCTACTCGACTAAAATACTAGCCTAATGCGAACAAGGCTTTACCATCAGGTAACCCGCTTGCTCGTTTGCCGCCCTATATTATAAAAAACAGAAGAATAGTTCAGACTTTCGCATTCACAATAATTATTATATCTACACATATTTCCATCATACCAACAACACGTCATACTCATAATAATCCATTTTGCATGTGGATATTAAAAAGATTAGTATACAGTAGTGTAGAATTCATCAGAAATCAATTCAGTGATTGTTATGGCGGACCAGGCAATCCGATTTCAAAGCTAAGCTAACCACATTATTGGTTTAAGACCTCTTTACACTACACTATATATTTGATTTAAAAATTGCTGAAAAATAATATTTCAGCTGTCCGGCAGATAGATAAGATAGATCAACACTTAATTGCACCATTCATAGAAAAGAACATACAAAGGTAGGTTTACTAGTAAACAAGATATAAATTGAAACAGGAAATAATAAAGGTAGGTAGATACATTTAAATCTACATTAAAACTTGTATAAAATACTTGTGCAAAAATAAATAAATTAAATTTCGAAACTGGTGTAACTGTCATGAAGCGAGAGAAATACACTTCGAGCTTGACAGCTCGTTGTGCAATACTTAAATAACGTATTGCAAATATTGTTATTGAACGTAGTCGCACAGTACTGTCAACTGCACATCAACCAAGCCAAACAAGATTCAAATTCACCACTAATACCGCTGCATAGATGTCCAACCTTAAAGGATAACTTAACGGTCTTGACGCAGAAAGTAACTACGTCATTTGTAAATTAGTTCACTTTTGCATAATATCATTTTCGCACAATGTTACAATGGGGGATTTTCCGAGGCCCAAATAAAAAAAAATAGTTTCAGATGACTTCATAGAAGGCGCTTAGTAAAAGGCGAGTCCATAGAAAAAGCAAAAATGCACGGGATCGGCATTATTTTTAAATGAAACCTAATAAAAAAAACATCTAAAAAGTATCAATATTGTGATTTGTGCAACTGTCAAACTGTTAGGTGATTTTTTTCTGCCTCTGGTTGACAAGAAAAAGCGCACAATATAGGTACAGCCATTATTACGACCCGGCTTTTATAAAACGCCACCTGTTGAGACTTTTTTATACTGATTTTTTTTTTCTTAATTTAGCTGTCAGAAAATCGCCCATTCACACGAGTGATCCTATGAGGGTTTCGTGCTTTTTGCTTAGGAGATACGAAACCTAAAATTTGCTTTTGCAAAAGTGACATTATGCGAAAGCGAATAAATCACAATGGCATTTTTGCGAATATGACGTTCGGCGTCAAGCAAGTGCACACTGTGTACGAGGGCGATTTGATAAGTCCATGACTTTAAGGTTGAATAAAAACTTTTTTAATTATTTTGTTTTTGTCTCATATTTGGAAATTCACTACGAAGCGCACGCCGTTCTTTTTTCAAATTTGGCGTGAAAACAAGCTTTTTAGAAACAAAAAAGTTAAGCGACTCCTAAGTATTCTTTGAAAATGGAGAACAGCGAGTTTTGAGTGCTAATTAAACACTATTTTTTACGTGGGAAAAATAATAAGCAGACCGATGACAAATTGAAAAAGTATTATGGTACCTTTCATCCCGGGAAAAAGCACTGTTCCCGTGGGAAATTCACGTGGGCAAAGCCACGGGCAAAAGCTAGTATTTTATTATTCAGAAAATCCGGATTCGATTTTGGAATCCGGATTTAGAAGTCAAATAAAAATTTGCGGAAATCCGGATGTTTCGGATTACGGATTATCCGGATTGCATTCCCTACCATCAGGTGACCCGCTTGCTCGTTTGCCGCCCTATGTTATAAAAAACAGAAGAATAATTCAGACTTTCGCATTCACAATAATTATTATATCGACACATATTTCCATCATACCAACAACACGTCATACTCATAACAATCCATTTTACATGCATACATTAAAAAGATTAATGCACAGTAGTGTGGAATTCATCAGAAATCAATTCAGTGGTTGTTAGAGCGGACCAGGCAATCCGATTTCAAAGCTCAGCTAACCACATTATTGGTTTAAGCCCTCTTCATACTACACAATATATTTTATAGAAATATTTCGAAACTTAATATTTAAGCAGTCCGGCTGATAGATAGATCAACACTTAATTGCACCATTCATAGAAAAGAACATATAAAGGTAGGTTTACTAGTAAACGAGATATAAATTGAAACAGCTATATGTTAAGAAATAATAAAGGTAGGTAGATACATTTAAATCTACATTAAAAGTTGTATAAAATACTTGTGCAAAATTAAATAAATTAAATTTCGAAACTGGTGTAACTGTCATGAAGCGAGAGAAATACACTTCGAGCTTGACAGCTCGTTGTGCAATACTTAAATAACGTATTGCAAATATTGTTATTGAACGTAGTCGCACAGTACTGTCAACTGCACATCAACCAAGCCAAACAAGATTCAAATTCACCACTAATCCACTGCATAGATGTCCAACCATGAAGGATAACTTAACGGTCTTGACGCAGAAAGTAACGTTCACAAAAACGTCATTTTTAAAATTGGTCACTTTCGCATAATATCATTTTCGCACAATGTTACAATGGGGGATTTTCCGAGACCCAAATAAAAAAAAAAAATAGTTCCAGATGACTTCATAGATGGCGCTTAGTAAAAGGCGGGTCCATAGAAAAAGCAAAAATGCACGGGATTGGCATTTTTAAAAATAAAACCTAATAAAAAAAACATCTAAAAAGTATCAATATTGTGATTTGTGCAACTGTCAAACTGTTAGGTGATTTTTTTCTACCTCTGGTTGACAAGAAAAAGCGCACAATATAGGTACAGCCATTATTACGACCCGGCTATTATAAAACGCCACCTGTTGAGACTTTTTTATACTGATTTTTTTTTCTTAATTTAGCTGACAGAAAATCGCCCGAGTGATCCTATAAGGGTTTCGTGCTTTTTTGCTTTGGAGGTACGAAACCCTAAAAATTGCTTTTGCAAAAGTGACATTATGCGAAAGCGAATAAATCACAATGGCATTTTTGCGAATATGGCGTTCGGCGTCAAGCTAGTGTACACTGTGTACTTGTTATATTTGTTTAGGAATAATAAAATAATATGGAATAATTTGGTTTAATATTAATTCTGTGCCACAATTGTGACACAGAATTAATATTAGTACTACGTACAGAAAGGAAACTCCCTGCCCCTCCCGCAATATGGCACCCGCCCGCTCCTTCCGCACTTCTCCCCCGTTCTTGTGTAACTGTGGGACGTTCGACTATGAAAACGCACGCATTGACGTGTTACTGACGTGTTCACGGATATACAGTTTCATTTGTAGTAGTAGTAGGCATATTTGACGCGCCGTTTCTATGAAGCGCCCGCCCTGTGATTGTGGTCAAGAGCAAACCCATATTTAATAAAAAAAATATATTAGTAACATCAATCAATACATGTAATACAACTGTAATTGGTCTGTGTCTGTACATAGGAGATATTTAAGAAAAAATATTATGATGGGTGTTCATTCATAGGGCCAACATAAGCCAGAACCATTTTTTTTTTTTGCCCTTCGAGTATCACTCTCTTTGCTAACGAGACGGAGCTCGGCCTTCGGCCAAGCACAAGTTGTCAGTCGTTTTTTTTTTTTTTTTATTGTCTGTATGTTTGTACGCGCATTACGCAAAAACTACTGAACGAAATCTGAAATAGCTAGTCTATCATTATTTGATATCCATTTGTTGCGCATGGATGCGGGCAGCGCAGGACCGGTCGTTGTGGAAATCCTGTGGGGAGGCCTTTGTCCAGCAGTGGACGTCTTTCGGCTGAGAGAGAGAGAGAGAGAGGCAAAGAAATAGGTGAAATTAAATACTTTAATTGTTTACTTGTAATAGGTATTGTAATCAATGTAATGGCGTGCATATAACAATTCAATTACAAACAACATTGCAATGTGATTGGTCGGCAAAATCAACGCAACGTTGCAACTGTAATAAACAATTCGACATTTCGGTTAACCGAATACAAAATAGGAATCAGCTAAATTCACAATATGAAAGTCCCCAATCCTAAACAAATATAACAAGTACACAGTGTACACTAGCTTGACGCCGAACGCCATATTCGCAAAAATGCCATTGTGATTTATTCGCTTTCGCATAATG
>JAEMBS010000042.1:0-58010 GCA_018467065.1 Ephestia elutella | reverse complement strand
TTCTAAACTATAAGTCCTATCAACATACATCCAATGGCAATATTATAGAGAATTTAATTAAGAACATATTGGTCTTTGACAGTTTTTGCGTAGGTTTTGCAGTTTTCATAAAAAATGAGAAAAACCACGTTTTGGGACATAAAAGGGGGGAAATATTCATTTCTCAAAGTGTTTCCATATCAATATTAAAGTACATATATGAAAGCTACATTCATAAGTTACATGCTTTCTTCGGGATGGCCGGGTCCATAAATTGATTTTTGTTAGGACAAGGAGCCGTACTATTGGTTTATATTTAAAAAAACATAAGTAACGACTGTTGAAATCATCGAGATATTACGTACTACGCTTTGAAATACAATAATTTAAAAGTAAACCTATTTCTTTATTTTAAAGATCTCCACAATAATTTATTTTGGAAAATTAAAAACAAATATATTTCAGTAAATGACAAAAAGTTGGATAGTGATTTATTTTTAATAATATTTATAAACAATCACGCACAATTCGTTGCATACACTTTGCAAAAATATAATTACGCTCAATACATTTCAAATGTAAAAAATATATCTTCTATGTGACTGTTCTGCTTGTATTGATTATTTATATTGATTAAAATATTTTGGCTATTACACATATTATGTTGTTTTATTTTTACAAGAAAACACCAGTTTTTACATATCATTTAATTAAAGTCATGAGAGACCTGAGTACATGTTTTCGTTATCTAAGTAAATGATAGAATTAAATATATACGGCGAAATAAATGCGTAAAAGGGTATAATTAAACATTTACATGAATTCTCCATTGTTAATTATATACCTTACCTAACTTCAAAGGTAAAATAATTACAATTCATCTTAGAGCCTACTAAAAATTAAAGAATTAAATACCAGCATTAGTAATAACGTCACGTACTGTCTAATCTCTTTCATGTTTTTGAGAATGAAATCTAGAACAACTTAGGGTACTTTTTATGCAATTCCCACGGGAGCGAAACCCCAGGGCGCAGCTGGTAAATAAAATAATTGCGATTCAGGCCATTGTCCGCTTTTCCACGCGGCTCAGATTCGCAGTTTAATACTCTTTTAATTGCTCTTTAGGATTCCAAGTCCTTTGGCAGTGGGAGAGTGTAGGGTACAATTTTGTTTTTAGACTCGAAATCTCTGTAATCCAGCAAGCTGTCAGGCTCCACGTGTTCAATCCAGTAATTCTCAAGGTTCTTTGGCAAAGTTCCTTTCCAATGCTGCGAAAGGAAAATTACATTAATTAAACTTATGAAATCGTATTGTTTTTAGATCTATCAACGCACATACACTGAACTGTTGCTGTTTGATTTGAAGTAAACCTGGTTTAGAGTTCTTGGCTCTTTGATTATTGTAAACATACAGACAAAAGATTAAAATCATTGTGGCTTCTATTGTCCCTATAAAATCCCTCATACATTTCTTTATTTAATTATCTCCTATGTACAGTCAGCTGCTAAGAGCTAGCTCTTAGCAGCTGACTGTACATAGGAGCTTTTGCCCGCGGCTTCGCCCGCCTGAATTACCAACGGGAACAGTGCTCTTTCCCTAACTATATGTATGCGAAATTTCACGAAGTTTAATTCAGTAGATAAATCGTGAAGACGTAGCGAATAAACAAACTCACTTTCGCAGCTCACTTTTTTTGAGCTGAGAGATAGGATTTGGGATGGACATGAGATGAGATTTTTTGAGCTTAGACATAGGATTTCTCACCAAATCAGGTCTCTCAGGTCAGGTTTTTCTGCAGATGACTGTACAGACCAGTTACAGTCGTATTATATGTATAGAGTAGTACGTACATCTCTGGTGTGTTCTCCCCAGTACAGCATAGGCAGGTGGGAGGCCTGGCGCGCGAGGTCGATGGACTTGTTGATTTTGTTCAACGCGCGCATCTTCTTGCCGCGGATGTAGTCGAAGTATGCGAGCAGGAGGTAATACCTGGGGGGTTAAAACCTTATGTATAGTAGAATAAGGTTCATTTTTAAATATTTAGGAAATGAGAAAGGGATCATATTCAGCAAAATTACCCTAGAATAAAGAATCATCACCATCATCAGCCATTTTAATATCCCTCCTGTTGGGGCATTGGCATTCCTTATGAATGGATAAGTAGGATAGGCAGCAAATGCAGCCGGGACCAACCCATCCAAAGACCGATCATTGAGGAAGTTGCTTAACCGCCACTATCCATGTTGAGTGTGCAAACCACTGCCCCCTCATGATAGACCAATTCTAAGACGGCAATTTCTATTGCTTATGATGACGACTCGTTCTAATAGCTAATGATGTTGAATCGGTCTAATAGCTTATGTTGATGAATCGGTCTATACAGACACTCTGCCGCCTCAATCGGCAGTATTATTGTGCTGAAGAAAAGTGTATTTCAAAATGTACCTTGGTGCAAACATGGGAGCACGATTACAAGCCGACTTCAACTCTTTAAGCATCGTACTGATAGAACTCTCTAGCAATATTATCCTCTTGATATTTCTGTTACTTATCTGCGAAACAATATTTAGTAAGCGGTACCTACACTGTGATATATCCGCAAATTAAAAATTAATGTTTGTCGAAAATGCGGAGTTTATTTAGGGTTACAGGTATATTATAATTTCCTACAGCCAGCTATTAATAAACTAGTATTAAGGATATGTGCGCTGGCAACACTACGATGGTACTATTATGGATTGGTGGGCTGGCAACACTTCGGTGACGTGACAGAGCCGCGAAGGCTGGGGTTTTTGACGTTAGATTTTAAGCGGGAAGAGAAGATGCATGGGATGTTTTATGTGCTTGATAAATAAGAAAGTTGTAATTGTTTTCTAGCATTTTTCTGAGGTATCTAACACTAGCTACACCCCGGGGCTTCGCTCCCGTGAGTATATCAGGATATATAACCTATTTGCTATTCCAAGTTTTACTCAACCCATGTAGGTACCAAACTTTGTCAAAATTCGCTGAGTGGCTCGACGTGATTGCGTAACAAACACACATACAAACGTTCGCGTATTTCAGTAGGGAGTGGAATAACTTCACTTTTTTTTCAAATGGTGGTTATTTGAGATTAGCACATCAAACAAAGTCTAAAGCTGAATAGCTGATTAGTAATAGGGTAGTATAGAGATTCTGACTTACTTATCTTGATTGGTCTTACCTACCTCTCTCACTAATGTGATTAACATCCCTTCCAACAATCGTACGACGATCATGGTGCCGAATTCGTATTTCTCAAATTTCACGTTTCCTTGGATTTTCTTTATTTTCTCCTCCCAAAGAATGGATCTCTCCCAAGCGCCGATTCGAATAGTTCTGTTGAATAAAATAACGCATACAAAAACTGTTCAATAATCATGGCTGAAGCAAAGAAATGAATTGAAATACGCCAATGTAGCTTCGAAGTGCTACGGAAAGCAATGCAGTGCTACGCACAGGTACAAAGTGCGTACAGAAAGCTACGAAGTTCTACAGAAATCTACGAAGTGCTAAGATAGCTAAGAAGTGCTACAGAAAGCTACGAAATGCTACAGAAAGCTACGATGTGCTACAGAAAGCTACGAAGTACTACAGAAAGCTACGAAGTGCTACAGAAAGCTACGAAGTGTTACAGAAAGCTACGAAATGCTACAGAAAGCTACGATGTGCTACAGAAAGCTACGATGTGCCACAGCACAGAAAGCCATGAAGTGCTACAGAAGGCTACGATGTGCTACGGAAATGTACCGTGTGCTACAGAAAGCTACGAAGTGCTATGGATAGCTACATTAATTCTTAATGTCGAAGGCGTAAGTCGAACTTCTTCGTATCTCTTCTTATGTATAGAGGTACTAGCGTAGTAAGCCCTAGTACCACAGCCTACTACATCTACATCCATCACAGTGTTAAATTATCTATTTAGTCTCCACTCACATGAGCCACATGCCGACGAAGTAGTTCCAAGCTGCCTCTGGTGACTTGGACCTCAAGATGGCGTCACCTTTTTTGATGTAGAACTTCTCGCAAGCACTGTAGGACTCCACGCAGTACCCGGTATCCAGCAATATTACTATTGCGTAGAAATAGTACCATGTTTCCGCTGGGGACAATAATTATTAATTCACTATTATTTTGGGAATTTGTATTTAATTACTAGCTTGTGCCCGCGAACTTCGTCCGCGTGTAATTTTTTAATCTCAGGTTCTAAATTCTGTACCATGATGAAACCTATACCAGATTTTAAGTTAGACCTTCAACAATATAACTGTGAAAACCGCATTTTCGTCCAGTAGTTTTACGTGATGCGCGTACAAAGATACAGACAGACAGACAAAATTAAAAAAAAATCGTTTTGGCTTCCATTGGCCCTACAAAAATCCCCGTAATTACATTTCTTAAGTACAGACACAGACCAGTTACATTTTATGTACTCGTATTGATGGTACCTCAACCTCTAAGTATAGAACTAACAGCTCAAATCGTAATGGTCGACCATGTAGAAGAACTCCCTCATGATAGAGACCATATCGAGGATGCGCAGGTCGGCCAGCAGGAACTTGAGCATCCACAGGATGAGGTGCTGGCGCGTGGTCAGGTCGGTGAGGCTGCTCATCATGCGCATCACCGACAGCCCGAACAGACAGACCAGTTATAGTTTACGTATTGATGATACCTCCACTCCACTTCTAAGTATAAAACTCACAGCTCAAATCGTAATGGTCGACCATGTAGAAGAACTCCCTCATGATAGAGACCATATCGAGGATGCGCAGGTCGGCCAGCAGGAACTTGAGCATCCACAGGATGAGGTGCTGGCGCGTGGTCAGGTCGGTGAGGCTGCTCATCATGCGCATCACCGACAGCCCGAATAGGATGCTCTCCATCTTCTTGCCGTACTCCACGCTGGGGAATGTGCCAACAGGTACATCATAGACATCAGAAACTATGCATACTTATGCATAGTTATGTCTGGTCTACCTAGGTTCTACGTAGTATGTATGAACATATCTTAATGAACGTCAGAATGAAAGTTACACTATCCTATGGAAAGTGTTTTAGGTGTCAGATTATTCTCAAGGTATGTGACATAAATTTGAGTTGAACGTCGCGCGTCGCCCAATTTCGGTTAGTCGCCGATGTTTCATTTAGAAAAGTTCTGTTTGATTCACACGAAAAATGAGTTATTCAATTTTTATGAACCCAAATTCTGAGATCGAAATTACGTGATGTTCAACTCAAAAAAATTACGTTTACAGTAACTTACGTTTTAAAGAAGTTATTTTTTTATTTAGCTACTAGGTCCTACTGCTGGGCAAAAGCCTGCCTTTTTTTATAGATTTAAAAGCACCCAAGATGCAGTTAGTACTAACGTACTCTTATTTAATATAGAAACTATTATTAGCCTCCACTTTATTTTTCCAACTACTTCTATCGCTCGCCAGTTGTTGCCAAGGCTGACAATTCATCAGACCACCTCTTTTTCGGCTTATCTCTCGCTCTTTGCCATCGGGACCCAAAATGTAACTATTTAAAGGAGACTTACAAGAATAAAAACAGGGCTGTATACAGATAGCAGACCGCCTGCAACTCGGTGACATCGAGCTGGCCGCGCTTGCGGTGGCACAGCTCCATCACGCGCTTCTCCAGCGCTCGGCACATTGAGAACTGAAGAAGAATTGTAATGGCACAAGCTGGATTTCATATGGTGTTAGGAGAATATGCTTTATCCCTTACGGTGTAGACAGAGCCTCGGCTCTGTTTGCCAATAAGCCACCACTATCCAGTTAAACGTAGTGGTTTCTTATGACTATACAGTCGTATCGTAAGACTCGAAGCGACGGCAAGCGTGAAGTAAATAATAACTTCGATTTTGAATCTACGTGCCCTAATTTGCTCAAAGTGAAGATATGAAAACGGAGATGACTGATTTTCTGAAAATAGATTGTACGAAGTAGTAGGTAAGAAAGAAAAAAAATTCTTTATTTGGCACAAAGAAAAAAAAACACATACTTACAATTATTCTTATGCTAATCTTAGTACCTATAAAATTAAGGTTACAATTAGAACACTGCCGAAAAGGTTACAGCTCAGCTTTATGTTGCAGCATAAGCTAAAACGCTGGTTTTCAGCTGTAACCAACAATGTAAAAAATTAGGTAGGTACCTTTTGTTTCTGTCGATAAACTGTGATCATGTTCCCGTAGCTGTTGCACAGGATGCGAAAGTTGGCGTTCGTCCGCAACGCGTAGTTGTACGACAGTTTTGCAGCCAGTGTAGCATTGTCCTCTTCTTTCGTCTCCTAAAGATTATTTTAATAAGTGGTGAAAGTAATGATGAAAACTTGATAAAATTAATCTTTTGAGCCAAATAGGATTGATGATTAGGGGCAGAAAATCAGCTGCAGCCGCCAAAAGTTGTCCAAAAGGTTAGTCTAGGACATGTTATTGCCCTTTTCCAGTTCATCCCAGGAATCCAAGCTAGTGAGTTTTTCAGTTCAGAATACGATGCATTTCGGTTACTTAAGGTTCGTTTTTAAATATGAAGAAAATGGGAATTTGGTGAGAGGCGCAGGGAGCATGCGCCCGCGGTCCGCAGTCTATGGTTGATGGAGTTCATCAACAATCATATTGTTATTTTTTCAAAGTGGTATTTTTAGACCCCCAGTTTGTCGAGTTAGATCTGACTTGTTAACAAGCTAGTTTTTTGTTTCTAAGACTTCGAAGTTGTCACAAAACCCATGACCATAATGAAAAATTACCAAAAATAGCCGGTACATTCTGTTCAAAGTGAGGGCGATGTCTTCGTAATAGTACCCGAGATATCCAACTTCCTTGGTGACGTAGCACTGCGGGGCCACCGACATTGCCATCAGCTGGTGGAATGCTATCTTCATCTGGCTGACCTTAATTTTAAACCTGTAAATTCGAAGAACTTCATCATCATCTTTCTTTAGGCACATCATTCCAATGTCTTCACATTCCATTCTCTTGTTTGCTATTCGAGTAGGTATCTACTCGGATCCACTCCTAATTAATAGGTACTTTCATATCGTTCCTCATGCAATACGTTTCTTTTTAATTCTTTTTCTCCCCTTGTTTAAACTTCAATTCAATTATTCCGTAGACATAAGTTACTTCAAGTTTCACCTCAATTTTCGAGAGTAAGGAGTCAGGTTAATTCCTTCCCGAACTGGAGGTTCCCCAACTTTCGTAGGTAGTAATGTATTAGTAGTAGGTATGTATTTATGTAAAAGACGTAAAAAGCGTTACTTGGATTCGGGAAAAGGGTTCCTGTATAACTTCATGGCAGTGTAGAGCTGTTCCCTGGCCTCTCCCAGGTCTCCGGACTCCAGCATGCACACTCCTCGCAGGGAGTGTATGCTGGCCAGGCGGAAATCGTTGATCCAGTGAGGCCTTTCGTCTTGAAATGCTGTCTGAAGCGAATTTTAATTATTAATAGACTATTATTCAATATGTCATGTAAATCTATACCATTATTATGCATATAATTAGCTGATACTTTGTACGGGAAGACATTTTGTTTTTATTCCTGGCACTCGCAACCGGGGGGATGGGTTGCACCGCATTTTTTCATATTTCTCTATTTAGTTACAATAATTTAAATTCTTTAAAGTTAGTCACCCGTTTTCAAAATATCACTAATTTTTTGAAAACATCAAAAATTTCTTACCTTTACGAATGTTTCCACTTCAAACAACAGTCTGATGGCTTGAGGTATGTTCAGCCTCAATATATTCAAATCTATATATTCCATGTAGGCCTCATAAAGTTTTACGTTTTCATCTAACGACAAAAGGAATGTTTATTTAAAGCTTGTAGTGACAGGTGCATTTTAGTAAAGGTGCAGAATATATAATTAATTTTAAACGGCGTTTTAGATAACTAAGGTTTACATGGTAAAACTGGTAAAAGACGACTTTGAGTCTAGAAATAAGATTAACACTTTTGCATGCTAAAGGTATTTCAGCTCCACCCTACCTAGGAGGTGCTGCTGATGGCAGAAGACGCCTTTGAGTCTAGAAATGAGATGAACACTTTTTCAAATGCTGAAGGTATTTCAGCTTTACTAACCAGCTCCTTTGCAGTGGTCTATGATCTGGCAATACACCGAGAGCAGTATCGCCAAGCACTCGCAATTGCCGAGCTCCAAAGACGAAAATGATCGGACCTGCTTGTTGGTGTACAATCCGATGGAGTCGGTGATGTTTTTGCTTCCTTTTTCTGAAAAGTACTATTTTATTTTGAATGTATGAAATACTTACTTTGTTTATTGTGTGTCACAACAACTACAGTAAACAACAATAGATCTTCGGTATGACTCGCCTTGACTTTCCGTTCCCGTATATTCCCATAGCATATGAACCGAATTTCATCAAATTTCACCCAGCGGTTGATGCGTGATTGAGTGACAAAGATCCACTGAGCCACAATCACATCCAAACTTTAGTAAGTACAATAGGTATTGGTAAGTGGATACGTACTATTAGTATTGCTTCCTGAACTGTGTGACCCTCCGTCCAGATCGTAAACATCGCTTTGAAAGTCCCCAGGCATTCCTTTAATCGTAGGATGAACCTGAAAAAATCAAAATTAATAGTTTGGAATAATTGGGCTGTTCAAATGCTACGAAAAGTTGCTTAATTTTTTTAAATTCTGACTTTTCTGGCATTTATTTATCTCGTTATCACTACATAGTATAAAACAAAGTCGCTTTCTCTGTCCCTATGTCCCTTTGTATGCTTAAATCTTTGAAACTACGCAACGGATTTTGTTGCGGTTTTTTTTAATAGATAGAGTGATTCAAGAGGAAGGTTTATATCCCGTGCGAAGCCGGGGCGGGTCGCTAGTTAATAATATTGAAATCTGGGATGTCTATGAATATATCTATGAATGTTTATGGGCAATAAGTTCTTGTATATTTAAACAACGGTATCACCGGGAATTGTGCCTTCGTTCCGTAGGTGGCGGCGTCATACTCGCCAGCCACTCTCGTTTCGGCCGATAGATTACGGATCTGCTGACGAGTACGCTTCAACTCCTCGCTTTCGGCTCGTAGACCCTGGAATATCAACTTAGCTACACCACCGGTGGAATTTTGGGACTAAAAATTATTCTATTAAGTACACCAAGTCTTACTCCATTCATGCACCACTTTGTGATGATTTGTTGCTTTTATTAAGCCTGAACTTCACCTACAGATGTATCACATTAGTAGTTTTAGCATGAAAATAGCAACCAAGAACTATCGTTGGTAAATTAAAGGATTAATATCATGACCCTTAGTAGTCAGGTATACGACGCCAGGAAGAGGAGGACATCCATATAAAGTGTACAAATTGAAAAGGGCTACAGAGAAGAGAGAGGCAGTACATCATCGCAGCGGAGCCCCAGCAGCCTGACGAAGCAGCCCGAGCCGCAGGCGCTGCAGCGGCGCGTGTGCCGCTCCAGGTACATCAGCGCTCGGTAATGCATCTCGTGCTGAAATTTCAATGCAGGTCAGATCAGACAGTGTACGAACATCAGTTTTCATGTAATGATGATGTATGTCCGACCGATTTTGGCCATGGCTACCACTTCATGAATTTAGGGCTCGTGAGCTCGCATGCTGCATAAGCAGCATGCGAGCTCACGAGCCCTATAGCCGATCTTATTAATGAAAATCTTCGCACGATGCTGCAGACATGTGAGTACACCGTTAATATAAATGTATTGAGTTAACGCAGGGGTTGGGCTTTTCACGCTTGGTGAAGAAATCAGCGCGTCGGTGGATTTCAAAGTCAAGGACTTTGATCGCGGCTTGCTCCTCCCATGAACTGTACTGTACAGACCATTGAGTAGTTAAGGCATGATGTAGGTGATAAACTTCAACATATGGATTTGGATACCTTCTGCGTTTCAGTTAGCAACTCGTACGTCGTTGTTCGGAATATCGAGTGCCTAAATCTCATGTATCCGCAGAAAGCATACAGCGGAAGATCGCGGCAGTCAGCTGGAAAAAATTAAACTGATTTAAATTGTAAAAACAATACATCTACTCATCATCCATTTTGTACTTTCATGCATGGACTTTCAACTAGATACAAGTTGAACTGCTGTTAAATTTATCTACAGTCGAAAGGACAGGGAAAGTGGGCAAAACATAAGAGCTGAAATTAGGATTACCTATTTGCTTATTGTATTACGTATACGTACTTCCTCAACATCACTCTAACATAACAGCAGCTGTACACCGTACAGCTGCTAGTGTACAGCTTGTGTAGTGTACATCAGTCCTCAGCCATGTCCCACATTCCTATCCGGCACGAGATGAAAATAACGACTAGACATTTCCTTCTTTCGTGCGTGCATTTGCAGAAATAACTCACGAGGTTGCCTGGTGCCAAGACACGAGCAATGTGGAGACTTGGAGGCCGGCAGCGCAGGCGCCGGGTGCACCAGCACGGAGGACGTGTCGCGCGTGAAGTCACCGCCCTCGCACTCCAGCACGTGGATCGAGAACAACCTGGCCACGGCTGGAACAGGTTAGCATTACCAATTACAAGTCCGGTTACTTCATGCGCGATCTTCCTGCGGGGTGGCGGGGTGACAGACAGAGCAGACAGGAGATACTCAAGGCGTCAGCTGGTAGCGGATGTTGTAGCGGAGAAGGGTACGCCCTCCCCGCCAACGTCTGTTTTCCGCGAGAAAAGATAGTTGTTGGCGATTGCATATTGTACTTATAAGTAAACTTGAACGTTGTATTTCTGAACTACTTAAGCGCCAATAACCAAGATACCTTTACCTGCCCGTGGATTGACACACGTTGACACGTTGTGTAGGTCTAGCTTGATTTTGCAAAAAATATATACCTAACCAAGCTAAAAGTAAAACTAGCTGACAGTCTGAAACAGCCGTGTAAGAAAACAAATACTTATAAAAAAGATACAATTTTATGCGATTAAACTATTCGGTATATGAGAGATCTTGGGTGACTGATGATGAAACCACTATTATTGCTCTAAAAACAGTAATGAAAATGGAAAAGATAAAGACGTCATCATTTACCTTGAGCAACGATTCTATGCGACTCGGTTTGCAACAAATACAGGAGCATCCGTCGTGAGAACACCTCCCCAAGGACCGAACCACATTTCAGAAGCATCTTCTCATATGGAGTCAGAGAATCGTACGTTTTCAGTATCACCGCTGTTGAGTACGAAATAATGGTCAGATTGTTTTGATTATGGCTTTAGTCCAATCGTATCCTATCCATACGTCGACAATAGGTACTTATTATTTTTTTATTAGTTGGTGAAAGAATAGATTCCTGTCTCTTCATCCCAGGGACCTAAGTCGCCTCATAGCTGGAATAGAATACTAATTACCTAAATCTTCAACGTTCGGACCCCAGCCCTGTGTAATCTAAACGTCTTTCAGCTCTGCAGGAATTTTCTTTTCTCGACCTATCCAGGGTACGGTCATGATCTCATTGACGCTTCACTTGGATCAGCCATTTTTATGTCCCCACTATTGGGGCAATGGCCTTCCATAGGAAAGGATAACAAGGCGAAGGATTAAGGATGGATAAGGAGGATAGGCCATGACATGACCATGAGTCACCACGCGGGCCTAACGCCGATTGCTTAATGTGCTTTCCGAAGCTAAGAGGGACACCCTTGCTCTAATCTTTTAATCTTTTACCATCCATTGTCATGTCAAACTTCATGTCCAGGAAGCTGTACCCCTCGGCCATCACCGCCATCTGCACGGTGTCCGTGTCGTGGGAAGGCATGTCCACCGGATCGCCGCCGCGGTCGCTCTTCTTCGTGGCCACACTTACAATGCTGTAGATACTCTGCCAAAAAACAAAATTCCTGATGGGGTAATACATATTGCACGACAGGTAGAGGTATCTTTTGCAAAAAATAGCAATGCTCAATTTAGTTTTGTCCGCATGTTCCATTGCCCGCAGTAGTTACGGCGGAGGCATGATAGCGTGTGTTAGATATTTAAATTTTTACTTTAAATATTGGTTAACTTATTTATGTTTATGTTAATACAAATACTCAAAATATTATTAATAAAACTTGTGTTGGTGGTTGTTGCTATCGAAAAGTGTCATGGCGCCACAATGTAAATGTAGTTGAGCTTCCTGTTTGATTCAAATTGATTAATGATAAATGTACTTATGTATTTAATTAAAGCTTTTAATTTGTAAATAACAAATTAATAATTGAGTTAATTTATATAGTTAAATAGGTTGACTAAAATGTTAAAGATCTTTGTTTAAACTTAGTCGGATATTATATTGATTCGATTCTTAAAGTAGGTAGGGACAGTTTGTAAGGCGTTGGCCATTATATAGTTTCTTGACTTCACTTTTGAATTGGAGCTCGGGGTATTCGGACATAAAGATAAGTACTATGTATTATGTTAAGTAGATATAGTTATTCTATACTGTTATGCTGTTGCATTGTCATGTGATTATTTCTTTGTGTTTTAATGATATTTTCTATGAAATACAAGTGGCCCATCTGGGGTATTTATAGTAATAAATATAACTAATATCATGATAGGGACCAATACTGTTCTAATGAGTTTCTTTCGGGATTTCTTCTCAGCAGTGGTCGTTACGAAGTCCTAGTAGTCTTTAGCTTTGAAATTAAGGTTCAATCTTGTAATAAACATTTGAACCTGTTTGTATCTTTTCTTTATTTGGATTACCTATTTTCTACCTATATTATGAATTGAGTAATAGAGTAAAAAAGCATTAAAGTATATTCAGGATCACAATTAAAGTCATTTATTGAATTTATTATATAACATAACATATGTATATAAATATACATATAAAACTATATACTTTACGTTTCTAACATCAGAAGTGTGGATAGATTCCAGCCTACATAAACTAATCACTTTTCCTTTTTCTTAGTGACGCCTTTTCATCACATCGATGAAACAAAGACTTCGCTTTGCCGATAATCGACCCTGACAAGAGTGACAACGGCGCAGAGGTGTGGTGCAATCGAGTTGAGGCCGTCTGAGCGGAGCTAGATTTCGGTGCGTTAGCATCGAGGCCCTTGCGAACTCCCTGAAGTGGATCAGAACAGCATCCAGACCGCCGCCGATGCCAGAGGTGGTAAGGCCCGCCAGGGCTTTGTAATAACTTTTAGTAGGAGGTCTGAAGACCGTTTGAAAAAGATCGTGAAAATTATGATAACTGAAGGTAGTCCTTTTTCCTTAGAAAAAATGTTAATTTTGTACTTGAGCAAGTTGTACAATATTGCCCACTGGGCATATTTCCTCTCAATGTTCATTAGCCATTTTGATCTGTTCGATATTTAAAGCTGAAGTAAACTCTTAATTACGCCACTGTTATAAAATTGTAAATCCAACTTAGGCGGGGCATTAAATTTTTCTTTTTTTTACCGTCAAATTTCTACAACCACGATTCTTATTCTGAATATTATTTTTGGTGTTTTTTAGACATCCTTATAAAAAAAAAATATATATAAAATTTTATTGATCTGATATGAAATGGGAGGTGTAAATAAACTATACTGAATTGCTCGTAAGCAAGAAGGCCTGTATAGGAGATGACTGTTCACAATTAATTAATAAGACTTCATTTACCTGTAAAAAAGTTCACCGGTTTAGAATAAGGCTTTTCAGTCGTAAAATGTATTTTTAACGTTATAAATGTCAATAGGTTTTTTTTTTCAAAGTCAAAGTCAAATCATTTATTTTGTGAACATAGGTTTACATAGAGAGGTGTTATTATACATTTAAAATGAGTTCCTCTAGGTCCCGCCATAAGGCATACAAAATTTAAAAAAGTTATTAATTTACAACGTCAAAGATACAAATAACAATATTATTGAGAAATGATGTAATTAAATTAATTGAAATTATCATTTACGTATTCACTAACAGAATAATATGCTTTTTCAATCAGTAACTTAAATAGTTCCTTCTTAAAGGTTTTTGGGTTGTTAATGTTTCTTAAAAATTTAGGTAAATTATTGTACAATTTTGGCGCCATAGCATAAACACTCTTGTGTAGAAATGAAGTATTTGTTTGCACTAAATGTAGAGTGTCCGAGCGACGTTGACTCTCAACCCGATGAAATAAATGAATATTATTTGTTCCGTCATCGATATCCGGAATCCATGTTGAGTTAAGCCTTCCGTTTTTCGTGCTTCCGGCCTAGTTTTCCCCCTCTTTCGCTAGGTGGCGCCTCCTGATTCTGGTTTTTACCCCTACTTTTGGTGTGGCGGTTGAGCGGGGCCATTTGTTTCGTCATTATAGCGTCGTTTTTCGTAGCGTTAACACGGCCTAAGCGAAATATCGCTATAATTTCCGTTACAATTTTTTTGTTTAAATTTTTAAAATTTCAAGTTATATTTATAAAAAATGTCAAAAATTTTATAAATTAACTAATTATTTAGTTATTGAATTTGAATAAGTGTTGTGAATATACCTCTCTTTCGCGATGGAAAATGCTAATCAAGAAGAGGATCAAAGAAATAAGAGGAGTTCCAGTGTTCGTGACAATGGAAGTGATTCGTCTTCGAGTTCAAACGATGAAGACTATGGTGTAAGTCCCAAAAAGAGGGCAAGACAAGTAAGTCATTTAGAGTTTGAATTTCTATCGCAACAAGTTTCATATTTAACAAGCTTAATCACGCAGTCGTATGCGAACAAAGAAAGCGAGTCTTCTTCGACAAATTTGCCTTTAGAAAATAGCAATCAATCGGCTATTGAGTTAAATCTTCAACCACCACCTGGTACTAGCACGGAGAAGGCTCAGCTTAATATTTTGGATTATACAACGGTTGTTAAGGACCCCCTTTATCCTAAATCTAACGAAAAACATTTAAAGAGATTGGAGGAGATCCAACGTTTCAAAACCCCGGAATGGAATTCTATTAGATTTTCCGAGGCTCAGAAGAAGTATATGACAGCCCCAGGTTTTATTGAGCTTAGCGTTAACGAGGAAATGAAGCGGTTTTGAATCTTCTTCCAATGACACACAACGTTATCATTTGGTAGAACGGTCTTTCTCTGCATTAACAAATGCAATGTTAGTTCAACGGGAGGAGTTATGTAATACCCTGCAGACACTAATCAATTGGTCTGGTGAAAAAGATACAACTCTAACACCGTCGACTCTCTTCAAGAAAGTGGAAGAGCTATTCAGCAAGGATTCTCCCTTCATGAAAGTAAGTGACGATATGTTACAAATTATGTGTGGCAGGAGATCAGAATTTGTTCGTCTACGCAGGAGCTTGCTCTTAAAGCAAATTCCAGATGAGTATATCGCTTCAGCTTTGGAAAATATACCACCTAGCTCTGAACACTTGTTCGATCAGGACATGTTAGGCAAGTACATACAAAAAATAGGGGGGGCCGATAAATTGTCCATTGGTTCAGTCCCGCCGAGGCGTCCAGCAGCAGCTTACTCAAACCCTCAGACAGCGGGCCCTAGTACCAGCGGTGGCTACAGACGCACAGAGCCTGCAACGAAACAGGTAAAAGATAAGGCCTTTCGTTCTCAAGGAGGCAATAAGTCAAACAACTACAAAGGCAACAAAGGCAAGGCTTCAGAGACAGGTGCAAAGAGACATACGTCAAGTAAAAACCTCGCTCTCGCTCTCCAGCCAAGGGAAAACACCGTCGTGCATGACTCGCGGCCCTTTCGGGGAGGCTGTCTAAGGCAATATCAACAGTTTTGGTACAATATGGGGGCGCCGGAAGAGATATGCAGAATCATAAATGGCGTTCATATACCATTTGCAATGAAACCGCCTCTCATTCACCCGTCACAACCGGTAATGACGGATTTTGCTACAAAAATATCCCCACAAATGTCTCAGCTGATCAAGGTAATGTTAGACAGCCAGGTCCTCGAGGAAGTAGAAACATCGCCCAGTTACCTATCAAAAATTTTTCTGATACCCAAACAAGATGGTTCTTTCCGACCAATCCTGAATTTAAAAGGCCTGAACGAGTTTGTGAAAGCCAAAAGAGTTTCACCTTTTCTCTCATTTTCGGGTTCCAAGTTTTCTACAAAGCAAGGATTGGATGGTAAAATTAGATTTGAGTCAGGCTTACTTTCATCTTTCAATAGCTCATCAGCACCGCAGATTCCTCAGGACGAGTTACGACGGAAAATTGTACCAGATGACCTGCCTGCCTTTCGGCCTGTCATCGGCACCCAGGACATTTGCCGCAGTAACGAACTGGGTAGCGGAATATCTAAGAAATCGCAATATTCGCTGTGTGGTGTACCTCGACGATTTTCTTCTCGCAAACCAGTCGAGGGAACTTCTCCAAGAGCAAGTAAGCCTCACAGTTACTTTTTTACAACGCCTGGGGTGGACGATCAATTTCGAAAAATCTGTGTTGGTTCCGACTCAACACCTGGAATTTCTGGGGGTAACATGGGACACAAACACAAACACAAAGTCCTTGTCGGAACCAAAGTGCCTAACGCTACGCAGGGCACTGCAGGAACAGATATCAATCGGCAGTTGGTCCCTCAGACAAGCTCAATCCCTATTGGGGCGTCTCAACTTTGCCACATTCGTCGTACCCCGCGGCAGGCTTCACTGTCGTACAATCCAATACTTCAGTCGAAAGCTGCCAAAGTCTCAACCCCACAAACAATTCATAATACCGGAACCAGCATTGACCGAAATGAAATGGTGGGTGAAGATGGCATCCAGCTCGCTACCACTTCACAAGGGACCAATTTCTCACCTCCTCACTACCGACGCTTCGGAGATAGGATGGGGGGCGCAACTGAATCAGGTGACCATGTCAGGAACATGGACATCAGCACAACAGTCCTGGCATGTCAACTGCAAGGAGCTTTATGCAGTGAAAGCAGCGATTCACCAAGAGCGGCATCAGCTAATCAATGCTCAGGTATTACTGCAGACAGACAATCGAACAGTTGTAGCGTACATAAACAAGGAAGGCGGAACCAAGTCGAAGAAACTCCTCAAGTTAACCAGGCAGTTGCTGGATCAGTTGGACCATCGAAATGTAAGTCTAACAGCGCAGTACTTCCCAGGGCGATACAACACCGAAGTGGATGCTCTCTCGCGCAACAAGGAGAGTCCAGAATGGCACCTTCTAGCCCCAGCGACCAACAAAATATTTCGATTGTGGGGCACGCCCGAAGTGGATCTGTTTGCCTCGAAGACAGCTCATGTGGTTCCGAGATACGTGTCATTAGACACGAGGGACAAAAAGCCCTGTTTCACAATGCCTTTCATCAAGAATGGACGTTCAACTTAGCATGGCTGTTCCCGCCACCCAACCTCATTCCTCAGGTACTAGCTCAATTAAACTTTGCTCGCGGTCGATTTATTCTAATAGTTCCGAAGTGGACCCAAGCGTTTTGGATGGCGGATCTGCAGCAGAGATCGATACGGAAGCCATATCCCATCGAGAATATTCGGAAAGTATTAATAGATACGAGGACGGGGTGTCATCCGCCACAGGTACACAACATATACTTGGAGGCATGGCTGATTCAAGGTGGGCAGATTCAATAGTCGATTGGACAGAGGACGAAAAAACTCTTTTGATGAATAGTTGGAGGAAGTCTACCATTCGCACATACATACCAGCTTGGAACAAGTGGAAAAAATGGTGTAGAAATAATTCTGTAGATTTTAAAAATCCAGATCCATCTTTAGTGGCCCGTTATCTAGCATATCTACACAAAACTGAAGGTTTGGCTTACAAGACAATTCTCGTTCACAAGTCCGTTATATCAACATTCACCAAGACCAGCGGACAGGATGTAACTTCAAATTTCCTAGTAAAACAAATTTTAAAGGCTATTTCAGTTTCAAAAACCAAGAAAATGAAACCGCCAATATGGAATCCTATGACAGTTTTAGATTATTTAAGTAGTCAAAACCCAGAGGAAAATAGTTTGTATCAGGTCTCAAGACGCGCTGCAATTTTATTACTTCTTGCATCTGGTCGTAGGGTACATGACTTGACACTTTTGAGGATAGATCCTGAACATCTGATTGACGAAGGTAATAGTATAACATTATGGCCAACTTTTGGATCGAAGACGGATAATGCAAATCACAGACAATCAGGTTGGAAAATCACAGAGCACCCTGTCAAGAATTTAAATATAATCTTCTGGGTACGAAAATTATTATCAGTGTCTCAGCAGCGAAGAGATGAAGGTATGACGCAATTATTTATTTCATCCAGAGGCGAGTCTAAGCCTGCGTCGAGAACTATAATTGGAGGCTGGGTGAAGTCGGTACTACGGGATGCTGGCATCGAGGCGTCTCCTGGTTCTGTACGTTCTGCAGTTTCTTCCTTAAATTGGTTGGAAAATTATACTATTGACCAAATACTTGCCACAGGTAATTGGAAACAAGAACACACATTTAGAAATTATTATCAGAGAGAAATCAGTGCTCTTCCTATTAAAAATGTTTCTTTATCTCAATATTTTCAACCAGTGTAAACATCATTTATTGATTTATGATTTATTATATTGTTGATTACTTAGTTTTATTTAAATACAATAAACAACTGTTTTTCAATCACTATCTCATTATAGCATCTTAGTATCTATAGTACCAGGAGAAATCAAACACATCACTCAACATGGATTCCGGATATCGATGACGGAACAAATAATAGAGAGTTTTACCTACCAATAAAACTTACCTATTATTTTTCCTGAGATATCCGGAATCCAAATAATTCCTACCTGGTACTAACGCATATAATGACGAAACAAATGGCCCCGCTCAACCGCCACACCAAAAGTAGGGGTAAAAACCAGAATCAGGAGGCGCCACCTAGCGAAAGAGGGGAAAAACTAGGCCGGAAGCACGAAAAACGGAAGGCTTAACTCAACATGGATTCCGGATATCTCAGGAAAAATAATAGGTAAGTTTTATTGGTAGGTAAAACTCTCTATTATTTTTTACAAACAAAACAGTTTCACAAATGTATAATGACGGTAGAGTTAATATCCTTAGTTCCTGGAAGTATGTTTTGCAACTATCTAGGGTTTTAACTTGCATATGGCTCGTAGACATTTCTTTTGAGCTAAAAAAACATCATTAATCCTTGAGGCATTACCCCCAGAATATAACGCCATATCTCAGGGTGGAGGCCACATACCCATGATATGCCGTAAGAAGTGTATTTTGGTTTGCTACTTTTCCTAACATGTACAAGGCATATGAAAATTTAGTCAGCTTTTTTACAGATGTGCTCAAGATGAGTTTTTCCAAGTCATATCATTGTTAATAAATAATCCTAAGAATTTTGTTTCAGTTGTTTCTTTTATAGTTTGACCCATATAATTTATATTTAATGGGCTATTATTTTTAGAGTCTGAGCTAAAAGTTCATTGTCACAGTTTTATTAAGATTTATTTTTAAATTATTATTAGTAAGCCATTCTATAATTGATATTAAACTATTTTTTATGTCATTTTCAATTGTGTTCAGATTTATATCATTATATATTACGGCACTGTCATCGGCAAATAAAGACATTTGCTGATTTATATTTTTTGGAAAATCATTTATATAAATGAGGAATAGTAAAGGTGCTAGTACTCCACCTTGTGGTACACCATACTCTATTGTTTTATAATCCGAGGCGTATATATTTTCAGTTTTAGTTTTGTGATCTAAGCGTATTATATGGGTAGTTTGTTTTCTTCCTTCCAAGTATGATTTAATTAACTGTAGTACATTGCCTCGTATGCCGTAATGGTGTAGTTTTTGTAAAAGTACTTCGTGATCTACATGGTCAAAAGCTTTGGTCATATCCATATACATAGTAACTGCTGGTTTTCTATTGTCCATATTTTGGTGAACTTTATACAAAAAATTATAGATTGCCATATTAATATTTTTGTCCTTTCTGAATCCCATCTGTTCGTCACAAAATATATTGTTTTTTTCAAAATATGTATAAAGGCAGTCATATATTACTTTCTCAAAGATTTTCGAGAATACTGATAACAACGCTATAGGTCTATAATTAGTCATATTTGTTTTCTCGTCTTTTTTATATAACGGTTTTATAATAGACAGTTTTAATTTTTCAGGAAATGTCCCATTTTGAATGCATTTGTTAATAATGTAGCTTAATACGGGGGCTATGATAAACGCTACTTCTTTTATTATTTTGGTAGAAATTCCTATATCATAATTATTTTGATAATGTCATCTGGTATAGTTGGCTTCATAAAAATTGATTTGCAATAGTTTGAGTTACCCAAGTTGTTTTTTTTTTGTTTGGTTTGTTTGAAATCTGTCTTAGTTTGGTTTATGTAGAAGTCATTAAAGTTTTCTGCTATTAAAGTAATCTGTTTTTTATTTAATTACAGGAAATCGGTTTATTTCATATAAGTCACTTTTTAAAATTAAGAGTAGATAATTAACATTACGTACGAATATTCATTTTTCCCAACTGTAGAATTAAAAAAAAAAAAGTTAAATGTTATTAAAAAAAAAACTGCTGAAATCACCCTTATAAAAATTGAGGATATGGTTCATTACAATAATATACGAATAATATATAAAAGTCACTATTGCTGGATTTTTTGTTTTTGTACAGGATGTTTTTAAAGTTTAAATTTTTGGTTGTTATTTATTGGTGATTTTTGTAAATCAAGTTTTTTTTTTTATTCGTAAGTAAACATGTAACAAAAATATCACCTTCGTGGGACTTTTTTTTTTTTTTTTTTGAGAGATACAACAATACGAGTCTTATAATATCATTAAAAAAAACGGCTTATGGTGACAACTGAAATTTGCTGGTGTAATATCATGATCTATGTATTCTATGTAATTTACAAAGAATCCCCAACGTAGGATTTAATGTGGCCGCCTCTATACAACTAAAAATTCACAGCCCCGTCTAACTTGTAATATTGGCCGTCAATTTGGCCGAGCGGTTTGTGAAAAGTCTTGTTGCATCATATAATACTCGTAACACTTTTTAAAAATAGACTGGCTTTACTCCCAGTTGTTTACTTATAAGCTGTAATGCAGATATACCGATCGACCCGAGCATTCAAGACGAAGACGTATCCGAGTCAATAATAAAAAATTAAAAAAATGTTAGGGTAGATCAATAACAATTAGCTTGTCGGCGATTACAGTGGCAAATAAATTTAAAAATAGGTTGAATGAATTCTGATGATACTACTCATAATTTTGAAATTGGAATCACCGTTTATGTAAACCATAATTAAGACGTTGGCTAAGTGAACTACAGATCATCCAGTTCATCATTATCTACAGATATTGATGAGATTAGTAGTACCTAAGAAATTCTTTGAAATCCGAAAATGCAGAAATTTAGTTCATTTCACTTTATGATTTTTAGACTTGTAAGTATTTTTGTCCTTTTGTCACGTAAAAAAGGGTAGGAGAAACGATGTTAATGTCGTTTTATTACTTTTAATGTCAGCTTCAAATTATTGAAATGCTGCAGTGAGTGTTATTGTTTTCTCCTAGTTTTTCTGTGAATGTGAAATGCTCAAATTTAACTTTACTTTGCTAATTTAAAACGAAGTAAATATTAGTAAGATATTAGGTATATTCTGTTCGAATGAAATAAAGGTCGCAATTTTGGGTTTAAGTAAATATCTAGTGATTGTGTAATAAATATGAATATTTAAGAAAACTTACTAACCTCCCGACTGTTAAATCGAGGTAGTAAGTGCCTGGGGGCAAAGTGATTATGGAGATGATGCTGCTGCCTCCCGACTGTTAAAGCGAGGTAGTGGCGTAGTATTTAAGAAAACCTGCTATCCTCCCGACTATTAAAGCGAGGAAGTGAGGGCCTGGGAGCAAATTAATTATGGAAATGATGTTGCCGCCTCCCGACTTTTAAAGCGAGGTAGTAACGTAGTATTTAAAGAAAACCTATTATCTCCCGACTGCTAAAGCTAGGTAGTGAGGGCCGTATGGAGGATTATTTAATGGAACTATCTACCTCCCGACTGTTAAAAAGCGAGGTAATGAGGGCCTTATGGCGTCGTATTTGATACAAAATGTGATTCGTGATACAAAATGAGATGTGTGTAATTTGTACATGTTATAACAAAGTAATAGCAAATAAGATTATAACTTTCTGTTTTGTTGTGATTTAAGATGAGATTTGTGATACAAGATGAGATGTGTCTAAATTGTACGTGTTATAGCAAAGTAATGGCAAAAGTGTCCTATCACTTGGAATATAAGATTATAATTATTTTGTTTTGTTGTGATACAAAATGAGATTTGTGATACAAAATGAGACGTGTGTAGATTGTACATGTTATAACAAAGTAATTGCAATAGTGTTCCATCTATTGGAATAGTTTTATGAATTATATTATGAGTCATTAAGCGATGTTGTGCATCCAATGTTAAAAATAAATAATTTTATTTTAATCGCAATGTACTCGCAAAATTAAAATTGTCTGAAAACCTTATGTTTACATATTTGTGGGAATGAAAAGGGAACTTACGTAATATTGCTTTGCCGATAAGGGTACATGCAAATTTAAATGGAGAACATTGTACATGCTATTTTACACAATTTCATAAACTGATACAATACAATGATAATGAAATTCTTTTAGTTAATCTTAATAATTTATTTTATACTATAATAACGTTATCTAGTTTGGATTATTCCAATTAGTAATGTGATTGAATAATGAACCTCCCTAGCATAGGTTTAGCTTTTCGAATGTCAGATTGGCCGAACGGTTTATTGAGTGTTCAGCTTCATTTATTTATTTTACCTTTATTGTTTATATTTTGAAGAAATGCTGTACATTACTCATAGTATTTTGGGTTTGAAGAAAAATAATTGTATTATTTTTGAACATATTTATTACCTACCTTCTGTTTAGTATAAATCAAATGATTTTGAGATATGACAAAAGTTATGTGATTGAGAACATACTTTTAATGTTGAATATTGATGGTGTGGAAAAGAAAAGTTACAGATTAAAGATATTGGTGTTGAAAACGTTTAAAACGTTATATATTTTGATGGTGTTGAAAACGTTTGATACGTTACTTATATTGATGATGAAGAAAAGATATAAAGTTACAGATAAAGATATTGGTGTTGAAAACGTTTAAAACGTTATATATTTTGATGGTGTTGAAACGTTTGTTACGTTACTTGTATTGATGGTGTAAAAAGAAAAAAAAATATAACTAAACTTAAGTTATTGGCGATGAAAACGTTTATACGTTATTGATGGTACTGACAACGTTTGATACGTTGAAAGTTAGATTTATATTATTGGTGTTGAAGACGTTTATAACGTTACATGTTTTGATGTTGTTGAAAATATATAAGTGAATGTTAAGTATAGATTTAAGTTATTGGTGTTGTTAACGTTTGATACGTTACTAATATTGTTAGTGCTGAAAGATAACAGTAATAAGTAAAAAAAAATAAGTTATTGTTGTTGATAATGTTTAATACGGTATATATTATTGATGGTGTATAAAAATGTTTGGATAAGTTGTTGAAAAGTAATATGTTAAGTATTGAATCGAGTTATTGTTGTTGATAACTATGTTAAATATATATTGGATGGTATTGAAAATGTTTAAAATGCTACTAATATGAATGTTGATTAATATTATTACGCTAATTTGTTTCTATTGTGTTGAATATGGGTATTATTCTTAATTTATATAAATGTTCTTTTAAGTACTTCGAGAACGAAGTACATGTCAGTATGGCCGTGTTAGATATTTAAATTTTTACTACTAGTAGTTCGCCGCGAACTTAGACCTCGCGATTTTTACTCGCGTTTTTTATTGATTTACTCTTACGTATGTATAGTATATGACTGAAGACTGCTGATGAGCTGGGTAAAACACAGTTAAAGAAATAGTATAATTTACAATATAAAATAATTGGAAGACCTCTTAATAGCCCAGGCGCTAAAATAGTATTAATCAATCATCAAAATAGGTATATACAATCTTGGGTACACCCACATATTACAAATTATTGTTTAAAAAACAATCATGTTACGAACAACTCTTAAGTCTTTCCGGGTGGTCATAAAAAAAATTACCTGAACCTAACATTTTTCCGTCGTCAAAGTCTTTCCGGGTGGTCATAAAAAAAATAACCTGCACCTAACTTCTTTTCTGCCCTCAGTCTTTCTGGGTGATCATAAAAAAAAATAACCTAAACCTAATTTTTTTCCGCCTTTAAAGTCTTTCCGGGTGGTCATAAAAAAATAACCTAAACCTGACTTCTTCTCCGCTCTCCAAGTCTTTCCGGGTGGTCATAAAAAAAATTACCTGAACCTAACTTTTTTCCGCCGTCAAAGTCTTTCCGGGTGGTCATAAAAAAAATAACCTGGACCTAACTTTTTTTTCGCCCTCAAAGTCTTTCCGGGTGGTAGTAAAAAAAACCAACCCGAACCCAACTTATAATCTCTCAAGTCTTTTCGGGTGGCCATAAAAAAAAAATAACCTGAACCCAACTTATTTTCTGAAGTCTTTTCGGGTGGTCATAAAAAATAACCTGAACCTAACTTACAGCTCAGATCGTTTGGAGACAAACTTTCTTTTTTTTTATAAAAAAAATAAAAAATGTTTATTTACTCCACAACAAATGGCCTTGGACTACATTACATAGGTATGTGATAAACATTAATTAAATTTAATACCATAAAGGACAGTATCGTAGTGGAGATCTGGTGCCCGCGCTAGGTATCAAAGATCCTGTGTTGCAGGTTACCAGGTCCCCCACCCGGTGTGACACAATAAAAGGTATTAGCATGTTGATATCATGTCACAATACGATTTGTGAGTTAATTTACAAATAAAAGACGAGTAATGACTTCTGTACCTAACCCTACGATGAAAATCTTGGGATCAGTAAGTTTAAACTTGAAACTTCATATCTTCTAGTTTTGGTAAATAATATTTATCAAACGATGTATTTGCCATAAGATATTTTGTCTAATGTTGTTTTACCAATTGAAAATTTAGTTAAATAATTTGTTTGTAAAATGATAATTTGAAAAAAAAAACAATATTTGTCTAGTAATTAGTTTGTAAAATGATCCATTTTTAAAAGAATGAGTTTGTCAAAGCATATGTTTTTCAAATGTATAGTTTTACAAAGTTGTTTATAAAATGATTGTTTTTTAAATAATAATTTGTAATATGAGGGTGTACCTTACAAATCATCTACAAGTCTACAACCGCTGCTTAGATCTGATTTCGACTTTTCTAACATAATTCAGTTCCCTAAGTAAAATGTAGATGGCGCTATCCAAAGTTAGAACACGCTATGGTTTCGTTTGCTACATAATCGCGGACATTTTTATTAATATTTCAAAAACTACTGAACCGATTTTGATGCCCAATGAACTTGAAAATTCTATTGATATTTCCTACATGCCTACCAAATTTCATCAAAATCAGACCATCGGTTCGGCAGTTATCGCGGTACAAACAAACATACATACATACATACATACATACATACATACATACATACATACAAACAATGTGTTTCGCCCCCAACTCGATTTAGAGACCTTCGCTCGCTTCGCTCGCTCGGTCAATAAATATTGGTTAACTTTGTTTCTATTGTGTTGAATATGGGTATTATTTTTGATTTATATAAATATTCTTTTAAGTACTTCGAGAACGAAGTACATGTCAGTATGGCCGTGTTAGATATTTAAATTCTTACTTTAAATATTGGTTAACTTATTTATGTTTATGTTAATACAAATACTCAAAATATTATTAATAAAACTTAACTCGCGACTATTAAAATACAATATTTATTTTCACAAAAAATTAAATATCTCAAAAACGGCTGGACCGATTTTGATGCCCAACGAACTTGAAAATTCTATTAACCATCCCTACATATATTCCAACTTTCATCAAAATCGGAACAACGGTTCGAGAGTTATCGCGGAACAAACATACATACATACATACATACATACATACAAACAATGTGATTTCGCCCCAACTTGAATTATAGCCCTCGCTCGCTTCGCTCGCTCGGTCAACAAATTAATAATTGAGTTAATTTATATAGTTAAATAGGTTGACTAAAATGTTAAAGATCCTTGTTTAAACTTAAACGGATATTATATTGATTCGATTCTTAAAGTAGGTAGGGACAGTTTGTAAGGCGTTGGCCATTATATAGTTTCTTGACTTCACTTTTGAATTGGAGCTCGGGGTATTCGGACATAAAGATAAGTACTATGTATTATGTTAAGTAGATATAGTTATTCTATACTGTTATGCTGTTGCATTGTCATGTGATTATTTCTTTGTGTTTTAATGATATTTTCTATGAAATACAAGTGGCCCATCTGGGGTATTTATAGTAATAAATATAACTAATATCATGATAGGGACCAATACTGTTCTAATGAGTTTCTTTCGGGATTTCTTCTCAGCAGTGGTCGTTACGAAGTCCTAGTAGTCTTTAGCTTTTGAAATTAAGGTTCAATCTTGTAATAAACATTTGAACCTGTTTGTATCTTTTCTTTATTTGGATTACCTATTTTCTACCTATATTATGAATTGAGTAATAGAGTAAAAGTACAAGTATATTCATACAATTAAAGTCATTTATTGAATTTATTATATAACATAACATATGTATATAAATATACATATAAAACTATATACTTTTAACTGTGTTTCTAACACGTGCATCTCTACGGCGGCGTGACTCCAAAAGACCGTCTTTATGGAGAGACCGTCACTATACGCACCATATAGCTAGGAGCTCTATGCGGCATCTCGACGGATAAGTTTTCATCGTCATCAGACCTCTGGAGCAGTTGGGGCGGAGGCATGATGGCGCCCATGTCCACAGCCTGACTCCGAGAGACCGTCACTATGGAGAGGACGCCACGTTGCACCAGAGAGATCAGGAAATTCTGGATCCAGCCCGGGTTGCCGCCACTCGCGCATTCGATTACTCTGCGAATGATATTTCCATGAGTTTAGATGAGCATCAAACTTCATTGTATGTAACTATTTTAGGGGTCAAGTGGAAATGCCAAAAGTGTAAGCAAATTTTACATTAGTATCTAGTAAGTTTAGCGTGGGGGGAGCTCAAGGAACACAAGTTCCACTACGTAGATGGCCCCGATACTACCGGGAGCTAGGTGCTACTAGAAAATGTTATAAGTACCTATTAAAACAGGTATCCAATAAACCACAGGAAATAGAATTGTCGTGAGTTGTAGTTTTGGTGGTTTAAACTTTATTTTCCATGGATATTCACCTAGCGATTTAAATCTACCCAGGCCTTATTTCCCTGGCATCTAAGGATTGCTACACCTCCTCATTTAAAAAAAGTACAATACTTCTCCAAGTCCGGAGGAATAGCTTGCACATCCAGCAGTTGACAGGCCATCGCCGCGTGGTACCAACGGTCGACGCCCGCCATCCTAAAGCTGACTATCATATGATTCTTCAGGCAGGATAGGCCCATTTCTACAAATAAAAATGAATATATACCTCACACCACCTTTGCGCTCGGTTTGAGGACATATGTGTCCCGGTAATGTCACTGCCCGTAAACTCGGGGCGCGCGCAAATGTGCGCGAGAACACTACCAAATTAAAAAAGCCTTTATTCTTTGTTATCCCTTTCTTGTCTATATAAAGTGCCTATGAGAAAAAAGGGTGCAAAGAACTGCTCTTTCATTTGATATCATAACCTTTCATTCGTTCCATACCATAGTGTTGATAAAAAAATGCCTCATTTCAAAGTTGGTTCGCTTGCGTCACTATTTGTCTCAATGGCTTTTGTGCATGTTTTTTGTTTACTGTTCAGGATAGGATTTCAAGTGTTGTAATACAAACGAGTGTAGCGATAAGAAAGAAACAATATTTCTTTATTGTGTAGTGATTTATTACTTCCTCTAAAACTGTGGTAGTGGTGAATTTGTGATCTAAAACTGGTGGATTGGTTCTAGCGACTTCTACATGTTGAATGACGAATTTCGTCTTTATCAGGTACTATTGAGTGCAAATTGCTGTAAATGATACTCGTAATTAACATTTTCAACATTATTTGTGTAGTTTTATTTCAAATATATACTAGGAAAGTCCAAGAACAACTGTTAAAACTTGATATAAAACTCGAAGCCGAAAAGTTGGGTTATGTTTTATTCAGGATTATACAAAAACTTTGTATGGGACGAAATACACAAATGATATTATCATAATAATTATTTATTTTAAAACACAGTTCAATATATTTCTCAATGAATAGTCAAGTTATATGCTTGTTATCACCATTTTTATAAGTGCAAGTGCACGTTTTAGTCAATGCTCAATTTTAGTTACATATTTTTATATTATTCATCAATTAGATACTCCTGTAAATATTGATATATTATATCTTATATATTCAGGATGAATCCCAGAAAGTTTCAGCAATGATATCTTCATAAAAAAAATATACAACGGAGTTTCGTAACTTATAATATTTTTGCGACATTTCGCCATGACAGTTTCGCGAGCGAAAGGAAGTACGAGAAACGTCATCGCTCCGAGCGAAAAGGTTAAAACTGGGCATAAATTTGCATTATATGGAGATCCTGAAATCGATTCCCATTGCAAGAAAATATTTGTACTTCATATAGATGTTTGTCTGTGGTTCTAGGTATGCTGTGCCAATGATACAAGCTTAACGTTTACGTGAGAAAGGTTTCCACGTGTCTGAATAGGTATTTAGTAGGTAAGTAGTTACACAGAAGCAATTCAATAGCACTGGCATGACTTGAATGCAACTAATACGTGAAATAAAAATAAAGATAATGTACTTGTCATCTTCGATTCTTCAGAGACAGTCATGACTACAAACGTGGTCTTCGTCTCAAAGATGAGCAGCAGCAGTCGCCAAGACTCGTCGTCAATGTATTGCGCTTCGTAAATTGTCAAAACCCATAGTCTTTGGAAGTTCTGTGGTTAGAAGGTTTATTACAAGTACCTGTATAAGTACAACAGTTAAATCTTGTGGAAACTCGTATTCCTCAAGGCTGAGGATCGTGGTCATGACGTATAATTAAAACTCACGCACAACTTTCTTGGCAATGTTAATGGAGTGGCAGTTTTAAGTGGAAAAAAATCCCCGAGTAGCTAAAAGCGGAAAAAATCCTTTCTTCCTTACCAGTAAGGATAGACCAGTAGAGTTATGTGTAACAGGAGAAGTCAAAGTCAAAGTCAAATATTTTTATTCATGTAGGCTTAAAAATAGCACTTATAAATCGTCACTACACACTCAGTAAGCGGTAGATAACTATGAAAACTACCCGACCGTGCCGAATACAAACTCATAAGTCTTGAGCAAGATTTGTACCTAGATCCTTTCGACCACTCGCTAATTTGGATACTTAAACAACTCTTTCAAAATGAAACTTACAGTTTTAATCAACTCTCTGAGTATATTTTTAACGCCGAAGTCAGACAGAATGTCTCCAGAATAGCTGAAGTTCTCAGGCAAGGGAAAACGCACGTCGAATATCGTGTTCAAAGCGTGCAGCTGCAAGGGCTTCAGCTCTGCTGTGTCCAGGCTATATTTACAATCAAAGTTAGGTACCTGACAGCCGCCTAAGCAGACGTGTTCTCGAGTGGAGACCGCGCATGGGCAAGCGCAGTGTGGGACACCCCTGGCGAGATGGCGCGATGACTTGCGCAAGATTGCAGGGAATAATTGGATGCGTAAAACGCAAAACCGGCGGCAATGGCGCACTTTGGGAGAGGCCTATGTCCAGCAGTGGACTGCTACGGGCTGATGATGATAATGATGTTAGGTACCTACTTACTTAATGCTGCGTTTTCATGCTCATCAAACGACAAATCTCAGATAGGATTCGATAAGGTCAGGTATATCTGCCCTCGGCCACAGAATTAATATAAGTACTACCCTCGACTATACTTGCTTACTTTAAATGTAAGCAATATTATGTTATGACACAAGGCAAAACTCTAAGCAATGTGCGATGATTCGCCGTAACGCTTAAATTGGCAAGCAATAGGCATAAGGGTTTATTTTAGTATATCATAAACCATATATTGAATATTATCAATCATCCAACAAGCCAATGATACAGGAAACCTTTGGATTCGAATGAGCCGCATTTTTTTTATTAGGTTGTTATTTTCAAGTAATGCTTGTGCTAGAAGAAGAAAGAAAATTTCAGAAATTAAAAACCTCTATAAAAAAATCATTTCTTAGCAGCGCCCCAATGTTGATATCCCAACTTACAATTTTATATTTGTAAATACCATCAGACTCATATACATAATATATATCATTATACTTACGTATGCCTAATCATATTTTCAAAGTTATATCTAAGTTTGTGTTCCTCTCGAAACGTAAATACCGTGGACATTATTTTTCTAAAAATCCCAAATGGAACCTAAAAATAAAAGTTAGATCAGTGACAATATTTTTTTTTAACAGTTGTTGGAATAGTCATTGTGGATATTGTTGTAAAAGTTATATTTTTACCTTTTCTATATCACTAGTCTCTATTTTCTCTATTTGCATATAACTAGGAGTCAAACGAAGGCATTCATCAACCAGCCGTTTTTTGCCAATCATTTTCGGTCCCTGTAAGAAAAATGCGTACTCTTTGCAATCTGACCAGCAATTTTGCAATTTAATTTGATAATTTGCAATTTGTTACCACTAGAAAGGGAAGCAAGCTTTGCAACGGAACCCCTAAAATGCGCGGGCGCGCCGCGCCATCATGGTACATGCAGAGTGATACGTTTTTAGCATAGCATATAACAACAAGTACCTAACCTAAGTGTATAAAATTGTGCTAAAACGTTTGTCCATAACTAGTTATTCTATTTCAGTAAGTTATTCGATAACCAACTTGCAGTGTATTAGGTACAATAGAATGTAGAGTCCTGAACTTACAATAAAAGCAACCCCAAACTTGTGATTCTTATAGGAGGTGAATTTCTCGTGGCATTCGTTCAGCGCGCTGAGGAGAATCATTTTGTATCGCCGCAGCTCCTCATTACGGCCCAGAAGCGGATGCCGATAGGTGCACAGCCGATCAGTCCAGCTACGAAACGAAACAATATTCGATTTGTTAACTGGCACAGTTTGGACTCAACATTTAGTGCTGGCTGGATTTGTTTTTTTTATTTACGCTTTTTGCGAAAAGCTGCGATCCAAAGTGAGTCCTGCATAAAAAGTTCTTCAAAATAAGTTTCTCCACTTCGTCTCCAAATTAGTTATCAAGCTTCAATTTGATCAGCTTGTTAGATAGGTAAGGTAGGTACCTAGTAAAATCACTCGCAGAAGAACCTATTTTTCCGAAATTTGTATATTTATTATAAATACTGAAAAAATTTAAAGCATCAAAAATATAGTTTGCAAAAAATTGTTAATTTACCTATACATAGTTTTTAATTTTTTCAGTATAATTCTATTAGAAAAGAAAACAACAAAATAAATGCTAACATTTGATTGAACTCGTAGATCGGGCCGACAGATGCGATGCCCTTGATAATCCTGGGCTCCATCAGCTTGAAGTATTCCTGCTCCAGCTTGCTCCGGAGAAAAGTTTCCTTGTCACAAGTGACCTTCAATGGATACACCATCATTAGCCGTGCTGCCTGTATAAAGGATAATGATCGACACCTTTCATATGGTAACCAGTCAGGCTGCAATGCGACAACGGCGACTGCAACGTTCGCACGAAACGTCAACTAAAAGAGGTTCGTGCTAAGATATTTTTTTACTGCTATATCTACTCCTAACCTAATCTTTCTTGGGTTAGTTGCAAAAAGGTTCGTTTCGCTAAGCTTACACATTACGGGAGTAAAGGCTTCCAGAATGCCATGAATGCTAGCTGCGCCCCGGGTCTTAGATCCCGTGAAAATTTTGCAATAAAAGGACAGATTCCAGGGATATCATGAAAACTCCAAGTTTCTTTTTAGCGGTTTTGGGTCCTGCGTGTCAGTGGTGTCAGTCAATTAGCGTTCTCTATGTTGCCTGATCGTCTATATAGTCATACATACAAGTGAACTGTGTTACCTTGTTCACAGCTGGTCCAATCACCGTGTACTCTCTTCTTAGTAAATGTCCTACCACTCCACAGTATGTCGTACCTGAATCAATGAATAATTAATACTTTTGAGTACTCTTCGAGACGTAGGATCAATTAGAATACAACGTAAGTTCAACTACCTATCCTACACCATATAAAAACGATGACTGTTGATGACGATGATTTTAATTAATTTGTATGGAAAACACAAGATACTTTTTAGACAGCTACTATAGTTAGGCTCTTCCGTGCTTCGGAAGGCACGTTGAGTCGTTGGTCCCGGATGTATTCGCAGCCACCCTCAATCCGTCTTAGGACCGCGTTGTGGGTCATAGCCAATCTTTAATTATCCATAAGGAAGGCCAACGCCCCAGCAGTGGACATTAAAATTGCTGATGATAATGACGAGAGAGACAGTAATCGAGAGAGTGTCGAGCCTGGCCTTCAGTTGGTTTGGTAGGCGCATAGCAGCGCCTTCTGCGCCTCCTGCTCGTACTTCTGGCCGCGCAGCCCGAACACTATAGAGAGAGACAGTAACCCGAAGTGACTCCGATAGAGACGCTGATGATGTTGGCGTCCGTGGTGTCGAGCCTGGCCTTCAGCTGGTAGGCGCACAGTAGCGCCTTCTGCGCCTCCTGCTCGTGCTTCAGCCCGCGCAGCCCAAACACTATAGAGAGAGACAGTAACCCGAAGTGACTCCGATAGAGACGCTGATGATGTTAGCGTCCGTGGTGTCGAGCCTGGCCTTCAGCTGGTAGGCGCACAGCAGCGCCTTCTGCGCCTCCTGCTCATGCTTCAGCCCGCGCAGCCCAAACACCACCAGGAACATCATGTCCTTGTCGAACATCGACACTTTGTTCACCAGCCCACCAGCTTCTGACGCTAGGCTGCACATAAAATATACGGACAAATCACACAGAAGCTATATAGCCCATAACCCATCCATATTATTTTATTCTACGCAGACTAGATCGGTTACAGTATATATTGCTCGCCAACCTCTCTTTGTAACTAAATAAGGAACAAATAATGACTGGTGTAGGAAGTTGTAAAAAAATTAACTGCTATTATTCTAATGCCATTAGTATTTATGTGAAAAATTAACCTGAAAACGAATTTGTAAGCGGTATCGACGATGTTGATGAGCACATCCTCGGTGACAGTCCTGGTGATGATGTTGAGGAAGACGACCACCACGCGGCGGACCTCGGTGAGGAAGTCCATGGGTTCATCGTTGTCCACCGCGCGGAGGACAGGGGTCACCATGAACCGACGCAGCGCCGGCCACCACGTACTGCGCAGCGCTGACACTATGGCTGGCCGGACTGTTCAACAAATGAAGATCTCAATCCATTTCCTACTAATAAATATAGTTTAATGATGTTAAGGAACACGACCATCACGCGGCGGACCCCGGTGAGGAAATCCATAGGCTCTCGTTGTCCACCGCGCGGAGGACAGGGGTCACCATGAACCGACGCAGCGCCGGCCACCACGTGCTGCGCAGCGCTGTCACTATGGCTGGCCGGACTGTTCAACAAATGAAGATCTCACCTTTTCCCTACTTACTAGTTTGGATGTTGGTACTTCACATGGCGACCAGGATACCAGGGTGGACGACTGAATGACACGAGTGTTGAATTTAGAATTTAGACTCCTTTATTCCTGACTAGCTTTTGCCCGCGGCTTCGCCCGCGTTTATTTCCCACGGGAACAGTGCTTTTTCCCGGCATGAAAGGTACCCATGTCCTTCTCCGTACTTCCAGCTATGTCTATGCGAAATTTCAGGAAGATTGGTTCAGTAAATAAAGCGTGAAGAGGTAACAAACAAACAATCAAACAAACAAATTCACTTTCGCATTTATAATATTAGTTAGGATAGCTTTTGCCCGCGGCTTCGCCCGCGTGAATTTCCCACGGGAACAGTGCTTTTTCCCGGGATGAAAGGTACCCTATGTCCTTCTCCGTACTTCCAGCTATGTGTATTCAAAATTTCAGGAAGATTGGTTCAGTAAATAAAGCGTGAAGAGGTAACAAACAAACTCACTTTCGCATTTATAATATTAGTTAGGATTAGGATATATATGTACTTAGTCTTAGTGGCCTGTGGTGTGGCCCTAGAATAGCACCAACCCATCTCTTCCCGTGGGTGTCGTAAGAGGCGACTAAGGGATTTAAAACACCGGAGGATGGGCAGCAGCATCTTTCCGCGTACTATGCCATCACACTGCGATCGCCAACCCGCTTGCCAAGCGTGGCGATTACGGCAAAACCCCCCACGGATAAAATCCTTGGGGGAGGCCTTTGTCCAGCAGTGGACGTCATTAGGCTGAGAGAGAGAGAGAGAGAGTACTTAGTCTTAGTCTACTCCTACATTACAGTTTGGATGTTTGTTACTCTCACCCAGTACGGATTTCGATGATATTTACTTACCAGGGTAGAAAAATACACGTTGAAAGTTGTATGAACAAATATGACACAAAAAAATCAGTTCTCAAAAGCGTAGGTTTAGTAAAAGGTTGTTAAAAGGTAAGGTAAAAACCAAAATATATAGGGGACTCTATATAAAGCACTTTTATATAATTAAAAATTCTCACGTGAAAACTCTCTGAAACTTATTTTCGTTATTCTCTCGTCGTCAATTAATCTGTCTGACATTAATCCCGTAACTGAAATAATAAATGGGAAAATGGAATGACAATGAGAATGACAATATTTAGTCGCCGCCTGACATAAGCCGCGTAGGACTCAGAAGCTGTGTGCGCTGTGTGTTACCCTAGCAAAATATTCCACTGTTGAGATATGGTATCGCAGACAGTGTATCGAGAGTATAATATGCAATGAGCAAGTAACAAAAATTGTGTGTAAGTATATTTTTACTTTCATAGACAGCAAAAAAAGATTATCCGCAGTAACATTACTATGGCATTTTGTTTTTCAAAAATCCATTTATTCTGAAACCAATGGATACATGGATAGCTCTTGTGGCATGGGTAACGTGTACAAATAGCAACATTTGAGTTTTGGAGGTAGTAAGATTTTGCCTAGGATCACGTTATGCTCAAGATAAGTTTGAACAAGCTAATTATTAAAAAATAAAAACACGACTGACAACTCACATAGCCTATGTCACTCGGAGGAATGCAAGGAATCTAACAATACCTCTTACATCTAAATCTTTTAAGCCGTTCAGGACTTATGGTGAAATAATGAAATTTACATACATACTTGCATACATGAACAATAAAAACATAACACTCCTTTTTGGTCAGTCGTGAAAAAATAACTGTAACTTGTCTTATTTGCTTGAAGTAGATAGATTTCATCTCTTTCTATATGAGGAATTGAAACTTACAGAGAGGTTGCGTGTTAGTGCCAACTATTGAGCTATGTGGAATTTGTCCATTTTCAACTCTTTTCCATGTGGCACCCACACCCAAAACCTAAAAAAAAATATTATTTTTTTTATTTCTAACTAGCTTTTGCATCGAAATCCGTCCAGTAGATTTTGCGTGATTGAGTAACAAACATCCTCACAAACTCACAAACTCACATCCAAACTTTCGCATTTATAATATTAGTATGGATTATCTGCGAACCTTACGTAAGTACCTACTTACCTAATGAAGAATTTAATTTGGTCGTTGAAGGATTAAAGAAGTTAAGTACTCATTTCCATTTTAGCCAGATATTCTCATAAATTCTCAGTTAATCGCTGATGAGATGTTTGTATGTGATAAAGAATGCTTATTACTCTTTCACGCAAAATCAACTGGACAAATGTAGTAGGTACACGGCTAGAATACACAAAGAATACTCGAGAGCCCTGGACAGCAGTTAGAAAAAAATAATTGAACCTTAGTGTGTCTCCCATCGCCGCACGGCTGCGTGCAATACTCGGCTTCGTTGACGTAAATCCATGCACTGGCTGACGTCAGCACGTCCCCGGCTGTGCTCATGTACTGGGCCATTTTGACGTCCCACACCGGCTGGCCCACGATCACATAGTGGGCCTGGGATGACGCCGTGTTCCCGCCGATTATTGAGAAGTGGGAGTGCCCCGCGGAGATCGCCACTTTTACTGATGAATAAATTGTGAGGTGTGTAGAACAAAAGTTACGCTGACATAGCTCAGAGAATTAGCTCTTTGAAGTGGCTGTGGGTGGGGTGGGGCACATAGCTCGGAGAACCGATTGGCCGGTGGGGCAGAAAGGTTCTAGAATGGCGACCACGCACCAACAAGAGCAGCGTTTGACTTCCGCCGACCAGTTGATCAGATGACAAAAGTCACAGGAAGGCGATGGATGCAGGCCGCTTACAACCGTTCATTTTGAAAATATATCCAGCAGTGGACTTCCTGCGGCTAAAATGATGATGATGAAACTGTACCTAAGGTCACCTCGTCGTCATCAATCAAACAAGCCTTACCCTATAGCCCTATGCGCTTTTTCCTAGGTACTGTATCTAAATATCAGTTTTATATCAACAGTACCTATTTTATCTGCCTATAAACTGGGTGTGAAATAATAACCGACTTACGGTTCATCTCTAGGAATTAATTATGTTTTCTTTCCTGATTCACGACTCACGACCTTACAGCGGGTCAGAAGCCACATTGGTACCAATGAATGCCACTAACCCTTCAAAATAACCCCGATATCAGTAGTAAAAGTCCCGTAATTCTTCTGAATAATGAGTCCACAGTCGATAGCCGTGTGCACCACCTCTTGCATGCTCGTCCTGGGCGTTTTTTTCCACAAGGACAGGAAGGCGTCTCCGGAGAACTTCAGGACATCGCCGTTGTGGGCCATGATCTCCTGTACCATAGCTCCGATGTAGGAGTTTAGCACCTGGGTCAGTCTGGACGGCCCTCCGCGCCCAGGCTTTGTGTAGGACTCACAGAGTTCCGTGAATCCTGGATAAAATTTATGTTTATTGTATAGCACCTTATACCACTGAAATTGGCAATTTGACTAACAAAATATCTACTTACTAATAGTATTGTTTGTAAACAAACCTAGGTTAAGTAACTATTCCTTTTATAACTCTAATCCACTCTTTTTGTTCCACTGTCGGGGCTGGCATTTTTTTTGTAAATATAAGTACTTAGATATTGTTATTTTATTTTTATTTTTTTTAGTTTATAATTAGGTAGTTTGTTAATTTGTATAGGTGGTACTTGAATGCAATAAAGCAGTTTTGAGCAGGTAAGTAGATACTTTAGTATGTTCTAGATTTTTTATATGAGTAGGTAATTTATTAGGTATAACAACTGCCGACGAGATTCTTAATTACTTAAGTAGGTATCATCACTAAGTTAGGAGTAAACTCCTAATTTAGTCATTATACTATATTTAGTTTAAATAGTAAGGGAAGTGACAAGCTATTGCAAATAATGACTTTAGGAAATTCGCACCACTACTACTTAATTAAACTATAGAATACATATTATTACCAGAGACATCAATAAACATGAGAGCTCCGTCGTAACTCCTGACGCTGTAGTCTGACGGGTTGTAGATGATCTCGTCAGGGACCATGGACGCGATGTTGCTGACCTTGGCACCCTGCGACACTGTGCCGCTTTCCTTCATGTCCTCCATACTAAGATAGGAATACATATGATGCCTTAATGAAGTTGCAATATCTGAACTACACGAGCCAATAACATCGAACTAAACTGAAGTTACCCGTGGTTGTAGGTGATCAACAAAAGCAACAAGGCAGCGCGGCTCATCGGGAACAAACGGACGCGACACGGAAATATCAAATGTATGTAATGTACGTTTGTACTTGTAATATTGTAGTAGGAGGGAAGAGGGAGTAGCTGAAGTAGGAGGATATCACGGGCGAATTCGCGTGCATAGATATAAGTATAGAACACTATACTACTGCTTTTTGGACGATCAGTAAATAGTATTCCTAATAGCATTTTTGGTAGGCATTTGGTAGGGCCACATATATATATATATATGCTATTAGGGATATTGTGTCCCACTGTTGGGCAAATTGCAAGCAAAATGTAAAGCATGAGGATGGGGTGGGGAGGAGGCATCATATCCACTCGTTCTCTCTTAGTTTTGGCCATTGTAGGTACATAACATTTAAAGAAAAGAGTATCTGTTGCTGAACTTCATCCCTACAATACAGTCTTTCTACTTAGAGCCTTACACAGAATCCTTCTCCGAGTCGCGTCGCCTGCGCCGCTCCCTCGGCGACTTCATCTCCATCGGGACCGCGCGTCGGTTGCTCTGCTGATGCGCCCGCTTCATAGCCATGAGGTATTCGTCGCCCCATTCTTTTGGGTTACCCGACGTCACGACACCTACGACGAAGTCAATAGGACAGACATCAACCTGTACCCCGTTGTTTGTAATAAAATCTATGTTGTTTTGTCCGTTCGCCGCCGTAATATTCTAGCGCGTGCGGTAGTTTCATATTAGTAGCGTCGTCGCCCGCTCGGCCGGCGTCGGCAGTCGCGAGCGACCATTTTGAATTCAGTATTGTTTGGACATCGCGCGGGGAGGCCGCGCCGCATGAAATTGCTCGCGTGAATGGCATGGCGGACGGCCGCCATTTGTCCTGACATATCGGTTTGATTTTAATACGCGGAGAGGTCTCTGCGTCTTTTGTTTGTTAACTAGTTTGAGTTATATTTGTGAATTTCCTGTTTGTTAAATAACTATTGAACACTTGTGTTTGTGAAACCTTTTACTTTGACTGCTTCTTGTGAGATGCGAAACGTGGCTGCCTGGGGACGCCGAAATCTGTTGCCGAGTGGAACTGCTAGACGGATCAGGTATTTTTTCTGGGGATTGAGATCTCATGGGGTAGGTTGGGTGATTTAGGGAACAACCCCCTCCTCTTCCGAAGACACTCAAGATTGGATCCGAAGAGCAGAAGATTAAGTTTGGTAAGTGACCCTTGGGTTTGTGGGTGGTTGTAGCTATTAAGTTAGGTTTAATATACAGGGTGCTGTAGTTCCCGTTGTAAACTACAGTGGTAGCAGACTGCGTATAGGTTAGGTTAGGTTAGTCGGACAGACGGAGTGTCGGGTCGAGGTTTTTTACCGGTATTTTTTTTACCCGGTAAATTTTTCGGTACCGAACCCTCCCGCCCTTTCGTCTGCCCGGAATTCTCTGCGCACATTTTCTGGTAGCAGAGCGTAGTTTATCTACCCTCTATTTGTTCGTTTGTAAAAAATAATTAATTGTTTGTAAAAATTATTAGATTTTTCTTAGTTTGTTTGTATAAGAATATTTGTAACCTTTTTTGTATTTGTTTGCGGTTTGTACCGTGCGTTCCGGGTTTGTGCCATTCTCATACCTACCGCGGTTCTTCGTGTAGTTGTTTGATTTTGTTGTTTTTTATTTACCTTTTGTTATTTTTTGTTTGTGACTTGACGCGATGGCGAAGGTCTCCAATGCTAGGGCGACACTCGCCAACGAACTGAGATGGTTTGTGACGGCCGGAGGACTCCTGTCCCGGAAGGACAGGGAGGGCGCCATACTGCTAAGAGCGGATCACCTCCACTCACGATTGATTAGCGCGGAAGCGGCCATGGTGGTGCTTACCGAAGCCGAACTTGCCCCGGAGGTCTACGCAGGTCACATGGCGGACATGGACCAGATCCTGAGTCTGCACGATGATATCGCGGAGGCGGCGACCGCAATAAGGGCGAGACAGGCTGGCGGACCAGCCTCTCGCACCCCTGTTAGACAGGAAGGACCAGCGGTTACTGGTCGGCTCCCCACCCTTCAGCTGTCCCACTTTGGGGGTAGGATGGAGGAGTGGGTGGCATATAAAAATATGTTTGAGTCCCTGGTCGTAGCACGACAGGATTTGTCGAAGGCCCAGAAGATGGCCTACCTCCTCTCCACTCTGGAGGATGAAGCGCGGTCGCTCATCCAGCACCTCCGGGTGGAGGACGACCAGTACGATACGGCTTGGGAGTTATTGAACTCCCGCTACCAAAACTTACGTTTGTTAGCGGATGCGCACGCCGCACAGTTGATGGCCCTGCCCAAGGTGGCCAACAGGGCACAGTTGCGCCTGCAGTTGCTCACGCCCGTTACAGTGGCCTGTAACGCGCTCCGCACACTGGGGCTGCCGGTGGACCAATGGTCTTTTTGTTGGTGCACATTGTATTGGGCAAATTGCCCAATGACATCCGCTCGCGGTTTGAGCGCGAAAATGCGGAGCGGGATAGCACCACCCTACCAACATTCACTGACTTGGTGAAGTTTTTGGAGTTTGAGGCACGGGCTGCTGAGAATACCATGACGGACTCAGCGCCATCCAGAGCGCCTGAACGTAGGCCCTTGGAACCCTCATGGCGAGGGAAGCCCCAACAGGGACGGCAACCGCCACCGCGTGGAGCTGGTGTGCGGGTTGCGCACACGGCAGCAGTCGCGAGGGACGCGGACTGCCTGCAATGTGGCCGGATGGGCCACAGCCTGCTACAATGCAGGGACTGGCAGAGACTGCCAGTACAAGATAGGCGCCGCATGGCAAAGCGGCATGAACTTTGCTTTTATTGTTTGGGCGGTCACTATGCACGTGACTGTCCCAGTGCCATACCATGCAGTGCATGCCGTGGGCTGCACCACGTGATGCTCTGCATGAACCGGAACGGGGATGGCCCCCGGTTCTTGAGGCAGGGGTCCCCTATGGGCGGGGGCGCTCCTGCGCGAAGCCCTCCACCATCGGACGGAGGACGCGGCTTCGCTCGTCGCACCCCCTCGGGAGGGGGTCGCGTACCTGCGCGGGTCTTGGCGGACCGGGACCACGCGCCCCAAGGTCATGGCCAGTATGTAGCTGGCCAGGCCTTCGGATAGGGCCCCCATGGGCGGGGGCCCTAGATCGGACGTGAGAGTGGGGACACCCCCTCCACGCGGGTTACCAATGCCCAACACATGCAGCCGCAGCGGTTTTCTCCGCCGCTGCACGAGTACCCACGGCTGGAGTACCACCCGCCGTACCATATGTATGGCCGGGCCGCGGGTTATGCCCCCTCAGATGGGGATGTGCACTCGCCCGCCATATTATCCGGGTCAGTGGCGCGCCCCTGGTTTGGAGAGAGTGGGGAGCCCGTAACTAGCTTGCTCCCTTGCTGGGACAGAGCCGCGGACGGTTCTGCTCCCTACCGCGGTGGTCCGCGTATGGGGTCGTGGGGGAGAAGCCATTAATTTGAGAGCTCTGTTGGACTCAGGGGCTCAAAGCAGTTTGGTTACCACTCGAGTGGCACACCAGTTAGGTTTAGTCGTGGAAGACTCGCCTGTGCCACTTCTTGGAGTTGGTGGCATACAAGTGAAGTGTCTGACGGGCCAGACACTTGTCACCTTTTCTTCGCTGAAGTCCTCCACAATGAGGATCACGACTTCGGCTATGGTAATGGATACCATTGCGGGTTGGCACCCCTCGACAGACATACCGCCGGGTGTGTTGTCTTTGGTTTCGGGTCTGGATTTGGCCGACCCCTTTGTCTTTCATCCCGGCCCAGTGGACTTGCTCCTGGGCTCGGACGTATTGGGTTGGATTTTGTTGGGTACCCAGAAAGCTCTGGGTTCGTCTTCACTGATGGCAGTGTCTACTATCTTTGGTTTTGCCCTGATGGGCCCTGTGTTTGATAATAGCACCGTGGAGGAGCCACCGGTCGTCGCATCAGCGTCCTTGGCCAAGACCATGCAAAGGTTTTGGGAGGTGGAGGAGCCACCTATGAGTTCCAGGATGGATCCGGAACACGCTGAGTGCGAAGCCCTTTTTCGATCAACCACGGAGAGGTTGCCCTCCGGTCGGTTTGTAACTAGATTACCATTTGTTGCTACACGTCCTAGCCTAGGGCAAAGTAGGGCGCTTGCGGAGAAACGACTGCTGTCCATGGAGCGACGTATGCAGCGTGACCACGTACTTCGCGATAAATATATTGAATTTATGCGCGAGTACGAGGATTTGGGTCACATGTCTCCGGCTCGAGTTGATTGGAGCTCAACTGAGCATTATTTTTTGCCCCACCACGCGGTGGTGAAGGCCTCAACGGGCAAGTTGCGGACTGTCTTTGATGGGTCCGCACCCACTTCGAACGGGGTTTCGTTGAATCTGTGTTTGCATTCGGGTCCCAAATTGCATAGGGACATAATTGACATCATCTTGAACTTTAGAAGACATCAAGTGGTTTTTGGTGCGGACATCCGGATGATGTTCCGCCAGACAGTCATACATCCTGAGGACAGGCGATTCCAGTTGATACTCTGGCGTGAGCGCCCTGAGGATCCTGTGACGGTGTATGAACTCAACACAAACACGTATGGTTTGAAATCTAGTCCCTATATCGCCATCAGATCATTGCTTGAATTGGCAGAGCGGGAACGGATCCGCTTTCCCCGTGGGGCTTCCGTGCTGTCACGTGACTTGTATGTTGATGACGTGTGCACCGGAGCCCAAAGTATTGAGGAGGCCCTCCTACTGCGGGATGAATTGATTGAAATATTGAAGACAGGTGGCTACGAGCTACGTAAGTGGTTGTCTAATGAGCCTAAAGTTCTAGAAGGGGATCCCGGAGGATCACCAACAGAACCCTCACCTGTTTGAGGATGTGGATGATCCCAACAGGATAGCGGTGCTGGGCATGCAGTACCAGCCGCTAACCGATATTTTTACATTCCAAGTGGACTTGGAAATACCAAAGGTCTGGACTAAGAGAACGGTGTTGTCCGTAATAGCCCGTATGTTTGATCCAAGCGGTTGGATCAGTCCAGTGATATTCTCTGCGAAGTGTCTTCTTCCAGAGACTTTGGACTTTGGGCGTCTCGTGGGACGAGCCGCTGTTTGGTCCTCCATTGGATGATTGGCTCGAGTTGTTTTCATCGATTAAGGAAGTCAATCGGATTGCCTTTGCCTCGTCGAATATTGCCCCCGGGAAATATCGAGCCAGCCTGCATGGCTTTTGTGACGCGTCGGAGCGAGGCTACGCCGCGTCAGTCTATATGCGGACAGTTGACGCCGATGGCCGGGTCAATGTCTCGCTTTGTTAGGGAAGAGCAAGGTCGCCCCCATCAGGACTAGGGCTGACTATTCCCAAGCTTGGAGTTGAGTGGAGCTCACCTTCTCTCTAAATTGTTGCATCACGTTGCCAGTGAGCTGGCGGCCACGGTCGAGATACGAGACATCTTCGCCTGGTCGGATAGCCAGGTCGCGCTTGCATGGTTGCGCGCGGCCCCACATACCTTGTAGGTTTTTGTTGGAAACAGGGTTTCCCAAATTCAAAATATTGGAATTGATATAACATGGAGACATGTGCCGGGAGAGCTTAACCCAGCGGACTGTGCTTCCCGAGGTTGTACGGCACCAGAATTGGTGTCACACCCGCTCTGGTGGGGTCCAGAGTGGCTGATGGGATCAGAAACATCTTGGCCTGTCTGTCAGACAGATGTTACTTCTTTGAGTTTGACTGGGCTCCGTGTACATGCTGTAGTCGCTGAGACGACGTCGGAGCCGGATTAGCTACTTGCTCGGTATAGTAGCTTGGATAAGCTTCTGGGTGTTACCAGTTGGATTAAGCGTTTCATACATAATTGTAGAAACCCACAGGCAAAGCGGTTGGAGCCGATTGCAGGTGCAGAAGAGCGCCGGAGCGCATTGTTGCATTGGGTCCGTGTCGTGCAGACCGGACGGTTTGAGTCAGAGCTTCGTATTTTGCGCGACGGACGCGCTAAGTTGAAGGGCGCGGTCGCTCGTTTGAACCCGTACATCGACTCGGATGGGCTTCTTCGGGTTGGAGGCAGGCTCCGGAAGGCGGATCTTCCATATGAGACTCGCCATCCTCTGTTGTTGCCTCAAGGGCGGACCCTTGGTGCAGCTTTTGGTGTCTGATCGACACATTCGTAACGCCCATGCTGGGTGCAATGCTTTGTTGGCTATTTTGCAACGCGAGTTTTGGATTTTGTCTGCCCGAAGAGCAATCCGTAGTGTCCTGTTTCGATGTATTGCATGTTATAGGTTGAAGGCATCCACGATGCAACCACAGATGGGTGATTTGCCCGCTGATCGAATCCGACCTTCGAGACCGTTTGACGGCGTTGGAACCGATTTTGCCGGTCCCTTTTCGATCAAGGCTTCTCCCTTTCGTAATGCCCGTATTGTGAAGGGCTATTTGTGTGTATTTGTTTGTTTGGCCACCAAGGCTGTCCATTTGGAGGTGGTATCGGCTCTGACTACGGAGGCCTTCGTCGCCGCGTTGGATCGCTTTGTTTCGCGTCGAGGTCTACCTTCCCTTATTAGGTCTGACAATGGCACAAACTATAAAGGAACTGTAAATTATCTTAAGGATGTTTCTGTGTTTATTGATAAAAATTGTACTAGTTTAAGTCAAATTGCTGCCCAAAGGGGAATAACCTGGAAGTTTAGTCCCCCAAGTTGCCCCCATTGGGGAGGGATTTTTGAAGCGGCTGTGAAATCCGCAAAGACCCACCTCCGCCGCATTATCGGAGAAACGGCTCTAACTTTTGAAGAGCTGGCCACAGTGTTTTGTAAAGTTGAGGCGGTCCTCAACTCTCGTCCTCTCTGTCCGCTATCTCCAGATCCAAATGACTTGGAAGCTCTCACCCCTGGTCATTTTTTGGTGGGAGGGCCGTTGAATGCCCTGCCCGAATACCCGTGGAAGGATGAACGCGTATATCGGTTGTCGCAGTTTTCAAATGTTGCAGCAAATGAGCCAGGACTTTTGGCGTCGCTGGTCGCTTGAATATTTGCATTTGCTGCAGCAAAGAGTGAAGTGGACAGACAGGACTGAGCCTCCCAGGGAGGGTGATTTAGTATTGTTAAAAGAGGCAAATTTGCCCTCATTGCTTTGGCGACGAGCTCGCATATTACGTTTGATTCTTGGCGGAGATGGCACTCCGCGTGTGGCTGAGGTGTTGGTCGACGGTTCGATTTTGAGGAGAGCTGTGACCTCTCTCGCCCGCCTTCCCGTAGAGTAAGCTAGCGGTCTGCTTCTCAGACCGGGACGGGGGATGTTTGTAATAAAATCTATGTTGTTTTGTCCGTTCGCCGCCGTAATATTCTAGCGCGTGCGGTAGTTTCATATTAGTAGCGTCGTCGCCCGCTCGGCCGGCGTCGGCAGTCGCGAGCGACCATTTTGAATTCAGTATTGTTTGGACATCGCGCGGGAGGCCGCGCCGCATGAAATTGCTCGCGTGAATGGCATGGCGGACGGCCGCCATTTGTCCTGACATATCGGTTTGATTTTAATACGCGGAGAGGTCTCGCGTCTTTTGTTTGTTAACTAGTTTGAGTTATATTTGTGAATTTCCTGTTTGTTAAATAACTATTGAACATTTGTGTTTGTGAAACCTTTTACTTTGACTGCTTCTTGTGAGATGCGAAACGTGGCTGCCTGGGGACGCCGAAATCTGTTGCCGAGTGGAACTGCTAGACGGATCAGGTATTTTTTCTGGGGATTGAGATCTCATGGGGTAGGTTGGGTGATTTAGGGAACAACCCCCTCCTCTTCCGAAGACACTCAAGATTGGATCCGAAGAGCAGAAGATTAAGTTTGGTAAGTGACCCTTGGGTTTGTGGGTGGTTGTAGCCATTAAGTTAGGTTTAATATACAGGGTTCTGTAGTTCCCGTTGTAAACTACAGTGGTAGCAGACTGCGTATAGGTTAGGTTAGGTTAGTCGGACAGACGTAGTGTCGGGTCGAGGTTTTTTACCGGTATTTTTTTTACCCGGTAAATTTTTCGGTACCGAACCCTCCCGCCCTTTCGTCTGCCCGGAATTCTCTGCGCACACCCGTGCTTGACATTAACTGTACACAGATGAGCCTTGTTGGTCTTAGCGCGTGGTTTAGGCCGGGTCAATAATGTGTAGGGTCGTCGTATTGTTGGTACAGGTCTTTCAGATTATATCATCACCAGCCTTCCGCGACCCACCGCTGAATATAGACCTCCTAACCTAACTCATCCTAATCCAGATGTTCTCAGCAATATTCTTTACATCGTCGACCCATCTAGCTGCTGGATGTCCTACACTACGTCTGTAGATAAAACGTAATAGTGTATTTAATAATAGTATTCCCTGCTGAAACACGCTGGTATGATTTCATTAGTCAGGAAAACATTACAGAAAACCTCTACAGTAGCCTACCCTACTGAATGATAATCATGTAGCAAGGTACAAACGTAGCAGTAGCAACTTCAAAGTAAGTTCCACAGTATCATATTTCTCAATATTAAGTAGATCTATGATGTTTGCTTGTTACAGCTACTAGCATTATCTTTTTGGAAAAAGGTAAAAACATTGTTATTTTTATTTAGTTTTTACTAGCTGTCGCCCGCGTGAGTTTCGCATAGATGAAAAATCTCTCTTGGAGTTTTTCATCAGATGTTCCAGATCTTCAATTTTATACGTGAGCAGAAAATGCTCATCATGTTGAACGACTTTTACTAAGGCGCCATTTCCATATATGTTATAGTGTAGCTGGTCTCTTGCAGTTCTTCATCAGATGTTCCAGATCTTCAATTTTTCTACGTCATCAGAAAATGCTCATCAGGTTGAACGACTTTTGTTAAGGCACCATTTCCATATTTCTTATAGTTTAGCTGTTCTGTTAAGGTTCTTCATCAGGTGTTCAATTTTCAAAATAAATTACAGCCTAAATGTTGCCCAGGCTTAATAGCTATACAACAAAAAAGTTTCATTCAAATCGGTTCAGTACTTTCGGAGATTAGCGTGATCATACATACATACAGACAAGAAATTCCAAAAAAAATTTTTTGCGATCTATTATTCTTTTTAAGTGTCCCTTTATCCATTTCAGTCAAAAATACTAAATGTACAGACAAAATATTTTTACTGTTTTATTATATGTATAGATTATCTTCTGAAGAAAGAAACATCGAAAGATTAGAAGATGCAGGATGAAAGGTACCAACATTTGAACTAAGTTAGGAACATTTTGCTGGAGTAACGTACAGGAGGAGGTTTCTGAGGGGGGTCAGGTTCCTCTGCATCTGACTTTACCTACACGTGAAATAGCGCAGGTAAACGTTATTGGATTTAGATATCGTATTCTATACTTGAATACATATTTTATTATCCACTATTATATCTACTATTATGTCAGCTCTCAACATGTGCTGGAGAACCTACATGTGAGATAATGCAGGCGAAAGTGATTGGATATAACATTCTACACTAGAATACCCACTTCTCCTTTTCTCCATTGTTCTGAACACCTATGAAGAGCCAATTCTTGGTAAAATCTAAATTTCTCTTCCACAAATGTTCCAGTATAAGTTGACCAGTGATTTTTTTCTTCCTGGCTATGACGTTAAGAGTTGACGTGACATCTTCTTTTAGGAACATAGATTATGATATTCTAGAAGTAGATGATGTACAGGCAAGAACCATTGAAGTAATAAGTACTTTCGTACAGTACATATTATTTCTATGGCAAGAACCCAACAAACACCACATTAACCTCGGACTCCTTCCGTTCCACGCTTCGCCGTTCCTTGTTGTTGTATACCCATCATCTACTGCGTTTGCATAATGTCTGTGTTTACTTATGTATAGGTAGGAAACCTAGTACATTAGCGACACGGCGCCATTATTGCATTTCAAGACAACTTCATTGTAAGTACCGTACCATTATTATAAGATTTGCATGTCTACCTCTAAAGTTGCAAGCTTTACTGTAATCATGTCTAACAACTGTTTCACCATCAAAGGTTGCATTTATTGATGAGAGTTAAATGTAACTTGCGCCCGTAACGCACAGTTAGGGGTTTTTGACAGGCGCTTGCAACATCAGAGTAAGGCCCAAACCATGAAAGAGAAATATTTTCCTAAAAATAATGGTGTAGGTATCTGTAGGATAGTAAATAAAATTTGAGGGAAGTAATTTGAATATATTTTTATTTTCTGTTTTAATACAGAAATTTCCGATCACAGCAGCGCACGCACTCGGAATGAAACACACAAATCACACTACACTCAATTTGACTATACTGTAACACTATAGTAGGAACACGATTGACTCCTTGGAACGACCGACGGGGTTGTACCTGTAAATTTCCTAGAAAAAAAATATTTTATTAGGATTTTCCTTTCATAGGGAGGCTACAGAAAGTGTGATTTGATTTTGTCTAATTTATGCAAGCTGAGAAGGCGATAATTTTCAGTTGATTATTTCTCAGAAGGAAATTTTCATCATCATCAACCCAAATGGGTTTATTCCTTTCGCTGAAATTATTTTGTACCGTGCTCAACCTAAACCGGTTATTTTATTCCATTTTTATACTCAAAGTAATGAATCTGCCTGCCTGCTCTAAGATAGATTTTTATCTAGAGTAGGCACACATTTGAACATTTTGCTTACGAATTTTGCCCACACCACTATTAGAATTAGGTACCACTACGATTCACAGTGGTGGCAACAAGGAAATGTATTAGGTTAATTTACCATCCCTCCTGCACACTCATGCAATATAATTGAATAAAAAGTATTCCAAGAAGTCTTCGCGAGACATGTTCGTTACGTTCAGCGTTAGTTAGCAGGTTATGGCAGAGTAGGTCAAGCACTCATGTCGCACATTGACCCGCGGCTGCTGCTCGAATGTGGTAAGTAGGTATTTAGATAAACTACGCACAAAGATGGGTAACCACCTATTTCATTCCATACATACATTGAAGTGGGTGATAACTGGATTTTTTTTTAACCCAGTCTCAGGTTTTAATCCGGGTGTTGGTGGTTACCCACCTATAACTCGCTTAGTCTACGCGCAGCAGACATTATTGGTTAAGGCGAGAAGTACCCCAAGTACCCTGTTATGTGTTTATTTATGACATGACAAACCAGGTAACCATCTTGGTAAAGGAAGACTTAGAAAAGTTTACTTATAAAGAAAAAGAAAACGCGTGCAGGTAAAGGAAGTCAAATAGATGGCTGAAGAAAGATGGGAATCATGGAAAACAAAACGCCATTTTAAAGTTATCACGGCACAACTTGGTAGACCCACGAGGGGAATACTATCCCAAGTCAATCAATAACTATACGAAATGGTTTTTCTATAAGGGGGTAGTTGTTATCACCAGCAGTTTGCTTGCCTTGGGAACCTGCTCTTCTTCAACCAGACAAAATTTCGCATTATCCTATAATCGATCGCCGTTTTGTTTTGTTATCGCCTCATTTATACTCAGGTTATCACCTTGAATGTTCTGTACAAATAGCCCTATTTACCAAGATATTAATGTTATCTATTTGTTGAAGGAACCCAGAAAATTAGAATACCTACTACAGATCAGGTAAAGATGTGACTTTGATCATGATTGTTTAATCATCAGACGATTCTTTCTTCTGCTTAGTCTACAGCCTGGGGTCCCAACGGATGGTAGATGGATTTACCTATTATTCAAAGTAAAGCTTGCTCCGGAAATAGGTCACATAAGCACCAACAAACAGATGTATCTATACTTCATACATACTGTCTGATCTATCTGTCTGTACATAGGAGATAGGCACCTATTGAAGAAAAAAATTGAGTGATCTTTATAGAGCCAATAGGTAGATGCCAAAAGGTTTTTTTTTTAATTTTTCCCCCTGTTTTTTCTTTATGTTTGTATCACACCTTGCAAAAACTACTGGACGAAATTTGATGCAGTTTCTACAGTTGTTTTGTTAAAGGTCTAACATAAAATTTGACGTATGTTTCATCTTGATACGCCGCTTAAAACCTGAGATATTAACAATAGTAAATTACGCTTAGGCGGAGTCGCGGGCACATGCTACCTGAAGTAGTCATTGTCATTATCATCAGGTATGACGTACACACATACCAAATATATAGGTAACGCAGACACACCTACATATTTACTATGGGTGATGATTTTAGTTTAACCTAAGTTTTATCTAAAATCAATTTGTATTTTTGACTAACCAAAGTAGTTATCCTCAAGTTTTGAGGCCAATTCAAAGTGCCACTAGATTGATAATTATACTGTTAATGTGCCATTTACCAAAACTTTGCCATTTTTTTTCACTTATCACCGAACATCACAAAACTTTGTATTAAATTTTTTTATCATCACCACAAGTCCATTCAAACACCCACTATGAAGTTTCAGGCTGGCTGGCAGGAATGGCTAATGAAGTTTCAGGATTTTAATATCCACTTGTGTCACTTAGTGCATCAGTACTTTATTAACTCTTAATTTTATGTGACACCACACTTACACCTGTCACTATTTAGCACTAGGTGCTTATCACGACACTAACATGAACTAGGTTTTCTGAAAAAGTGACTTAGACCACTTTGTGTTGTGAACACTTCAAGGATTGCACAGTTGATTCCACATACTCATCCACTATTTTTGCACTTTCTCAATCACTAACTCACAGGAGCAAAAAAACTACAACATAATATTAAATAATCTATTTAGAAGTACACACACTTACACTACACATCACCTACAATACACTGAATAAACTATAACTCAGTTAAATTTTAAATACACTTGTAGTCTCAAATTAATATTCATGAATATTACTAGCGAAACTAGCTAGTTTTACATTATCTATGTTCACAAAAATAATGCTGGTCACAAAAAATAAAACTGTGATTTACACAGCACTTGCACAAATGAATCAAGATGTGTGAAAACTTCACAAGTTAACACCTCACAACACTACACATCACATTTAAACATAAAATCTGGTACAATCTGAAAATATAAGAAACAAAACTTAGTCTATGCACATAAAAAATATATAGCCTGACCAGGACTATAAAAACCCTCGCCATGTTGCGGAAAAGCACTAAATTCTTATACTGGCAACTAATTTATAAACCCATCAGTTATTTCTCTTGTCAAAGTTTGACTTTCAATCAAGGGCTGATTTGATTTTGATTTTTATTTCTGGGAAGGGCACCGTTTTCCGTTCTCGAGAATATTTCTGAGAAATTTTAAGGAAGTTTCCGCTTGTTCTTTAAAAATTTAGAGAACGGCACATCACTAATGGTGACCGATTATTTTTTTTGGAAATAAACTTGTAAGAAACTATTACTACTAAATCCTGTTATTTTAACAACTCGAATCTTAATTTGATAGGTTATGGAACCTGCCTTCACAGTATACATGTACACAAAATAGCAGTCGGAGATTTGGGAGGAGGGCACGTTCTGCCGTGCTTCCACCCTTTAAATCTGTGCTTCCACCCTTTAAATCCGCTACTTCTTTTAATAATGTTGCAATATAAAACGTATAAGTGCTGCCACTATTTAGGGTTTTTATATTTCTGGTCAGACTTAAAATATAAATCAATGAAAAAAGATTTTCAACATTAGGCAGTTCCACCGCGGACTACCACAATAACAAGGTGGTCCTCTTTTAGACTTTCTTCAGTCAAATTATGACAGGTCCTCTTAAGGAGTTCAGTTGAAAATTCACAAGGAGGGAAGGAGTACAATACTCCAGTAGCTTCCGTCTCTTTGTTGAGAAGGGAGATCACACCAGCTGCTTCCTTCTGCTTCAGATATGACACCAGATTTCTCATGGGTCTAGTTTGGATACTAGCATCTTCATTTGTAATAGATGCTGTTGACCCTGCTACTCCCAAGAATATTGCATGTGAACTAGATGTGGCTATGCGCTTCTGTACATCATCTAGTTTAGGCTGATCCAAACGCAATCTCTGTGTGATTCTCAGTTGATTCTTACCATCTTCATCTTTCATGAGACTGTCAATTATTTCTGAATCACCATCAGTGAGGTGAAATTTGGTAGGGAATAAGGAATTTTTCAGGATAAGTGCTCCGTTCCATATAGTGGTTGCCTTACGTACCACTTCTGGTAGAGTTCTGGCAGAGGCAAGCATGCCGCCTGTTCTGCGTGGCGAGCCATCTGAATCACTGTCAGGGGACCTGCGGCGGGGAGAGCGAGATCGTGATCGGTCTACTCCTGGCTCTCTCGATCCAGATCGCCGTACGCGACTCTCATATTCACTGTCCACTGGGGCTCTTCTCCACTCCTCATCTCTGTAGTCTGCACTGCCATGATACACGCCTCTATACATCCCGCGTCCGCGCCCACGATGCCCTCCTCTTCCCCTATAACCAGGAGTCCCATATGCATAACCTTCTTCCCAGGTTCCTTCATACCCTTCATAACCCTCAACTGGTCTTCCATCTTCACCTACTGGAGGTACATAAGGAGGCTTTGGCCTATATGGCGCACCATTGCCCACATTAGCAAAGTCTATACGAAGACGTCTATCTGGTCCACCAAGAGCAAAACCTCTCATTTCTTTTACAGCTGCTTGTGCAGCGTCAATTGAATCATACAAAATGTATGCATGGGCTTCACCCTTTGCATATTCTATTTTCTTTATGGCTCCAAACCTATCAAATTCTCGCTCTAGTTGTGCAACTGAAGTCCAAGGACCTAAACCACCAACCCATACTCGTGTAGTAGGAGTTGCCTTACCATATCCAATCTTGCATTGGAATTTACCAATATATTGTCCAGACAGTTCAACTTTAGCTCTGTGAGCCATATCTAAAGTCTGATATCTAACAAAAGCAAAAGCATTGCCCGTACCAGGAGGTGGGCGCTTGATATCAATATCTTCAACAATACCAAACCGACCAAATATACGACGGAGCTCTTCATCTGATATGTTGATTTCCAAATTTCCAGCAAACAGTGTTCGGGTAGCTAGAGGGTCATCCTCTGGTTGGACATGATGCAAGTAGTTAGGGAACTTATCCTTCTTATTTTCCATTTTCTCAAAAGGTGGATGATGCGGCCTTGGCATATAAGGACGCGGCATATAATGAGGATGAGGGGGGTGGTGCATAGGAGGCCTATGGTGCATTGGAGGGCCATGAGGACCTGCCATAGGGTATTCATGCATTGGAGGGCGGAAGTCCCTATGATGAGGGACAGTAGGTGGTATTCCATAGGCCCTATCATCTGGAGGGGGGCGACGTCTTTCAGGAACAGGAGACCAAGTGTATGAGTATGGGCGGTCATAATCTGGTGGAGTAATGCTTCTTGGCCTGCCTCTATACTCCGATCTCACAGGCTCGTACACTGGGTCCACAATTGCCACTTTGTCATATAGAATGATTCGAGGTTTAGCGTGTTTGGCGTCCCTAGCGTCTTCAGCGCTGCGGAAACACACATAAGCGACCCTTTCGTCCAACTCATGAGAAATCTTTATACTAAAGTCACCAAACTTCTTGTACTCTCTATACAAGGTGTCTCTTTGACAATCTCGTCGGAAGCTTTCGGATGTAAGGCGCTAACACACAACACCTTGTAATAAGATCGTGAAGAATCCTCCCGCAACTCTCGGGAACGCACGTAGTCATCGCGGTGCGGCGACACGTACCGACCTCGGGGACTCGGCGAGCGAACTCGACGACGCACCCTATCGGGGGTGACTCGCTCATCGGAGCTATCGTCGTACCTGCCTATGCTACTGCGCGTCCGCTTCGATCGCGGCATGCTATCCCTGGACGAACTTCTCTTCATGTTACGTATTTTCACCGTTATACGATCTCTATCTCTAGCTACGCGGTAATCCAATCATGTAAGCTCAGTCCGATGAACCACTATCTGAAATGCACAACATTACACGTCACTTCAAAATGTCGTCAGTCCCCGAAGATTATTTATTTTCACTGTGATTACAGCACGAGTCTATTGTCTTACCACAAAATAATTAGCAAGTCGAGCCACTTTGTTTTATCACAATATACACAACACGAGTAAGGAGATAGTTCTTCACAAAATAATAATCACAAGAAAACACCGCAAACATCACAAAAAGATGACGAATGTCACGAATGTGAATGAATGAATGTGACGAATGATGACGTATATTCTTCGTTCTTCACGCGTTCATGGCTTCATGTGATTGGCCCACAGACCTTTGCAAATCAACATCATCCAATAAGATAAACAACATGGGCGTCGAGGATGCGGAAATAGATAAGTCAAAGTACAACAGTACAATGAAATATTTTGCTACTATTTTGATTTGTGAATTAATTAAAAATTAATTTTTCAAAATGGGGTTTTGAGTACCTAACTATTATTATTGCATAACGAAATACTACTCAAGATGAGAAAAAATACTAAATAGTTATATAACCACTTCCGGGTTTGGGTTAATTCAAGTTGCTATCATCAACAAAGAATTTAATAGAGTGGAATAAAATGAACATGGAATAAATAAATATTTTTCTTATGTTTATGGATTCCAGTGAAATGCTCAAGTCTGTGAAATGATTCCACAGACATAATACTTTAAGAGTATCAAATTATTTCTGTGGTGGATTCTGTCATTTCATTATTACTTCCATGGTCATTCTATTTTCGAGCAACAAGGACTTCCGCGTGCGGCACGGAAGTAAAGGTGAACGCAGACTTAGCCGCACCGCAGTAGTTTGTGCACCGCAGTCCCCGCACTCGCCGCATTCATCGTTTTTGTTGATAGCCTCGCACATTTGCCCGCGCCGCACCACCGCCGCACACAATCGTTCCTGTCGCCGTACGCACCGAACAAAGTATCGATACTATTGATAGTTCTTAATACTATCGATAATATTGCACTATCGATAGCTTGCAAAAATTCAATAGTATTGCTCAATACGACAAAAAAAATAAATGTATGAGGTGGGTTACGAATATCAATGAAAATCCCAGGGTAAAACTATGGAAAACTTTACTATCACAAACACAGTTTTACACAACATATAAAATTATAATGAAAATGAGTTCGGAAAAATCCCTACAAACAGTTCGTGTTTGCATTTAGTGCAGACAGGAGTAAGAAAAGATTACGCGGGGGTCGCGGCGAGCGACATACAGCGAGACGTGTTTAAGAGAACCCGGTCGTCGGAAGACTGACTGTGTTGGCCGCCGCAAGCGCCTGGCGTTGAGGTGACGCAGTACGCATGCGCGTGAGGCGGGCGCAACTCCCGAGAGAGAGATAGCGACATGTGGCATGTGGCTATCTCTATCTATAGCGCACGGGCATGCAACAGCGCGATTTCCGGACTGGGCGTTGGTTTACTACATAGGGCGCACTGTAAGTTTCCGGAACTGGCCACTTACATAAACAATATTTAAAAATTTATTGCAACATTTGAAAATATAACTCTTTGGTTGTAGAATGCAGTTTGTTTCATCTGTCTGTCTTTTTGTTTTTACCTTATGGCGCCATTTAAAAAATTGTGTGTCTGCATCAACATGGATTTAACTCGGGAAAATTTTCGTAGTATGATTTTCTACGATTTTAAGTGTAATTTGACAGCTCAACAGAGCATCGTCGGCTTGAAACAGCTTTTGGCAATGAAGCACCATGCAAGACAACTGTTTATAGCTGGTTTGCAGAATTCAAGCGTGGTCGTATCAATCTGTGACGAATCTCGCGATGGTCGGCCGTCCACCGCTGTGACCAACAAAAACATCAATGCTGTGCGCCGTATGATTGAAACAGACAGGCATGTGACCTACCATGAAATTCGCGCATCCTTAGAAATAGGCATGAGTCAAATACAATTAATCCTAAACAAACATTTGGGTGTGAGAAAGCTGTGCTGGATCCCACACAACTTGACCGAGGCTCAAAAAACGGACAGCGTCACTTGGTGCAGTGCCATGCTTACTAGATTCAACGAAGGTGCGTCAAATTTAGTGTGGGACATAGTAACAGGTGACGAAACATGGATTTATTGCTACGATCCCAAAACAAAGCAGCAATCGAGCGTATGGGTCTTTCAAGATGAGCCGAAACCAACCAAAGTGGCGCGCGTGAAAAGTGCATCTAAGCGGATGATTGCTTCTTTTTTTAATAAAATTGGACACGTGGCTACTGTTGCTTTAGAGAATCGTCGTACAGTGAATAGTGACTGGTACACGACCATTTGTTTGCCGGAAGTTATTGACAAACTCCGGAAAAATAACCGTAAACGCCGTATCATCCTGCACCACGACAATGCTAATTCTCACACGGCCAGACAGACAAACGACTTTTTGAAGGCGAAAAATGTAGAACTCATGAGTCATCCTGCATACAGTCCCGACCTGGCACCTTGTGACTTTTTTCTGTTCCCAAAAATTAAGAACCAATTACGCGGTCAACGATTTTCATAGAGGCTGTCGAGGAGTATGAAAAACACATTTCAGAGGTCACCACAGAGGAGTGGCACTAAAGTTTTCAAAACTGGTTTCATCGAATGAAAAAGTGCATAGACGCCAAGGGAGATTATTTTGAAAAACAATAAATTAATTTTGTACCTTTAATAGTATTTTTTCATATTCATTCCGGAAACTTATAGTGCGCCCCACGTATACATGCCATTTTCAATTTTTTTTTTGCATAGAGGGGAATAAAAAAAGCGACCCTATTCTTTTAGTATTTTTTTGGACTTGTATTTAGTGAGATAAAAATTTTTGAAAAAAAATTAAATTATAATAGTTATAAATTATATCTAATTTAGTTCCCTTATTGTCAGTAGGTAAACTATACTACCTATTGAGCATCACCCTACATGGATGACCTACTAATGTCAACTCGAACCCCTGGAATACCGACGGCTGGGGGGAGGGGAGCGATCCTCGCATGACACTTGCAAACCGTCACGTCGCGTCTGCGTCGGTGTAACAGCGACTTGGCATCTATGTGCAAAATAGTATTGATAAGGATGCAACTATACAATTCTCGTTTAGTTTGAGCGAGACACCAGCATATGCGAAACGTGTGCGAAACGCTGTCGTACGATTGACAAGTTTTTCGCAGTTTCGTGGCCGCGTGCGAACGCGTCGGCAGTAGCGGATTTAGGAGGGGGCACGTGCCCCCCCAGACTGCTTTATCGTGTACCTACAGTGGAGGGATTTACAAACTAAAATAGATATAATTTATAATTATTATAATTTAATCTTTTTTTCAAAAATTGAGATCAGTAAATACCAGTCCAAAAACAAAACTAAAAGAATGGGGTAGCTTTTTTTATTCCCCTCAATGCAAAAAAATAAAAAAATAAAAATGGCATGTAATTTTTTTGTCGTATTGAGCAATTGAATATTTGCAAGCTATTGATAGTGCAATACTATCGATAGTATCGATAGTTTTGGTTATCATAAATAGTATTGCAAACTATTGGCTATCGATACTATCGATAGTATTGACACGTGACAAGACAATACTATCGATAGGCCTATCGATAGTATGACTATTTTTCAAGGTCACAATACTATCGATCAAAGAGTATATAATCACTACGTTTTACTATCGATAATCAACACTATTGCTGCAACACTATTGTCAACTTGTCAACATAAGTTTTTGTAAACAAAGAAAAACCTATCAATTTTATTGAACTTAGCGAAATCAAAGTTCAAGAGCATAGTTAATTAGTATCTACTCTACTATCATACTTTGGATTTTAAGCAAAGTTATAAGTACTAAATAAATACAAGGATTGCAAGGCAGAATTACAAACAAACCACTTCACACTAACTTCTTGGAGTGTAAACAATGGATATTCTTATAAGAGTTAATAATCAGTCAAACGGGAGGGACAAATTAGCAAGGTAATTACTAAATAGGTACCTAATAATAATTGTTGATTTATTTTATACACGACAGCAGACTTTTAATTCGACTTCAACAAGCCCATACAGGCCAGGTTTGGTGTGATAATAATTGTTGATTTATTTTATACATGACAGGCAAGAACACTTTTAATTCGACTTCAACGAGCCCATAAGCAGGCCAGGTTTGGTGTAGATATGAACTAGATCAGAACCTCAGCCTTAATCATTTTTTCAGGTTGATTCAGTATACAAGTGAAGTCTTGTATGGCATCAGTT
>JAEMBS010000041.1:142381-189086 GCA_018467065.1 Ephestia elutella | reverse complement strand
TTCAGGCTGAAACAGAAAACATTGATCCCACATCTACTGCTTCAAGCATTAGCTTTGAGATTACTGGTGACCGATTCCTACAGTCTCCTTCATTGCTGGTGGGTAAACTATTTTGATTACCTACCTATTTTGCCTTTGGTCAGAAACACATTTGAATTAATTTTTAGAATATAAAATTTGATCAATCATAGATGCTTGCTGTTCAAACCAAAACCTGATATTGTACCTATATACATTTGTCATTGGGGGCCAGTGCTCTAAAACATTGTTTGAAGCCAGCAATTATTACTGAAAAATCTCTCAAAAAGTTGTAAGCTAAGAGTTCTCTCCAATTCTAAATATAACCAATTACTTTGTGTTTTAGGCTGACATAAATTCCAACCCCCCCTCGCCAGCGTCTAGTGCTAATGTGGAACTTATTGACGTTCAAAATCAAAAAGTCTGTGCCGGTAAGTAAAATATTTTGTTTTGGTTTTCCCCATGCTTGAAATCTCCTTTGGTTTCATTTGCTTTTAATTTTTACCACAAGACCTATTTTTATTACCTAACAGATATTATAAATGTAAAGACTCTGTGTGTCTGTGGCACTGTAGCTTTAATAGTGGTTGACTAATTTAAATGTGGGGAATTTTGTTTTGCTCAACTACAGATTGCAAGGTCCTGGGTTCGAATCCCGGAAAAATATACAAAATAAAAAAAATTTAGCCGTTCAAATAATTGTTGTTCTAAATTTAAAATGTAAGTAGTGCTTTGCGATAAAAATTCTGAACTTAGAAGTTTTTAAGTTTTGTTGAATAAAGTTTCATAATAATGGATGTTACACACACGGTGGATTTTTGAGACGGGTCACAGGACAGTAAGGGCAGGTACCTTAACCATAATAGTTACTAGGAGACCATCCATTACTTTTGAAGATTTTCTAAAATTAATTCACAGATTTTGAAAAAAATGTAGCCGGCAAAAAATACTAAAATACCAAATAAACAAATTATGCCTATCAGTCATACTGTCATGTAGGGATCAAAAGACTATGGGACCATTTAATTTAGTACTATGAATGACAGAAATTAAATTAATGAATATTTTTTCATTCATTAGCCTGTAGCCATCGCAACTTGTCCACCTGGAAGCAAAATTATTGATCTGGAATTGCTTGAGCCGGGTCTGAGCGGCAGCTGCACACAGAATACTTTGACAGTAAGCTAATTATTTTTCACTATACACATTATGTGATGGACAATTTGATTTAAGGTGTATTATTCATAATGTCTAGATAATTTGTAAAAATACTTGAACATACACTCGGTACAGTCACGTTTTCCGGGCGGTCATTATAATAAGGCTAGTAGTATACAACTAGATATCTTTTACACAACATGTTCATCACTTATACATATAATAATAATAAAGCCCTTTATAGACATTTGTTTCACAGAGTTTTGATTTCTACATTATATTTTTGACTTTTTCTCTAATAAAGTTCAATTTTTAAAATAATGTTGGTTCACTACGTTTATGAGATACCCATCACTATATACAATAAAGTCCCCCGCCGCGTCCGTCTGTCTGTTCGCGATAAACTCAAAAACTGATTGAGACAGTGATTCATGAAGAAGGTTTTGGTGTAATTACTCGATATTTCCAAAATTTTGTGGTAACTATTGTCTGATTTACTCATAATGTTTTGTCTATTTCAGAATTGGGTAGATGAAGAGTGGCAATTTATCCAAGAAATAGGCCCTCTCGAAGAAAGAAAGCCCCTCAGACAACTGTTAGAACTTACAACTTTTGGAAAGTCCTTGCTGCAAAAAGAAGAAAATTTTCTCACTCCCAGAGAGCGAAAAGCTCTGGTGCAACTGATAGTTGAACATCAGCTTCGCATATTACCGAGTATCAAAGATACTATTCGACAAGAAGTGTGGTCCAGTTGGGCTAAAGAAATATGCTCACAATTTAAAGCTGAACACCCTGATATTTATTATGTTCCATACCGAGTAACAGAGCGGCAGGCCTTGCCTGCCTCTGGTCTGCTTCATAATCAGTTAATTACCCACCATCGATTGCTGAACCTAGAGGGTAATTCTAAAAGAAGAAGCAGTAGCGGCACCAGCAGCCCCAGCAGTGGGAAATCAGGTGTAAAACGTGTGCGACCCCTTCCCTTTGATTCGGATAACTGCCCGGAAGACGAAGACTTTGACAACATCATTGAATGGCTAGAAGGTTCTTCATCACCATTCGACATAGTTTTAAAAATGGCAAGCCTCATATAAGGCCAGAGAAAAAATATGAAAGAAAAGCCAATCGAAGATTATTTCCAGCAGTTTCCTGGCTTGTGTTTGCCTGCCGGTCACCAATTGGTAAGTGAAAACATATTTAAATTATTTTCAGTGTAGGTAGTTTTATTGTAGGGCATAATATTTATGACATTTCCAAATATCCTTTATACCTACTTATTTGGTCATTTAAAGGATGCCGTCAACTGGGACCGCAATCATCCAGCGACTGGGACCACTCATAAATCCATACTAATATTATAAATGCGAAAGTCTGTCTGTCTTACGCTTTCACAGTTAAACCACTGGACCGATTTTGATGAAATTTCGTATGAATATAGTTGAAGACCCGGGGTCAAATATAGGCTAAATTTTTTTTTCAGGAATCAACCCAAAGTTTGTATGAAAAACATGCTGCGGGCGGAGCCGCGGGGCAACAGCTAGTTAAAAATAAAACAGTACAGTCAAACGAAAAAATGTTCAAAGTAAATTAAAATAAAAACTGTTTGATTTAAAAATATCATTTTATGTAATTAAAAAATATTCAACACTAGTTCTAATCATTCTAGTTATTTAACATTTACATATGCATCTGAAGTTGTGTTTTCTAATGCTTTAAATTGTATGTCTGTTACCATAGATATTCAAACGCCTGGATTCACTGATGATCTTGGATAGAACACTCATTCCTAGAAGAGTACCTAGTCATTTTATTTCATACTTCTTTTCTGTTCCAGTTGGGGAGCAATTTCGAAAAAAGTTATCCTCTGGCATCAACTTTCCTTTGATGAGAATTTCCCAATAGTCAAGAGACGACTTTTGGAGCTGCTAGTTAACAAGGGTTCATGTTGTAAGTTTGTCGTTGTTTTATATATTTGTGTTGGCGTTGTTATGATGGAGGTATTGCCGGCCTTTACGGTGTAATTATTTCGCAGAGTACCGACAACATAACAACTACCCTTAAAAGTATTATTTATTTCTTGCCCTCTCCGCAAGTAAACAACACAGTCGTTTGTTTACTTGTGGAAAGAGTTTAGTTTAAGTCATTTAATATTGTATATTGATGTTTACAATGTTGTAAGTTTGTCGTTGTTTTATGTATTTGTGTTGGCGTTGTTATGATGGAGGTATTGCCGGCCTTTACGGTGTAATTATTTCTGCAGAGTACCGACAACATAACAACTACCCTTAAAGTATTATTTATTTTCTTTTTCTCCGCAAGTAAACAACACAGTCGTTTGTTTACTTGTGGAAAGAGTTTAGTTTAAGTCATTTAATATTGTATATTGATGTTTATAATGTTGTAAGTTTGTCGTTGTTTTATGTATTTGTGTTGGCGTTGTTATGATGGAGGTATTGCCGGCCTTTACGGTGTAACTATTTCGCAGAGTACCGACAACATAACAACTACCCTTAAAAGAATTATTTATTTCTTGCCTCTCCGCAAGTAAACAACACAGTCGTTTGTTTACTTGTGGAAAGAGTTTAGTTTAAGTCATTTAATATTGTATATTGATGTTTATAATGTTGTAAGTTTGTCGTTGTTTTATGTATTTGTGTTGGCGTTGTTATGATGGAGGTATTGCCGGCCTTTACGGTGTAATTATTTCGCAAAGTACCGACAACATAACAACTACCCTTAAAAGTATTATTTATTTCTTGCCCTCTCCGCAAGTAAACAACACAGTCGTTTGTTTACTTGTGGAAAGAGTTTAGTTTAAGTCATTTAATATTGTATATTGATGTTTATAATGTTGTAAGTTTGTCGTTGTTTTATGTATTTGTGTTGGCGTTGTTATGATGGAGGTATTGCCGGCCTTTACGGTGTAATTATTTCGCAAAGTACCGACAACATAACAACTACCCTTAAAAGTATTATTTATATCTTGCCTCTCCGCAAGTAAACAACACAGTCGTTTGTTTACTTGTGGAAAGAGTTTAGTTTAAGTCATTTAATATTGTATATTGATGTTTACAATGTTGTAAGTTTGTCGTTGTTTTATGTATTTGTGTTGGCGTTGTTATGATGGAGGTATTGCCGACCTTTACGGTGTAATTATTTCGCAGAGTACCGACAACATAACAACTACCCTTAAAGTATTATTTATTTCTTGCCTTCTCCGCAAGTAAACAACACAGTCGTTTGTTTACTTGTGGAAAGAGTTTAGTTTAAGTCATTTAATATTGTATATTGATGTTTACAATGTTGTAAGTTTGTCGTTGTTTTATGTATTTGTGTTGGCGTTGTTATGATGGAGGTATTGCCGGCCTTTACGGTGTAATTATTTCGCAGAGTACCGACAACATAACAACAACCCTTAAAAGTATTACTTATTTCTTTCCCTCTCCGCAAGTAAATAACACAGTCGTTTGTTTACTTGTGGAAAGAGTTTAGTTTAATTTAATTAATATTGTATGCTAATGTTCATAGAATCAAACTATATTTCTCTATTCAATATGGTTATTTGCTTTATATAGAGATAGGAATTAGCTAAATCTTATTACATATTTTCCCTAAAATGTAGAGTCCATAGATTTATTTGATGCCTTTCTTTAAATATTTGGTACCTAATGAATAATAGAGAAAATAAATTTAAAAAATGGGCAGTCATTCTGACGTCAAGATGACTGCCTGCATTTACGATTTCCACGAAAGGGCTTCGAAATTTCAATTCGTCTTTACAAAACTTCAGTACCTATTTCGTACCTCAATATAATTTTAAAGTTTTGTAAAGGCGAATTTCGAATTGAAATTTCAAAGCACTTTCGTGGAAATCCTAAGTGTGGGCGGTCATCTTGACGTCAGAATGAATGCCTATTTTTTTATTTGATTTTCTCGTTTATTAATTAGGTTGGATATTTAAACAAAGGTATCTAATAGTAGCAAATAGGTATTACATTTTAGTAATATTTTTTAATGGGTTCGGTTATTTTGGCCAGTCATTCTGATGCACACTTATTTCGCACAGCATTACTCTGTTTTACATCCACGATTGTGAACTATGTGTGTGCGGAACTATGTGTGTGCGGAGATGATAAGTGTATGGCGACCTTCTGGTGGTAAAATTGTATATGAGGTTACCCAGTTACTTTTAATATTTTGTATAATGCTGAAGAAAAGTATTCAAAGTATTTGTAGTAATTTTAATTTTTGATTTCTTCCAGAAATAATATCTTGTATTTTATTCTGTTTTTTTAAGAAAAATTGTTAGACAATAAAAGTGACCTAATCGTTTTTTTCTTTTATTTTAGAGACAGCAAAACACAGTCACAGTAACAACACACCGTAGACGTAGAAACACAAAAACACAGTCACAGCAACAACATACCCTAGACGTAGGGACAGCAAAACACTGTCACAGTAACAACACACCGTAGACGTAGGAACACAAAAACACAGTCACAGCAACAACATACCCTAGACGTAGGGACAGCAAAACACTGTCACAGTAACAACACACCGTAGACGTAGGAACACAAAAACACAGTCACAGCAACAACATACCCTAGACGTAGGGACAGCAAAACACTGTCACAGTAACAACACACCGTAGACGTAGGAACACAAAAACACAGTCACAGCAACAACATACCCTAGACGTAGGGACAGCAAAACACTGTCACAGTAACAACACACCGTAGACGTAGTAACACAAAACACAGTCACAGCAACAACATACCCTAGACGTAGGGACAGCAAAACACTGTCACAGGAACAAACACACCTTTGACCTAACGACAGAAAAACAATGTTACAATGATAACATGCCGTAGACGTAAGGGCAGAAAAGCACTGTCACAGCGACAACACGCCGTAGACGTAAGGACAAAAAACACTGTCACAGTAACAATAGAAGAGCCAAAGTTATGTTGTCAAAATGCCGCACCGCTTAACGTGGAGTCAAAGAAACGTTGTCAAACTGACAACGTGCCAAGATCGCAGTGACGAATGTCATTTGTAATAAAGGCTTATCGCCTAAGACGTAGGGACAGCCTATACTGTCACAGTGACAGCACGCCGTTGACTTACGGACAATATACCTTAAACACTGAGGACTAGTTGTCTTATCTAATTGACACCGTCTTAACGAGGAGCCAAAGGAATGTTGTCATACTGACAACGTTCCAAGAACGCAGCAACAAAGTACCTTTGTATTATAGGCTTATCCACTTAAACGTAGGGACAAAGTAGCATCTATACACTGTCACAGTGACAACACGCCGTTGACTTACGGCCCAATTCGTCCTGTCAAATTGACACCGTCTTAACGAGGAGCTACAGGAAAATTGTCATACTGACAACGTAAACACGAACGCAGTGACGAAGTTCCTTTGTAATAGAGGAGATCACCTTAGATGTAAGGACAAAGGAGCATTGTCATGTATACAACGTTTGAGACAGAGTTGAAAGAACAAATTATTAATACGAAGCGGCAAAGTCCGGTGACAAAGTTCATTTGTCATTGAGAGTCTAAATTTGTTCTGTCGATGTATTTGTGGTCCCGTAGACGGCTCCCATTTGTTAAGGGATTTTTGTCACTGCGTTTAGAATTTTTTTGAGTGTATGTACCTATAAATAAGTAATATGAACTTCAGTTTTAGGCTGTACATACCCAAATCTTAAAATTCAAGTCAGGTCGACTGATGGGATTTACATACTTACGAGATCTTACAATTAATCGATTTCTGTAACCCATTTGAATTTTAAGATTCAGTTTTCATTAAACTTAAATTTGAGACTTTGCATCTTATGTCTTTCCACAATAAAAGATATTTATCTAATTTTGTGACCCAGATTAGGCTCGATTGACATCCAAATTTAAATTTAAAATAAAACACATACCTATCACCGACCGATCATAACCAACACTACTTATTAAATGGAAAAAAGCTTAATAAGCAAGCTCTCCAGCGGCGACTACATGGGAACGCGATGTGTGAGCTAAAGGCTCATTCACACTGTATAATAAAAATCAAATAAATAACAAACAAGCATACGGTCGCCGCCGGTCGGTGAAATATGGGTGCGCAATTGTTGTAGCCTATAGACGATAGTAAAATCTTGTGATGCAAGTGTTTATATCAAATCATAGGTACCGTATTTACTTTAACTATAAACTTTCAAATTAATCGGATCACGTAGTTGTTGTACATGCCTGTGGTATATCATCGAGACAATCTTTATACCAATACATAGCTTAGGTTAAACCAAAAAATATACACATCTTTACATACTATATAGTTTATACTAATTTATTTATATCGTGTAGAAAGACCTTATTTTTCGTGTACGAGTTGCATGTTGTAGTCAATATAAAAAATAGTACAGTGGATTTATCGAAATAATATTTTCTACTTCCTAGATTTTCCGTCCATATGTACACATCTCTCTCTCAGCCGAAAGACGTCCACTGCTGGACAAAGGCCTCCCCAAGGATTTCCACAACGACCGGTCCTGCGCTGCCCGCATCCATGCGCAACCCGCGACCTTCACCAGGTCGTCGGTCCACCGAGTGGGAGGCCTGCCAACACTACGTTTTCCGGTTCGTGGTCGCCACTCGAGAACTTTTCTGCCCCAACGGCTATCTGTTCTGCGAGCTATGTGCCCCACACATATGATCACAAATTTTAATATTATCACAAAAGTCATTGTAGCCAAGTGGTTAGATATGCTGTGACCATTAAGTAATGGCCGCAGGTTCAATTCCCATAAGTAAGTCTTTGTAATACTTAGGTAAATAGTTATTCATTAAGGGTTTCACGATTCATGACTTTTTGTTTCAAAATTTGATAATAAACCATTTCATAGTTTTACTGCAACATCATGTAAGTTTACACTTACATATGTTGCTGTCATAGCATAAACCATAAAATAGAGAGAGTATAGAAGTAACATGACATAATGTAATGTAAATAGAATGATTATGTAGGTGAAGTTAGTACAAGGTTACTCTTCTGTATTCTCAATGATTACAAATAACTGCTAACAATGCATATCATTTTCAGGGTTCTGTATGGTGAGAAGGAAATCATCGAAATGAAAAATGTGAAATGGAATTATTTCTTCGTAAGACAGTTACATGATTTATAAAAATGAAACAAAATTCTGATTACACAAGTATTTGCTGTTTATTTCTCAATGATACATTAAACATAACAATTAAATTCACTTTATAAAAATTAAATCGTCTAAATGATGCCCGAAACGTTTACGACATTCCTCAAATCTGGATCTTAGGTTTCGGAATACGCTCTCAAGTGTTTGTCTTGAGATTGATTGCATTTCATTAGAGATATTCACCTTTAATGCATTTATTGTTTTTGGATTATTATTGTACACTTTGTTTTTCAAATATCCCCATAGGAAAAAGTCTGTAGGTGAGAGATCCGGACTCTTAGCAGGCCATATGATGTCGCCTCTACGAGAGATCACCATCCCAAGTGGAAATACATCTCTAACCGATTCCATACTAATATCAGTTATATGGTAAGCCGCCTCATCTTGTTGAAACATAGTGTCGTTATTGTAACCCGTCATTTTCATAAGTTCTGGGTGCAAAAATTTGCGTAGCATCTTCGCATATTGTTGTGAATCAACAGCTCTGCTTTGGCTCCCGGAATTTTCGAAAAAATAGGGACCTATTATACCGAAGCTAGATATACCCGCCCAGACTGTGACTTTCGAGGAGTGAAGTGATTTTTGATTGTTTGCATCGCACCTATAACGACAATTATGCTTACTCACTGTTCCATTTAAAGAAAAATGCGCTTCACCAGAGAACAGAATATTGTTAAGACTTCGTAGATTTTCGAGCAATTCTATAGTAAAAATGAATCGAGATTGAAAATCTTCCTTCTGTAAATCTTGCACCAGCTGTATTTTGCTCTGTTGAAACTCTGAATGGTTTGCTGAAACTCGAAGTAATGAATTATTGACCGAAGGATCTTCGAGCACCATTCTGTTATCTTTTACACGTTCGTTTGTATTACAGGTTCTTTCACGATCTTTGACCAGAACCCCAAATGTGGATCCACAATTTTCAAATCGTTTTACCCATATCTTGATTAAATTTACACTGGGACAGTTTTTATTATTCTTTAAAGCATATTTTGAACAAAACAAGTCCCGAACAATTACGTAAGAACGACTATTTTCATAAAAGGCACGAACACAAAAAGCGCGTTGTTGTCCCGTGAAGTGCTCCATAGCGACTAAATTTGAAGTAAGTAAGTATGTGATAAAAGTAATCGTCACGTAAAATAAGTGATAAGTACGGAACACTTCTTACATTTCTTATTCGAACTTGATACCTAGTAATATTGGTTTTGTTTAGTGGAATACATGTGAATTGTCGGTTTGCTTTGTAATGGATTCCTATAATTTATAATTACACGGTACTCAGTCTTTGTAATATGATTCTACCACAACTGTAATTTGTGGGAATTATAGTAATTTACATTCTATAACTTTGACTAAATTAAGTTATGATGCCACAGACAACCGAATGGCTTGGACTTAAGATTCAATTTAATTAAATTATAATTATCTGCTGACATGATATATTTCTTCTAATAAAACCAATATTTCAGATCACAAAAATACATTTTTTATTCAGCTGCTTCGAGGTGACATACCACCAACGATATAATAATTTTATTTTCTACGTGACTTAAGTATCAGCTTACACTACTACTACTCGAAAATGTAAGTAAGTAATATCTTTATTTCCTGTCCTTATTCTCTGAATTAATGTAATAGTGATTTATACGTGTGTATTTTCTTATAAATTTAAATTTATATTCTTCTTTTATTATATTATCTTCAAATAAATTGCGTTCAAATAAAATAAAGCATAGTTTTATAAATAAAGTTTTTGTGTGTTCTATTACAGGTCGGACTACGAAAGTGACTCTTTTGAATCTGTGAGGACAGCGCCGCCGCCGCCCACAAAGTCTAAAAAACAACAGGCGTCGAAGCGCAAAGCCTCAGACTCTGCGAGCACCAGTAACTCTGGATCCAAGACGAAATCAAGGTACTTATTTGTCTCTTATTTATCACTAGTAGCTTTAAACTTAGTGGTAGCGTAGTTTTCCGTAGAATCCACAGTTTTTTTATTGGTTCAGTTGTTTTTTTGAGTTTGTCCATTTCAAAGCAAACAAATCTCTCTATTTCTAATAATAGTAGGTATAGATAGTGAAGATTTAGTTCCGTGTTAAGTGTGCATTGTGGTTCCTTTTTTTCAGTATACTTACTTCCAAGATATAAACTAATATAAGTAAAAATAAAATTAAACTACAATTAAACTAAATTTAAAAATAATAACATATAAAAATATTTAATAGGATTATTTAAGTTTAATTTGTGATGTGGTCATCGCTAAGATTACTGTGATTTTCTTACTTTCAGGTTTCTACCGATTTATATTTTTTAACAAAAAAAATTATTGTTTGTTTACAGTAAAAAAAGAAACGGATCGGATCTGTTCGAGTTGGAGGGTGAAATTGAACACCGTTTGCCTATCAAAGGCGCTGACAACCTGACATCTTCCTTGGTGAGCCGTGTTGCCAACGGTAAAGTTAGAAGAACGGCTGACTTAGCAGGCGAATTCTTTATAGACGTGAAAGTATACCACAAGGCGGATATTGCTTCCATTCGTCCGGAAGATCGGTGGAAGAAAGCAACTGTTACGCTGAAGGTGCAGTTAGATAAGAATACCCCTCCATGGCACGAGCTGCAATCGTTCATGCGCCGGGCTCACGAACTTTTTAACGACTCGGAGCCGGTATTTTATAACGATAAGATTTAGGTATTAAGTATTTTAATATAAGAATATACTTTCTATATTTTAACTTGAACGATTTTTTTACAAAACCTTTCTTATTTAATTAGAGTACAATGCCTTTCTGTACTATTTGTAACACAGCTGTTGAGCGCAGTCATTGGACAGGTCACCTCCGCAGTAGCAATCATAAAAACAAACATGTATCTTATTTTTGCGAAGGCGTAGAAAAAATAAATTCCGCATTTCGGAACCGTATAGCTTCGTACAGAATAATAGATATAAACGAGAAATGTTCATTTGAATCGTTCTTTAGTGATTCTCGCGAGAAACTTAAAAAGTTAATAGACATGTCTCTAAATGATCATACTTGTGTGAAAATTAATTTAGAATTTTTTGCTATGTTTTTAATGTTTAAAAACGATAAACAGGAGATAAAATCATTTCACACAAAAAACTATACACTCCATCAAAATTATGACTATGATTCAATAATTTCAGAAATAAAAAATACTCTATCAAAAAAGATGGAAGAGTTTCAGGACCGTGACAGTGGTTGGACTTTTTTGAATAGTTCTCACATAGAAATTAATATAAATAAATATCAACCTTTGTGTGGATCAAGTTTCATCGAATTGCCGCCAGCGATAAAATCAAAACGAGCCTGTGTCAATATTCGTAATAATGATCAGTATTGTTTCTTATGGTCTATTGTTGCTGGTCTTTATCCCGCAAAACATCATCCGGAGAGAGTAACATCTTATCCCGATTTTCGAAATGTGTTAAATATAAATGATTTATCGTTTCCATTGAATTTATCTGATATTGCACGATTTGAAGTTAATAATCCTAATATTTGTGTATATGTTTATGGATTAAAAAATAATCACGTTGTAGGACCACTTTATAAACCTAATATATTAAAGGAAAAAGTGATTCATTTACTTTATTTAGAAAGTAATGGATTGTCACATTACTGTCTCATCAAAGATTTACCTCGACTTGTAAGGAACCAAATAACAAAGCATCATAGTAAGTTACACTTTTGTAATAATTGTTTAATGTTTTTTAATTCAAGTAATGAGCGTGATATGCATAGTTGTGGAGGTGTTGCTACCGAATTACCTCCAAAGGGTTCTTTTACTCAATTTGTAAATTATAATAGGAAGCAAATTGTTCCGTTCGTTATATATGCTGACTTTGAAACAATGTTAGAACGGTTCCAATCGTGTGAGCCAAATCCAGATAAGAGTAGCACGGTGACGCGACAGCGACATGTGCCAGTAGCTTTTGCATATCATATCACTTGTAGGCTAGACAGGAATTATAATCGTTACGTTTCTTATCGCGGCTCGGATTGCGTGTCTGAGTTTATAAAGTCAATTTATCGAGATGCATTAGAAGTTCATGATATTTTAAAAAACAAAGTGCCTATCATATTTACTGACGAAAATGCTCGTGAATTCGAAACTGCTACGATGTGTCATATTTGTGATCAGTTCTTGTTGGGTGATAGGGTCCGCGATCATTGTCACGTGACTGGGAAATATCGTGGAGCTGCTCATAGCTACTGTAACTTACAATATAAACAACCTAATTTTTTACCAATATTTTTTCATAACTTATCGGGTTATGATAGTCACCTTTTATAAAAGAATTAAGTAAAGCCCCAGGATATATTAAAGTTATACCTAAAACGAAAGAAAGCTATATATCTTTTACAAAGTTTATTCCTACTTCTAGCGATACATTTATGCAACTTCGTTTTGTTGATTCTTTTAGGTTCTTAGGAACTAGCTTGGCTAAGTTAGTTGGTACTATGAAAAAAAAAGATTTTAAACAATTAAAACGTTATTTTCCCGAAGAAAATAAATTTAATTTGCTTATCCGTAAGGGTGTATATCCTTACGACTATATGTGTCAGTGGGATCGTTATTCAGATTTTTGCTTACCATCAAAAAGTAGTTTTTATAACTCTGTGACTGATGAAAATATTACAGACGAAGACTATGACCATGCTCAGTCTATTTGGTCAGTGTTCAATATTCAAAATATGGGTATATACACAGATTTGTATCTTAAAACCGACGTTTTGTTATTAACAGATGTATTCGAAAGTTTTAGGAAAACTTGCAAAAAACATTATAATCTCGATCCCGCGTGGTATCTTACGGCACCTAGTCTATCATTCGATGCAATGCTTTTAAAAACAAAAGTAAAATTAGAATTAATAACTGATGTTGCTATGTTTAAAATGATACAGGAAGGTATTCGAGGAGGTATTTGTATGTGCGTTAAGAAACATGTTAAAGCTAATCATAAATATTTGGAATCTTACGACAAATCTCGCCCAAATTCATTCATTATGTACTTAGATAGTAATAATTTATACGGTCACAGTATGTGTCAATCACTTCCCTATTCAGAGTTTAGATTTTTAAATAGAGAGGAACTGGATAACTTACAATTTAATATTACCAATATTAGTGATACCGCAGAAAAGGGTTATATTCTCGAAATTGATTTGACATATGATTCAAACCTTCACAACAATCATAATGATTTCCCGCTTTGTCCAGAAAAATTTAAGCCTCCTGGTGGATCTAACAAAAAATTAATTCCAAATTTGTACGATAAGTTCCATTACGTTATTCACTACGTGCATTTAAAAAAATCATAAAGCACGGTTTGATATTAAGAAAGATCCATCGCGCCATTGAATTCAATCAAAGTGCTTATTTAAAACAATACATTGATCTTAATACACAGTTACGTCAAAAAGCAGAGTCTGAGTTTGAACAAGATTTTTTTAAGTTGTTAAACAACAGTATTTTTGGTAAAACTCTAGAAAATAATGAAAAAAGAATAGACGTTAAATTCGTTAACAAATGGAATGATATGACCCATAGAACCAAAAAGAGTACTTGTGCCGAAAAGTTGATCGCGAGCCCATATTTTCACAGTGTATCGATATTTTCAGATGACTTGGTAGCAATTCAAATGAATCCTTCTCGTGTTATTCTTGACAAACCAATTTATATAGGTTTTGTTGTTTTAGAATTATCGAAGAGTCACATGTATGATTTCCATTATTCTATAATGAAACCATTTTATGGTGATCGAATTGAATTATGTTATACCGACACTGATAGTTTAATTTATAATATAAATACAGACGACTTTTATAGAGATATTAAGTTACATTTTCTGAAATACTTTGATACCAGTAATTACAATCCTTCTAATGAGTATAAACTACCTTTGATAAATAAAAAAGTCCCGGGTTGTTTTAAGGATGAAATGGGTGGACGAATTATAACTGAGTATATTGGACTGCGCTCAAAGGTGTATTGTATAAAAACATTAAATAAGACGATACAAAAGGCTAAAGGAACAAAAAAATGTGTTACAAAGAAATTTAAAATGTTACATTATAAAGATGTTTTATATAACTCTAATGTAATTCGCAAAAAGAATGTACTGTTCAAGTCTATTAAACATGAGATATTCACACAGAATGTAAACAAAGTTGCACTTTCCAGCAATGACGACAAACGGGTGCTATTATCAGACCAAATATCTACTATGGCTTGGGGAAATGAAGCCATTACCTTGTAATGTAAATTTTGTTATAAAATAATTAGTTTTAAATACATACTTTAAACCAATATTTGTAATGCATTATAATCATAGGATAATTTTAGTATTATATTGTTCACATCAAAATTTAAATAAATCCCAGGGTGATCAAATTATAGTTGTTTTATTTTAATGTAAGGCTCATTGCGCAAACGAAATATGACCCCGCACAGGTGTCACAGCTATCTAAGCAAGTTCAAACTTCAAATGTTAATATAATATTAAATGTATACCTAGATATATTAATTCCTTACACTTGCAATCATTACGTTGGGTGAGGACGTCTTGATATAACACGTGTGTGGTACTGCTCGTATTAAATATGTAAGTATTGAAAGTCTTAATTTTATTATCCTACTAATATTATAAAAACGAAAGTTTGTGAGGATGTTTGTTAATCAATCACACAAAATATACTAGACGGATTTTGATTAAATTTGGTATTCTGGTAGAAAAATACTGGGAATAGCACATAGGGTACTTTTTATCATGAAATTCCCACGGGAGCGAAGCCCCAGGGCGCGGCTAGTTTTCAAATAAGTATTTTCAAAATAACTTGTAGTAATTAATGTTTAATTTGTTTCAGATAGTCATAATGACTGAATCACCGGATATAATTTGTCCCAGTGCGGTCAAGGCTTGCCAGGATTGTTACCATCTCACAGTTTGAGCTGGCATATTCCTGAAGAACAAGGACCCGCTTTGAAGAAAACTAGGACAAGACGAGAACCCCCAAAGCGGCAGCAGTCAACATGCCAGTCTTTTGTTATAAATAATGAAAAGAAGAAGGGCATCAGATTGATCCAGATAAAAGTACTGGACATAAGTGATCGTCAAGCAGCTGCAAGTGACAGCGAGGAGGTCGTAGTTTTGAATGCGCAGTATGTAGTGAGTGAACCTGTAGACATTATAATGGACGAAACTCATACGTTAATAAATAAAATTTCGAAAAAATTATGTGATAATAATAGTTATGATTATATATAACTAGCGTTCGCCTGCGTGAATTTCCCACGGGAACAGTGCTTTTTCCGAGATGAAAGGTACCTTATGTCCTTCTCCGTACTTCTAACTATGTGTATGTGAAATTTCATGAAGATTGGTTCAGTAGATGAAGCGTGAAGAGGTAACAAACAAACAAACTCACTTTCGCATTTATAATATTAGTTAAGATAATTAAGTTAAGTAAAGTTATTAAGTTAGTAAAGTTAGTATATTTCGTTAAATTGTTAAGCAAATTTATTAGTACATATAATTAAAAAATATAATTTCATATGCCTATGTAACAACCAAACTAACTTGTAAATAACTATGTAACAATAAATAAAATAATACGATTTTAATTAAATGTTAGTTCTGTATCATAGATTTAGCAAAATAATAAACTTAATGTAAGATAACACTATAATAAAAAACACTACAAATATAAAGATTGCATTTTATTTAAAGTAAATCACAAATGTAGTGTAAATTAGTTGTATTAATATGGTTAAAAAGTATTGATTATATCTGTTACCACCCTGCGGATAATGGATAGGGTTATATATTTGTATTAAAACATCCAAAATACATTCAAAAGAAATTTATTAATGGACAATATTAAAATAGTTTAAACCTAGACATATTATTGTCATAGTACCACTTTCGAATACATACAGCATTATTTAACGCACACATTACTTTATGATTCACACAATTATAGTTTTTATTTTGGTTGTATGTTTTTTTTAATGTTGTTAAATTAGGGCTTCCTTTTTCACCTATATCAATCACTTCACAGTCTGCACACATCAATTTGATCCACTTGATTTTTCTAAACCTTTTGTTATGATCTTCTTATTTTTTAAATATGGTAGAATAACTCGTCGAAATTCTTTATAATCTATATAGCCTTCGCTCCACTTAATATCTCTGTGTTTTTCCAACCATCTTACTCTTTTCTTTTCTTCTTCCGTCAGACAATGGAAAGGATATGGTGGTTTAACCAGGAACATCTGCGTATTTTCCTCAGTGACAACAGCAACTTCCTTCACGATAAAGTTATTTTGAATGTCTAAAAACCCTTGAAGGTCGACTATGATTATATCCGCATTCATTTTAATCACCAAATTTCAGACAGAAGTCTACAAAACGACTGATGAAATTTGCCATAATACTCGTATAATAAAGCCTGATCGAGCTGCGAGTTGCAACTTGTCAAAACATGTTCCTTTTATTTCATTACTGTGAAATTTTCTTTACAGTACTACTAAGTGGTTTGTATTCCACTACACAGTCATTAAGTATTAAACAATATGCAGACGTGAGATCAGGTAAATTTATATCAGACTCTAACTCTACCCGAACATCAACTACTGGTCCGGATTTTACATGATCGTTTTGTCTTGAACAGTCAATTACAAATAATGGCGCTTTTTCTACAAAGTCTTTTTCACTTAGAAGAGGTTCTGCCCGACGATTGTAGAAGGACTGTTGAAATCTAGCATACTGTTCATATAATATAGCTACATTTTGTTTCGAGAAACAGGAATTAAGATTTTCGTAAGGATAGTAATTAGAATTAAGGTATACTTTAACATTTCTCAAATCACAGTGGTCAAATTGAGACATGTCCTTTTCGCTTTTATTTTTTCGATCTGTTTGTAAACCAATAATAACGTATCTCGGTTTTTCAACATGAGATGATGATTTAATTGACCAAGTATGTTTCGAAGTTTTAGGTAATAATGGATATTCGTATAAGTCCCAATTCCGAAAAATCATTTGTATTGATCGATCTCTCTCAGTAAGTTTAAGAAGGTTAATCTTTTCTTTATCTGATACCTTGACATGAGGTACTCGCCATATTATTTTGTTTATTTCAATATTTTCTACAAATTCTCCACTGCTGAGTTTCAAAGCATTAAGGTCCGTATTACTTCGTAACAATATCAGTTCATGTTTACAGTTAATGACAATTTTTTTGTAATCTTCAGCAAAGCCAAGAATATTGCACAGGGGAATAGAAACTGAAAATGATCCCCCTTGCGGATTTGTTGACCCGTTAATATCCCAACCCCAACTCTTCGACATCCTTGATTCACTTTCATTCATAGATATTAAAGACTTTATTGTGGTAGTAATGCCAGCATTTTTTATTTTATCTATTTCGAAACCATTAAGCTCGTATCGTATGTCTTGGAATAGGTAAAGAAAAGGGTTATTAGTACAGTGAACATTTAATACCTTCTCTTTGCCATCACCCTTTTTGACAGTTATTGCACCTTCTAAATAAAGTGTACTTGCAGATGGTAACACGTATAAATCTTGTTGATTGATAGGTATGCGAATTTCATCACTTCTATTAAAACTTGTCACATATGGTTTGTAAGAATGAAATTCAACACCATCTATGGTATTATCTTGAAAAGGTGTAGAGGAAATATCTAATATACTCATTTTATTAACCCTAATTGTTTAAGAAATTCACTGTTTTCCTTTGTCAACTTTGTTTTCTTTTTATGTGTTCTCTTATGAACAGACCGATAAGAACTAGTATTTTTCGTCTTGCAAGTCATATATTTATCGTAAACAATCATTTTCTTCTTAAGTGTAAATATAGCTGCACTTCTTCTCCACGCAAATTAATTAAATTATTATTTATGTCAAGCAATCTTATATTCAAACTGCTAATGTTATCTTGATTAACAGGAAAATATACTGGATTTTTTGGAATTTCTATAATTCTATAACCAGGGGGAACGTTGAGAGCGAATTCATAAATAATATGAGCTGGTTCACTGTTGATGTAAGATCCGCTTATTATATCACATTCAACTCTGATAACAGTTGATGATAAAATGTTAACAGGATGTAATGATTCGTGTAATTTATTTGCTTCCAAGGTTTGAGAACCAAATCCTAAAATCCTTCCTACAGATTTATTTTTCTCAAAGTGTATGTTTTTTGAACAAGACACATATGTTTTCAATGTATTGTTGTTACACAGTAAGTTAAAAGTACCACCTCTAATATTGTTTTTTATATAATCGCAGATATCTTGTAACTCGTATGCACCTTCTGGTATTTCAACAACTTTATCAATATCATAATAAAATTTATTATTGTTATTATCTATGTTTGGGATCGAGTTGAATGTTGATAAATACAAAAGAGCACATTCATATTCGCCCTCAAGTTGTAATGAAGGAGAATAATTTGTAAATAGTGTAGACTGATCACCTGTTATAGAAAGTGTGAAGGACATTGTGTTGATCAGTACTTTTTATATTTTATTTTATATGATTTTTATTTTTTCTCCAAAACGACCATAAATATTTTAGGCATAGATGACCGCAATTCACAGTGTTGAAATTTTGGTACCTATCGTAATTGTAGAAAATATCCTTTTTATTTAAATATCTTCTGAGTTCTAACGGTGGTTTCAAATCTCCAAAACTATCGAAATATTCACAATATTTATTTATTTTTGTGTAAGCTACCCAGTGCGTTCCATCATTTGCTGAATTATCTAAATTCACAATTCCACATTCAATTCGTTTCACTTTAGAAGGCAATTCGTCTAACATAAACACACCTCGAAAATAAGGTATGTCATTAGCAAAATTCAAAATATCTATATTCGTAAGTGCACGTTTAGGTAGCTTCCTAGTTAGTTTTTTGAATGATTTATAAACAGCCCGTGACCTTTTTTATATGGTTTAATATACAACCCTCTCCCCATAGCAATCGATTCCATGACTTTGTTGTGACGTTCGGATTCACGTAAATTACTTTGTGATGACTTGTAATCATTGACTGTTTTAGCAATACCTGCGGCACCTCCTGCTAAAGCTCCTAACGCTGATAACCCAGCAAATATTGGTATCAATGGTAGAATTCCACCAGTTTTTGGTAGTGGTATCACTCGAGGTAGTTTTATTAGTTTATTTTTTCCAATTAATTTCTTTGCAACCAAATACATACGTTTTATTGCGGTATTAGTACACTTCGGTCTTAACTTTTTTACGTGTGATCTAATTTTAGAAACTAAAGACTTAAACGTTTTGACACCACCACCCGCCTTAACTTTCGCTTTCATGATTTTTTTAACTACCCATGATGCAATTTTTTCACCTTTTCCTGCATCTTTTGATCGAAGTCTACGTTTAGCCATATTTATCAGTTTCAAGTCTGCTATATGACGATTTTCTAAATCAGAATGGTTTGCATATGCTATATCGTGATCTTTACAAGCGTCGTCTAATGGATTGATTCCCTTATCACCACGAAGCAACCGCTTTTGAAGTTTTGTTCCAGGTCCACAATAATTGTATCCCGGTAAATGTAACTCTAATGGAAGGATATTTATTAAATTATTCACAAGTCCACCTCCTTGCATTGCTTTTTACATACTAAAAATTCTAGTCAACAACATCCTTTTTATCTATCCAGCTATTTTTTCTATCTGTGAGTCCCAACCATTTTACCAATAGTTTGTTTCCTTTTCTCCTTATAATCTTTTCGACTAAATAAATATTTGGGAATTTTACCTTTTGCAGTTCCTCTTCATAAAATGAACCGAGAATTGGTTGTTTATGTAAATCTTCGAGGTGAAAAGTTGTAGGATTTGAATTAATTACTTTTTTTATAACGAATATTTCTGTTGACCAGTTAGGTGTATAACCCTTTGCGAAACAACTTTTATATTTACTGATTCGTACTTGATCACCCATTTTAAATTTCACAATTCTTTTCTTTTTGGTGCATTTATGAGAGTTTTGAATATTTCTCATAACTTCATACTTATTTTGCTCATTAACATCAACTGGTTTATATTTAATAGTTCGATGCTTTGAATTATTATAAGTCCAAATAACATCTTTAAGAGTATTGTCAATCCACTTATAATTACCATTTAAACTAAAGCATTTATATAATTTGTTTTTCATAGTTCTAATAAGCCTCTCTACTATAGACGCCTTTTTAACAGAATATGTGCTATAATGGTTTATATTTAATGACTTCATTAGCTTTTTGAAATCCACATTGTAGAATTCAGTACCATTATCTGTTTGTAAATTTATAGGACTTCTCATGCTTGATTTAATAATATGGTTAAATGCAAGTACTACATCGGACTTTGACTTAGTTTTAATTGGTAAAGCCCAAGCATATTTTGAAAAACAATCAATAACCACTAATATATATTTCATACCACGATTACTGTTTTTATAACTTTGCATGTCTATCAAGTCCGCTTGCCATAAATCATCAATGCCTTTTAAAATCACTGATCTTCGGATAAAATTTTTTCTTGCTGCTTTGTGTAATTCATTAACGATTTGTTGTTTCATCATTTCACGTACTTATGTGATTCTCTGCTTTATGTCCTTTTCCTTTTAAATTAAGATCAAACTGACTAAAAAACCTCATTATATCTTTTTTTAAAGAATCTAACAAAACTTTAACTTCATCTTTACTAAAGGTTTTTCTTTGATCATTTTATCCGTATCCTCTACACTGCAAAATTTTTTAGTTAAATCATCAACGTATTTCTTATTAACGGCCTCATCTTCTGCTAATGGTTGAGGAATACCTCGCAATGATGTATATCTTAAATTGTAATCACCAGCTTCTGTTTTTATAAGAGCTTTATTTGTAATATCTAAAAAATCTGATAAACGAGATCTTTTATGTACATGATGACCAAATTTGTCGACATTCATGTTTTAATGAGTTGATTTCTGCAAATAGATCAGATGATAAATAATACAAAACTGAAAATGGGGCTGTATTTATTGATTTATAATACCGCTTTCACGTAATTCTTCGATAATGGAAATAATTTCGTTATTAACACCAGTGTTGCCAGCAGCTTGGGATGCAATCAACAGTCTTAATCTTTCCACCAATTCGTTCGGATCATCCCAATAAACATAATCAACGCTTGATTTCAATTGTTTTAACAATCCTGATCCTTGGTGAGTGCTTCCATCAGTACTTACTGAATCGTGACGTAACTTAAATAAGGGTTTTATAACATTAAGATACTTTCTACCTTTATTGCTTTTGATTGGTTTACTTATATCATAATCTCTACGATGCGCATTTGTGTCCAATAACATTTGTTTATAATTATTTCTATCGTCTTGCTGTACTAAACTCAAATCCGGAACCTTCTTAAATAACAATTCCCATAAACCAGATGTCAACTTGTACTTTCGTCCTCCAACATCAATTATATTATCCTGTATAGCTACACGCCCTGTGCCCATCATAAGCTTTCCACGTTCATTCCGTACACCAAATGGAACGTTTTGATAAACTTCAGATGAAAGTGACCAAGAAGATGCATCTGGTGTATCTTCTGTAGCTGAAGTGTACGATAAATTTGACTCATCGAGGTCTGAATCAACTTCATCACTATAAGTCTCAGGATCAAGAGGGATGTCCATCCCCTCATCAGATTGCCGTTTCAAAACTGTTTTATCAGTGTCAGCAGAACTATTTAACTCATCATTCTTTTGGGACTTAAATTCAGGTACCGTATTTACTATTTGTCTATTTTGTTTGGGCTTACTTGCATCTATAACTTGATTGAGAGGTTCCGTTATTGGTTTAAAAACAGTTTCCAATATTTTATAATTATGATTATCTATATCCTGCATGTTTTTAATTTTTCTTTTAACTGCTTCAGCGACACGTACAATCTGTTTTTTAATTCTTTTTCCATTTTATATAATTTAAAAATGAACGCACATGTGCTAGGAACTAACAGATCAGTAATGACCGCCTTAATAATTACATAGGTTAATATAAATATTTCAGTCCAATACAACAAAGGTATCAAATTTCTTACGGTAACGACCTTTATTTTTATCACAGTCCTTATTGATTACCAAATAGTTATATGGTTCACACCATATTTTAGAACACATCTCCTTGAATTTAGCCCAACTCATATCTGTATTAACATGTTCTTCATATACATGTTTCATATTTAATTCATCTTGTTTAAAAAGAACTATTAAATTAGCATTATCTCTCACTAGTTGTTTAGGAATTTTGCTGTAAGTTTGATTCAAATAAAAACAATCTATATATTTATGTCTACCCATAGCAAAGTAATCTCGCACGTTGTTTTGATTTTCACATGCTACGTCATCAAATACTATAACGGAATAACATTTAGCATTTTTCGGATCCAAAATATTCTCATTTTCCTGATATTTTGTATATACGACTTGTGGTACCATTTTTAAAACATTTTCTAGAAATGCATACTTCGGTTGATATAGTGTTTTCGAATACACATACACATTACTAAATCGTAATCCATTTTCATGTAATAGTAAACCAATAATCAAATTTGTTTTACCGCAGTTTGAAGGCCCGCAAATTAAACACCGGATAGAGTTAGGTAACAGTTCTCCGTTACGACTAGAACGCTTATCAGGTCGACTGTCAGGACATACTGTATCAACATGCAACGATGTTGGCTGTTCAATAAATTTCATTGTCGTCTAAATGACACGAATGATACAGCTTGAATGACAGCTTAAGTAATATAGCTGTTTTTTATTGTAACAGGTTCGCAAGGGTTCGACGGTTTGTGTGCATGATACTGTCATGAAGATGAACGGAGAACGAATATTATGAGCATTATACTACCGTAAGAGTCGTAGAAACGCATAGATGGAGACTTGACGTGGATGAAGATATATTATTGGGCATTCTACCCCACTGGAGTGATGAAGGGAACGAAGTGACCTGAAGAACGGAAGTGGGGTAGAATGCCCAATAATATACTACTCGCGTATTACCGTGGGTACCGTACTCACTGACTACACTGATTACGGCATAGTAACGTGCCCCACCCCGCACGTTATGTGCCCTGCAGCACAACCTGACCAGGGACTCAACCGGATCAGGTAAATGGGGCTCCACTGTATCCAGACTATTGATTACGTGTGATAACTAATAGGAGTTGGTACAGAAAGACTTGATAGCCACTGAGAATGACGACATCTGAATATAATGAGTCACAGCTCAATGCGGGTAGCGGGGAACATCACATCCGCTATACGAGTTCGCCACATCGTGGGTACCCTTACTTCAAGAACCGCGCGGGCGGCCTCAAGTCGTGGTGGGTCAGCAGTCGGAGGTAGTCTATGAGGTGTCCCGCCAAACTCATCAAGATTGCTGTACACGTCATCAAGTCCAAGAAAAGTCACTCGCATTCTTAATCTTAATGATTAAATAAACATTAGTGCGTTAGTGTTACCAAATTTGATATTATTTCTTAATCCGTTAATATCCGATCCACCTAACTCACAAAATGCATGCGAGTGTGGTGTCTCTCCCCAACAATGGAGCATTTGTTGACCTGCCCCCTGTGCCCTAACACCTGCACTCGGGATGACCTGATGGCCGCCACCGATAAGGCCGTAAAAGTGGCGGAACACTTTTCGGGAGCAATTTGATCGTTGGAATGGCATCGACACGCTAAGAAGAAGAATATCCGATGAATCCCTGGATGCTTTGGGCTGTCTGTAACTTGAGATAGGAGTTGTTTACCCTGTCTATGATAAGCTGTGCATGTGATTTTTGGAAATACCCTCTTCCTGACAGTTAATTTGATACCTGTACTGTGTTTACCGCTCTGGTTAATATTTCTGAGCTTGGCCCCCCTGAACCCGTGATGATCTGATTCTAATGTTGTGATGTGTGATTCCGACATATATTAATTTATATTTTCAGGCGTTCAACCGCAATTTGGTGTTTCTGCTCGTGGGAATCCGGTCATAATAATTGGAAAGTACCGGTATTGTAAAGAGCGGATTAGTGGAGGAAAAATGAGATGGGCGTGCAACAAGAAAGGCAGGCGCGCATGCTCGGCCGCCTTGACGACCATCGGCAAAATTATTGTCAAAACTTATGGAGCACATAACCACGACTAAAACAACGACAAATAAAAGAATCTCTAAAAATTTCTTTGAAATTGTGCTTGATTTTAATCCCTACTAGTTAATGAACAAGTAATTTTGTTACGGGCAGCGTATTACGTCGTCATGTTTCCGAGTCGTACTTTATATTTGTTTATTATTTATTAATCCTTTAAGCTCGCCGTTTTACAATACGGTATATGCCTCAATGCGATCTCTTCGTTGCCGATGAAAAACATTTTAGGTAGGTAATGAACTCTTAAAGTTTCTTGTGTCTTTGTCGATCAGCAATCTCAAATATATCCATTTAAAAAATGTTTTAAAATGAATACAGATATTGGATCACATCTTTATCCCTTACGGGCTAGACAGAGCCAAGAGTCGTGATACTCGAAGGCCACGCTTAGCTGAATAGTGGGCTAATTAATAGAATGAAGATTCAGGTATAGTGACAGGCTAGCCCGCCTCTGAGTGGAGGAATTCCCAGTTTAAAGCCCTTTCCCTCGATTGACTGTTACAATCTGCGCGGGAAGAAAGAAAGCAACTGTTACTGTTCCGTTTTCAACGCAAATCTTGTTTACCTTTCAATTTGAATTTCGCGCGCCTTACCGATGCACTTATCAATCATCACAATTCGCTGTGCTGCAGTTCTATTTAGCCAATGGGGCGCCCGGACTTCCGCTGGCGCATGCGCAGATCCTACCGGTGTCTGAGAGATCAACGCCATAGGCTGGTAGCAGAAGGCTGGTGGCAGAACCAGTAAAAACCTCTCCGTGTCTGTACGTGAAAGCGAAGGCGCGCGCGCACCAAACATTACAGCCCTTTTACTCAATTATTTTTAATAAAACTTCAAGTGCTCAACAGTGTTTTTGGAACTTTATAATCGTGTGTGGCTGGCCGGCCGGGTGTCTAAAGGAAGAACTATTCGTGAGGAATCGTGCTAGAAGCCTGCCTACGTGGTAAGTGGTTTGTGCATTGTTCCTATTGTCTAAATCGTCTGTAGCAACGCTTATTAACGGCGAATGCTTTCAATAAGTATTCGATCCAATGTGGTGATTGATAGTGTACTCTAATTTCTTCTTATCGAATCAATTTAGCCACATTTTTTGGTGCCGAAACCCGGGAACTTTGGATACCTACCTTCAGTCTGCCGCCAAATACCAATTCGATTTAGTAATTGCTACTTCATTTACCGTATTCCACGCTTATTATACTTACTAGTACAGCTAAAACGAATAAACATAACATTTTGTTTCAATTACTAATCGGAAAAAAGTCTTTGTTCCATTTTGTTTTGTTGAGTACCTTACCTACCGTTTATCGATTTAAGATGGCTTCCATCAGTTTCTAGAATATTTGTTGAAAATAAATTCTTTTGTCGTTTTATACTTATTAGCATAAAATTATCTACCGTTTTACCGTTCGCAATAATACAATATTGCAAATCCACCTTCTCATAATTTTATGTTGATAGTTCGTTATAACTCGACTACTTTTTCCAACCGTTCAACGTTTCCTCTTGATATTTATTTATCGAAAATTTATTTCGTTTCAAATTACGAAATATTTTTTATCGTGACGTTGTATCGTTTATCGTATCATATTTTCAACGAATTTTGGTGCGTTCACATTTTCATTATTACCGTTTTAGGTTAAAAATCATAGTTTTTGTTTTTACAAAAAAACTGATTTTATTTTTTATTTACCGTACATTAACGAATATCGCAAACCGTTTTTAGTGTTCCTAACGCTCATTTAATTCATCCTTATCAATTTAATTTATTTCAATTTAAAACTCAGGTGACCGAGGTGACAATATTACCTGTTGTCGTGTAATACCGCCCCAGTGATTCTCGTCGATTCTTGTGAACGCGGTCTCGCTGAAGACGTTCGCAACTAAACTTTTATCGAATCCGAATATTTGTTGCTATCAGGTTTTATTGTTTTGATATTAATTATGTCTTTACTATCAAGGCGTAAATCTAAACCTACTATTAAAAAGGGTATCGAAAATACGTACACTATTAATAATTTGCCCAGTTTGCGACGTAAACGAACTATAGCATATAATCGCTTAACGAAGGCTTTGGAAGTAGGTACCTTAGCCAATACCGATGAATCACAAGTAGGGTTATTTCTTTCATATTGTCATGAAATAAAAACGATTGCTGATAGTTTTCATGACTCCCATTTTATTATTTTGGACCTTCTTAAGGATGATGCCGATGAGGAGGACGATGAACTTCAGGATCGATTTGACGAATTGTATTTTCAAGTGTTGGCAATTCAACGAAAATTTGAACAACGTTCATCTCAACAAGCTGACACTTCGAAACATAATTCATTGACCGGTTCGCACAGTGGAAATATGCGGTTACCAAAAATTTCGTTGCCAACTTTTTCCGGTGCTATCAAGGAATGGCCTGAGTTCATTGCAACTTATAACGCGTTGATACATGATTCTACCTCCTTATGTAATATTGAGAAATTTCACTATCTCGTGTCAGTTTTAAGTGGTGATGCTTTATCGTTCATTAGAACTTTTCCTGTTGCAAGTGAACATTATTTAAGTGCGTACGAGGCTCTCAAGTCCCGTTATGAAGATAAACGCGAATTAGCGTTTACGTGCTGGCGTGATATCTTGGACGTTAGTTTAAAGACTTCGAACGCTCAAGATTTTCGACGCGCCTTAGACACGATCGATGAGAACTTAACAATTTTAAAAACTTTAAAATTACCTACCGATAAATGGGATTTTGTTCTTTGTTATAATGTTCTGGCCAAACTCGATACCAAATTAAGACGCGAGTTTGAGGAAAAACATACCGATATTGAGCTTCCACAGTATAACCATTTAAGGGCATTCTTACACTCTAAAGGTGAAGCATTAATTCGCGACACGCACTTTTCGAATGTTACCAATAAAACCGCTAACGTTTCAAAGGACACACCGGGAACTTCACAGAAGTTCAAGCGACATAACGTCACGCATTCGCTTGTCGCTCCCACCGTCACTACTCATAAAAATGTTGGTGATAAACAACAAGCGAAACCTGCTCACAATTCGAGCACTCCGATTCGTAAATGTGCCTACTGTCGCAATGAACATCACATCTCGGCCTGTAATGATTTTTTGGCAAAATCAATAGATGAGCGCATGGCTGTGGCCACTGAAAAGAAATGGTGCTACAATTGTCTTAACGCATCCCATTCAGTGCGAGAGTGCACATCAATGTTTTCATGTCGACAATGTAGACGTAAACACCACACTTTGCTACATAAGGAGTCGGCGGCAAGCTCGGCGACCTTAGTGGCTAAGGATTCGTTGACTCAGTCTGATCCAACCGTAACCACAACCGTGTTACTGGCAACAGCTCTAGTCCAGATTCGTGATGCTTCTGGTGAATTTCATACATTTCGCGCGTTATTTGACACCGGCAGTCAAAACAATTTTCTCACGGCTCACGCCGCTCAACGATTAAATCTAAAACCTATAACTGGTAATATCAACGTTTATGGGTTAGGGGGCAGCCCTGCCTCAGTCAGTGGCTTTGTTACATGCGACATTGGCACCAACTGTAACGTAAAGTTTCGTCTGGGAATGCTCGTCATACCGAGCATTTGCGGAGATCAACCGATAGCAAGGCTAAATACGAAAGGATGGGAGGAGGTCAAAACACTACCGCTAGCTGATCCTGGTTTTGACATCCCTGGTCCAATCGACGTCTTGTTAGGTGCCGACGTCTTTGCTGAGTCACTTCTCGAACAACGTCTGAAGGGTAACGCCTCTCAACCGCGAGCTTTCAACTCAGTCTTCGGCTGGCTTCTTCTTGGGAAGTCCAGACTCGCATCGTCCAGTCTACTAGGAGTAGCCCCTTCTACCGTAGACGATAGTTTAAACAAAATTGTTCAACGTTTCTGGGAAATCGATAACGTTCCACAATCTTCCCGATTGACCCCAGAAGAGCAACGCTGTGAAAATAGTTTTCTCAGTAATCACTACCGTGACGAGACAGGTAGATATGTAGTTTGTCTCCCCTTCAAGGACGACGAGGAGCCAATCTTTGAAGGTTCTCGAGAGATAGCCTTACGACGCTTTCATGCCATTGAAAGGCGTCTGTATCGCGATCACAATTTAAACCAACAATACGTGGAGTTCATGACTGACTATATCGACAGTGGTCACATGACTCTGGTACCTGCCAAGCAAATGGGTCAAGGCAAGTATTATATACCGCACCATTGTGTGCTACGTCCCGACAGCGCTACAACGAAGCTTCGCGTGTTATGTAATAATAACAGATTTTTAAGAGAAATTAATATTTAATTTAAATTAATAAAAAATACAATTTAAAATATAAAAATACACCGCACGGGCACGGACAGAGTTCCAAAGAAATCACGGATACGGCACAGACACGGATAGAGTTCCAAATAAAATTACGGATACGGCACGGACAGGATAGTCGGGGAAATTCCGACAGGGGGTAAAGTTTGTCCGGCGGCACAATAGGGTTGAAGATGTACTGGCGGCACAGTAGGGATGGCAGGCGAAAGTGAGTACCTTTAATCCAGGCTTCGGCCACAGGTCACAGCAGCACAGCAGGGGTGGCAGGCGATAGTGTGTGCCTTTATTCCAGACTTCAATCCACAGGTCACAGCAACTTCTTCGTGTTAGATATTGATTAACGACGCGAAGGCTTGCAGGGTCTCGGGGTCAGCAGGCCCCGAGACAAGACCTTTATAGTTCGTACCGTTCTGTTTCTCAGAAGATCAAGACTGACCCGGACTGACATTCAGTGTCTTTATATAGGCCTCGATTTAGAATTTCGTATTGCTTCATAATTTTCAAATAAAATACGAAATTAGAACATTTGTGAAGAGGTTCGCATATAAATTTATAGAATTTTAGAAAAATAAAATCTGACTTGTCACAATCCTTGACAATCAAAATTGTTTATAATAAGGAAAGACATAAATAATTTTAATAAAATTTAAAGAAGTGATCATCGAAAAGTGTAGAAAAGTACATTAAATATGTTGGAAAAACATATATACTATAAAACAACCAAAAATGAAGATATAACGGTAAGTTTAAAGAAATATTCCTTAGCAACGTAGAAATTTTACAATAGAAAGTGTAAAAAAGAACATTTTGAGCTAAATAAGTAATCATAATAGTAAAATAGACAAGAATAAAAGTAAAATAAACATGAATACACTACATTTCCCCCAAAACCCCTGAAAATTTTTACACTAAGTGAAAATTTTGAAGGTTAATAGACAACACTTTCATACCAGCCTATCATACCAAATCTTACATATTACAATAAACCTTTCATACTAAAATCGATCAAACTTAGGGGTAGGGCTCACAGTCAATGGCTCCTACTCCAAGATAAGTACCTGCCTAGTAGTACTACGTAACAGTTGGCTTATTTAAGGAGTTGTAATCCGCTCACGCTGAAATCCCATTGATGATGAATGATATATGAATATGATATGACTGAAGGCTTATTTTATGAGTAGTCAGCCGCTCATTAGAAAGAAAGTAATGTAATAAAGATATGATGAAAATATATACAGGAAATAATGAATGTATGTAAGTATAGTAGTATTTCTTATGTATAACAAGGGCTTATTTTACGAGTTGTCAACCGCTCAAAGGAAGAAATAGATAAATAAGTACGCAAAGCAACTTGCGTAAAGAGAGTAGTGCACAATAGTAATGCAAGGTAAAGACTCAACACAAGTTAGTGTAGAGAGATGTAGAAGAACATTTTTAGTTTAGTTCTTTAGAGGCTTAAGAGCCGATGATAACAATGAAAATTATAGGAAATGAGAAAATGCCAAAAATGTAACTAGTAGTTGAAGATGGGAACAAACAAAAATAAAGTATATACATTAGTCAAGTAAAAGTAAAATTAAAATAAATTCTAAGTCTTGATATCCTTTATGTGCCATTTTGCACGAGTACCGTTAGGGTCCTCAAGGATATATACAAGTGGAGAGAGTTTCTGTATCACTTTACACCGAACGAATTTAGGTGCTAATTTGGCACTAAAGTAAGAACCGGCATTACTGAGCACATAGTTCTTACGCCAAACATAATCGTCGACATTAAATTCTTTTATAGTATGTCGTAAATTATATCGAACACTATTTTTAGTATGGGAGTCAAATAGAGCTACTTGTACTTTGTCAAAAATTGTCGCAAGTAATCCTATATTAGTAGCATAAATATCACGAGGTAAGAAAGTAAATTCGTCAAGGTTATTCGTAGGAGTATAAACAGAACCACAGCTGATAGTTTCCCTGCCAAAAACTAGAAATGCTGGGGAATAACCCGTAACTGCATTAACTGTACTGTTCATAGCATATTGGATTTTTGGAAGAAAAATGTCCCAGGATCTATGATCATCACCTACAAGAGACGCTAAAGCCGTAACAATAGTTCTGTTATACCTTTCAGTGGGATTGACTTGCGGGCAATAATGAGGTGAATAAAAGATAAAAGGTATTTTATAGTTATCCAGAAGTTTTTTGAATTCTCTAGATTGAAATTGAGAACCATTGTCCATAATAATAGTTTGAGGTACACCATGTATAAGAAATACAAAGTTTTCTAGGCATTCGATAATATCTTTAGCGATAGCACGTTTAAGGGGAAAGATTAAAGTATATTTAGTAAAACAACAATTCACAACTAGGATGTGTTGATTGCGTTTTCTTGTCATGGGAAGAGGACCCATTAAATCAAGAGAAATACATTGGAAGGGTCTTGAGCAAACTTTAGGTTTACCCATGGGACCATAAGGTGAATGATTAGGATGCTTATAAGCAAGACAAGACTCACATTCACTTATTAATTGAGCAATGTCTTTGAACATTCCTGTCCAATAATATAAAAGAGAAAGTTTTTTATAGGTTTTAAAAATTCCAAGGTGAGGTTCACCAGGCAAACCATGATTACTTTTAATCAGATTTTCTCTATCACCAGGATGAGGAACTTCTTTCCATACGAAGTCATCCGTTATAGTATGAAGGGAACGAGAAAAACGATAAAGCTTATTGTCCTTAATAGTATAGTTTGGAAAACTATCAGGATTGTTTTGACAGCCTTGTAAAACTTTATTATACTGTTCTTCCACCGTTAAAACTGAAACATTTAAGTTAGTTTTATTATCCGATAGATTTTTTGAACGAGATAACAAATCCGGTACTACATTTTCTTTACCTTTTTTATGTTTTAGAATGAAGTTAAAAGAAGATAGACGTACAGTCCATCGAGCAAGTCTGCCAGAAGGATTTGACAGATTTAGAAACCACTTTAGAGCAGCATGATCCGTGTAAATGACAAATTGTCTGCCATTGTCTAAATAACAACGCCAATGTTCGAGAGCAGTGATAACAGCAAGGGTTTCTCTCTCTGTAGTAGAATAGTTTTGTTCATTTTTATTAAAGAGATTTACTCATATAAGCTATGACAACTTCTTTGTCTTCTTTTATTTGAGTAAGCATAGCTCCTATACCAAAATTTGATGCATCAGTGTGCACTGAAAAAGGGAGATTGAAATCAGGACAAGAAAGTACTGGTGTAGTTACTAAAGCTTCTTTTAATTTAAGGAAAGCTTGATTAGCTTCAAAATTCCAAATAAATTTAGCAGCATTTTTACCACCACTATTTAGTTTATTAAGCGGAGCAGCAATAGTGCTAAAATTAGGAATAAATCGACGGAACCAGCTACATGTTCCTAAAAATCGACGAATTTCTTTACGAGAAGATGGAATAGGGTATTCCAGAATAGAATCAATTTTTTTAGGATCAGCACAAAGACCGTGTTCATTTACCACGTAACCTAAGTATTTTAATTCGTTTTTAAAGAATACACTCTTTTCAAAGTTAATAGTTAGACCGGCATAAGATAGTTTTTCAAATACTTTGATTAGAAACGATATATGTTCCTCGAATGATTCGCTAATAATAACGATATCATCAAGATAACAAAAGACTTTATTATCAAATTCAGGGAGTAAATAACGTATCCATAAGACGTTGTTGAGTAGCTGGAGCATTAGTAAGTCCGAAGGGCATGACAACAAATCTGTACATTCCTCTACCAGGCACATAAAATGCTGTTTTATCTCTGTCAGCAGGATTTAGGGAATTTCCCAAAAAGCTTTAGCAATATCAATGCTAGAAAGGTATTTAGCATTTTTCAAATGATCCAGTATTTCATTGATTAAAGGGAGACTATAAGCATCTTTTCGAGTAATTGAATTAAGTTTTCTGCTATCGACGCAGAATCGCCATTCGCCATTCTTTTTAGGAGTTATTAAAACGGGAGATAACCAAGGACTCTCACATTTTTCAATAACTTTCCATTCAAGCATCTTATCAACCTCGTTGATTAGCGCATGTTGTTTTATAGGAGAAAGTCTATACGAGCGTTGTTTAATGGGAGGATTATCGCCAGTATCGATTTTATGACAAATTAGGTTAGTTCGACCTAACTCACCCTTTTCTTCAAAAGAAATACTTTTAAAACGATTAATGATATCATCAGCGATATCCTTCTGAGATTTGGAAAGATTATCGTAAGGTAAAATTTTTTTATCGTCTGAAATTGCAAGACAATTATTATTAAATATTGTAGAAAATAAGTTAGGTACTAAGTTAAACTTTTCCAAAAATCTACCCCAAGGATTAGTGAGGAGTTATTTCTGGGAAAACGAAAGCTCTAATTAAATGAGTTTGACCATTAAAAGTAATAGGAAGATCAAAGTGACCTAAAGATTTGAGTTTATGATTATTAGCAGTAGACACAACAACCGACTTAGACTTGGATAACGAGAAACCCAATTTCAGAATTTCAAGATGTGAATTTTTTCCTAAAATAGTTAAAGAACTGCCACTATCTAAAAGTCCTGATAATGAAACATTATCAATTGATACATTGATAAAAGGACGATTAAAATCCTTTTCATTCTCATAGAGAACAGAAGAAGTTCTATAACAGAGAAAAAGGTTTTTATTGTTAATAACCAATCATTCCAATCTTTTTGATTAAATTTATTATCCAAGTCACATTTTAGTTTTTTTGAATTAGTTGAAGATTTGCGTGCATTGCATTTAGGGCAATCAGGAGTTTTAACATCTTTTGTACCACATTTAAAACATATTAAAAATCTAGGTTGAGGACATTCGTTAAGAGAATGACCATTGGTACGACAGCGTACGCAATAGATATTAGGGTTAGGAGATACACTAGCAGACTTATTAATTGTATTTACAGATTGCTTCGATTGAGGCTGAGAGTTATTTTTATTAAAGTAAGTATGTTTTTGAAACTGAGACTGAAAATTATTTTTGTTGAAGAATTGTTTAGCATTAGAAGTAGAAGGGGAAGGTAATTTATAATTAAATTCTGAGCTAAAAGAATTATTTACATTATCAGGTTCCTTAAAGTTTTTATCTCTATCTAGAATTTTCTCATAACTTTGACAGGTATTGATCAAAGAAACGACAGAGTCAACATCTTTTAAGGCTACGAACATCGAATAACAAGGTCTTATGTTCCTTAGTAAAATTTCGAGTTTCTCAGACTCGGAAAGTTTTTTGGTAAGACGTGAGAACATACCGAACATGATTGAAATATAAATTACAATAGATTCATTGTCACCTTGGGTTCGATTCCTGATGGCATTTAGTAGTTTGTAGTCGTAGTCAGGTTCACCGAAGTCTCTTATCAAAAGATTAGTAACTTCGTCCCAAGTTAAGTTAGAATTTAGTTCTTTTGAAATCTAAACCAATGTAAAGCATTGTCAGTAAAAATTTCGAAAGCTTTGTTCAGAAGTTTCTCTTTCGAAATATTTCGAGAAATACGAAATTCTTCTATTTTTTGAAGGAAAGATTTCGGACAGGTTTTACCATCATAGCAAATCTTTTTTAGGTCGTTTAAGGAAGAAGGAAGTACCAAATTTTGTAGGATTTCAGGATTGAAACTACTGAGAACAGAAGAAGAAGATTGAGGAAGAGGTGAAGTTGTAATTTGAGGAAGGGGTGGAGTGGGCGTGGAAACATTTTGCTCTGCGTTCAGAAAAGTAAAAGGTTCAAATCGTTTTTCAAGTTCGACAAATTTATCTTTGAGGACATCAAATTCTTCTTTTTTATCATTGTGTAAATCTAAATCAATTCTATCTAAGCGATAGTGTAGATGATTTAAATAAGTCTCTATTTTAGGAAGAATTTTGAGTTACCCGACTCAAGTGAGACTAATTTTAATTCAGTGTAAGTTAATGTAGCTTCAATCCCGTTGAGATCATCCTCAATTGGCAAAGGAGAATCTATAATGTCATCGCTTAATATAGATTGCGTAAGCGAAACGACTTGTTTTTTTAATTGAGGGAGCTTATCAGCTGGTTCCTCCAGTCTAACCTTGACTTCGTATTCTAACTCGGCTTTATTGAGCAGACTATATGCAATTGGACGAGACATTTTAGTAGAAGTTTAGGAGTACTTGTACAAAGTAAAGTACCTAAGTATAGTACCTTAGTTTAGTAAAGAGTTAAAGTCAAGTTATAGAGTCTAAGTCCAAGTCAAGTTAGTCAATAAAATAAATATTTATTGAATAAATATTGAGTATTAATGAGTTCAATGTGAAAAAGAGACCAGTGTGAAGTTAATTTAGTGTTTAAGGTCGAGAATCTAAGCCAAAATTAGGAGAACGTGTAGGTGTGTTTTTTAGAATTTAGAGGAGAGACAGAGCCAAAAGATGCGATGGGCGCCAACTGTTATGTAATAATAACAGATTTTTAAGAGAAATTAATATTTAATTTAAATTAATAAAAAATACAATTTAAAATATAAAAATACACCGCACGGGCACGGACAGAGTTCCAAAGAAATCACGGATACGGCACAGACACGGATAGAGTTCCAAATAAAATTACGGATACGGCACGGACAGGATAGTCGGGGAAATTCCGACAGGGGGTAAAGTTTGTCCGGCGGCACAATAGGGTTGAAGATGTACTGGCGGCACAGTAGGGATGGCAGGCGAAAGTGAGTACCTTTAATCCAGGCTTCGGCCACAGGTCACAGCAGCACACGCGTTGTATTCGACGCCTCGGCTAAAGATGCAACTTCCAAATCGCTAAACGACTCGCTGCTGACGGGACCGAAGCTACAATCAAATATCGTAGAGATCCTTCTTCATTTCCGTGAGCACGCAATTGTCTTCATGGCAGACGTGCGCCAAATGTACCGTCAAATCAACCTAGCTCCTCAACATCGTGATTATCAACGTATTCTCTGGCGAGCTCACCCAGATGAGCCTCTTCAAGAGTACGTATTAAATACCGTAACGTACGGAGTGTCTTCCGCTCCATTCCTGGCGTGCCGCTCTATTCAGCAACTGGCCAACGATGAGGGTCACAAGTACCCAAAGGCCAAAACCGTTTTAACTTCCGACATATACGTTGATGACGTCATATCCGGAAGCTCATCGCTGAAGGACGCCAGAGAAATCAAAACTCAACTCATCGCTCTTTTCGGTCTTGGCTCGTTTGAGCTCCGAAAATGGGTGAGTAACCGACCCGAGCTACTTAGCGATCTTCCCGCGGAGGCGTGTCTTTCAGAAGCAATCACTTTTACCGAAACTGAAGACACAACTATCAAGGTTCTGGGCCTTAAGTGGGAGCCTGCTTCGGATTCGTTCGTCTTTACCGTTAATCCATCTAATCAACCGTGCACCAAGCGAACGATTTTGAGTGAGGTTGCCAGAATTTTCGATCCTCTGGGTTTTCTATCTCCTTTGACAATTCATGCCAAATGTCTTATTCAAAAGCTTTGGATTCTAGGTCTTTCATGGGATGATAAGCCCCCACCGGAAATTATCTCTCAATGGGAAAAGTTCTCTGAACAGCTTCCTCAAGTTAGGAATCTTAAAATTCCACGTAAATACGCTACCGATAGCGCTCAATCATATCAACTGCATGGATTTTGTGACAGCTCCGAAGCAGCATATGGCGCCGTTATATACCTGCGTGTTATCGAGTCTGACGGCTCCGTTCGCGTCTTTCTCGTATGTGCAAAGGCTCGTGTAGCTCCTTTAAAACGTCAATCGTTACCTCGCTTAGAGCTGTGTGGTGCAGTTTTGCTTACAGACCTTATCAAATTTGTCAAGGACACGCTGCGGATTCCTGTCCATGACACTTATCTGTGGTGTGATTCCACCGTTACCTTATCCTGGTTGCGAGCTCCTTCTTCTCGCTGGGTGACATTCGTTGCAAACCGCGTAAGTCACATTCAAGATATCGTACCGACCGAGTGCTGGAGGCACGTACCATCTGTCACAAATCCTGCAGATGTTTGTTCGCGTGGGCAATTGCCTCACGATTTGCTAAACAATGCCCTATGGTGGGCGGGCCCAGAATGGTTGTCTCAACCACAGTCTGAGTGGCCAATCGATACATCGAAAAATCGTTCAAACGATGACAATGCGGTGCTCTCTGAGCAGCGTCGCACCACGGTTCTCGTTTCGGATCAAATCGAAAGCGTTAATCACACGTCTATAATTGATCGGCTATTCGAAAAATATTCTTCTTTAGATAAAATCTGTCGCATTATCGCTTACGTTCGCAGGTTTTGTAATAACATGCGTAACACTGTTCCGCGATCAGATAATCTTTTCGTAACGGACGCTGAGCGTCATCGTGCGTTACTAATTATCGTCAAACATTTCCAACATCGTTGTTTTTTGGATGTCATATCCAAATTACAATCAAAGATACAGTTACCTCGCAGTTTTCGTAAACTAAACCCGTTTTTGGACGAGCAGGGTATACTCAGAGTAGGCGGGCGCCTATCGCGCTCCGATCTTGACTTCGAACATAAGTATCCCGCATTATTGCCCAAAAAGAGTGTTCTTACATCAGCTGTAATCGAATCTATTCATCGAAACAATTTTCATCCCGGTCTGAACACAACCAACTATCTGATTTTACAACAGTTTTGGATACTTGCGGCAAAGCATGCTGTACGTCATCATCTTTCAAGATGCATAAGATGCTACCGTCTTAAACCGAAACCTTTGCAACCCTTTATGAGCGACCTTCCGGCCTTTCGTGTCAATCAGGCAAAACCCTTCTCTGTCGTAGGTGTCGATCTAGGAGGGCCTTTTCGAATTAAGCTCGGGCTTCATCGTGGTGCTAAAATCGATAAAGCGTACTTGTGTTTATTCGTATGCTTGAGCACAAAAGCAGTGCACCTTGAGGTGGTTTCTACTTTATCGACTGACGGCTTCATCGCGGCATTGCGTCGCTTCGTTTCTCGTCGCGGCCGCTGCAATGTTATTCACTCTGACTGCGGTACGAATTTCGTTGGTGCAAGTTCACAACTAGCGTCAGGTATCGAACAAGCCTCTCATGCGGAAAAATAGATTTTAAACGTAACGTACCTTCTGCTCCCCACTTTGGAGGGGTGTGGGAAATCCAAATCAAAGCCGCAAAGAGTCATTTGTACCGTATTGTTGGCGATCAGGTCTTAACGTTTGAAGAGCTTACCACACTCTTCGCTCAGATCGAATCAATTTTAAATTCGCGGCCTTTGTGTCCATTGAGCTCGGATCCCAACGATTTGAACGTTCTTACGCCCGGTCATTTTTTAACGCTGGAACCTCTTACAGCAGTTCCTGACTTCGACTACAAGGACGTAAAAATCAATCGACTAAATCGATGGCAACTTATCCAATCTTTTCAACAACAATTTTGGAAACGCTGGAAAAATGAATATTTACATGGGTTAACTCAGCGAAGCAAAATGGACCACGGACTCAACACCGTTAATTGTAAACTCAATCGTACTTATAAAAGAGGACAATCGGCCTCCTCTTCAATGGGCATTAGGACGAGTTGTTTCCTTGCATCCTGGCCCTGATGGGGTAGTTCGAGTCGCAACCGTTAGAACAGCCAGGGATCACTTCGCTTAAGAGACCTTTGGTCAAACTATGTCCTCTACCCTCCGTATAATCGTTTCAACTTATCATTTGTTAGCTTTTAAGTTTAGAATAATAACTTAAACATATTTATCGTTAATTACCGTTTCTTATTCTTACTCTGGGAAAATCCTATTGGTATTTTGGTGGGCGGAATGTTCCGTTTTCAACGCAAATCTTGTTTACCTTTCAATTTGAATTTCGCGCGCCTTACCGATGCACTTATCAATCATCACAATTCGCTGTGCTGCAGTTCTATTTAGCCAATGGGGCGCCCGGACTTCCGCTGGCGCATGCGCAGATCCTACCGGTGTCTGAGAGATCAACGCCATAGGCTGGTAGCAGAAGGCTGGTGGCAGAACCAGTAAAAACCTCTCCGTGTCTGTACGTGAAAGCGAAGGCGCGCGCGCACCAAACATTACAGCCCTTTTACTCAATTATTTTTAATAAAACTTCAAGTGCTCAACAGTTTTTTTGGAACTTTATAATCGTGTGTGGCTGGCCGGCCAGGTGTCTAAAGGAAGAACTATTCGTGAGGAATCGTGCTAGAAGCCTGCCTACGTGGTAAGTGGTTTGTGCATTGTTCCTATTGTCTAAATCGTCTGTAGCAACGCTTATTAACGGCGAATGCTTTCAATAAGTATTCGATCCAATGTGGTGATTGATAGTGTACTCTAATTTCTTCTTATCGAATCAATTTAGCCACAGTTACATTCTATGTTTTTTCTTCGCTACCAGACCAGCATGGAAGCATAAAATTAATATATTTGATAAATTGAAATTAATTTATTTTTCTAGGCATTCAACCGAGATTTGGCGTTTCTAATTTTGGAAATCCAGTCATCATAATTGATAAGTTTCGCTATTGTAAATCGCGGGATATTGGGAGAAAAACGAGATGGGTGTGCGTCAAGAAAAGTTTTATTAAATGCTCGGCAGCATTGATGACCATCGGAGAATGTATTGTCAAAACTCATGGCGTACATAACCATGAATAATAAAAATAAAAAATAAATCCTAACGGTGAAGGGATATGATATTTCACAATATTACATGTTGGGCATGAAAAAGTTTTTATTTTTAAACATAGAGTCCCAACCTATCTATAGAGAGATCACCTATCTAAATATAAGTTGTCGCGCGCGGAGGACAAAAACACTATATTTCCTCTATACAATATTAGTCTGATATTTTAGTATTAGGTTTAGCAGAAAATAGTAGATTTACTGATGTAAATTATATATTTGACTCGACTGATTTGACTTGTTGTCGTTTACCCTTTTCTGAATAAGCACAGAATAAGTAATAGTATCGCAGAATCGCCAAACTTAAGTGGCAGTGGGCGGGGCACATAGCTCGCAGAACAGATAGCCGTTGGGGCAGAAAGGTTCTCGAGTGGCAACCACGAACCGGAAAACGTAGTGTTGGCAGGCCTCCCACTCGGTGGACCGACGACCTGGTGAACGTCGCGGGTTGCGCATGGATGCGGGCAGCGCAGGACCGGTCGTTGTGGAAATCCTTGGGGGAGGCCTTTGTCCAGCAGTGGACGTCTTTCGGCTGAGAGAAGAAGAAGAAGAAGAAGTAATAGTATATACTAACGTATTATAAGTCCCATATAACACTATAGTGACTTGTATGACAGCGCGTAACAGTGATGTTATTTAAAAGAGTCAAAAAGCGTTCAAAATCGTACCTCTTGTTAGTCTCAGTATTACGTATGATACTTGTGAAAAATATATTTTCACACCATCTAACGAATTATGTGGAAACTATACCGAAAAGGCGGTTAATTGGCAAGGTAAATATTTGTTTATAACTTAACTAGATTATTTAGCTAGTTTATCCAATATTTTATCACTTATCATCAATGATACTTTTGGCACTTATGACTATAGGTAATCTTTTTTTCAGGTTTACGCAAAGATCGTAATTTTATTATGTGTTTAAGTCCTAGCCTGGGTCAAGTTACGCACAACAGTTACAGCCCTCAACAGTATTTACGAGTACGTAAAATCCCACTGCTACCAGAATTGGCTAATCAAGAAGAAACTCAGGCAACAGCTTGTCCAAGAAAACGCAGACTTGTTAAACCAGTTCCTGGTGTCTCGAAACGGATGATGGAGGCACAACACTTACCTATCTGCGTCAAAGATCAACAAAATCATAGGTCAAAGTGTCGCATGAAATCTTGTAACAATCTTACCTTTGTAAAATGTTCCATTTGTAACATTTGTTTATGTTTTAATGTGAACAGAAATTGTTTCTATAATTTTCACACTGAAAATAACTTAAAATTAAACATCTGAAAACATGTCACAAATTAGTTTGATTTAAGGTATTTTAGATTCATAATAAGCGAAACGCCCTATTTTAGTGTTCTGGTGAGGGCATAATATTTGTTATTATTATTTTCACTTTACGTAAGTACCTATAAAAAATAATAATTGAAACTCAAGCCAAATAATGCAGTTAATACTGTTTTGTCAAACCTGTCCGTTTGCAGCCTTATAATCAATATCTATTCAAATCAATTGAATTATTTTCAGGCAAGCGACTGACATTTGGCGTTTCTGCTCGTGGAAATCCAATCATTATAATTGGAAAGAATCAGTATTTCATACAGCGGAAATGCGGCTCAGGTAAAGTAAGATGGGTGTGCAGCAGGAAATCGTCTTGCTATTGTACGGCTGCTTTGATGACAATTAAAGAGTCCATCATCAGAACTTGTGGAGAACATAACCATGAATAAATAAAACACAATCGGGTTATTCATCAATAGACCACACATGGCTGACCATGTATGGTCGAATGGTCCATCTAAACTCAAAATTATACGTCTTCATAATATTTTAAAAGGCTATGTGCATAGGTGTTCGGTTGAGTCGATTAGCCGTCAAATCAAGTGTTCTTATCTAATAAACATTTTTTAATTTCAAACAAAATATATTTTTAGAGCTTTTTTATTTTTAGGCAAAGCCTAGTTCAAACCTAATTAGCATAATGCCTTAATAAACATTTCGAATTTTGTTTTCTGCAGAAATTGGAGAGATATTCTTTACAACCACCCGTTATGGAAACCCATCATTATTCATCGACAACTACAGGTTCAACAAGAGAAGTGACAGCCGAGGGCCCTGCATCAACTGGGTGTGCGTAAAGAAGGACTTCAAGTGTAGGGCCACTGCGACCACTTTAGGGGAACAAGTTCTAAGGTATAAGAATATTCATAACCATTGAAAGTGATGTTATTATATTAAAATAATGCTGATTCTGGAGGTTTTTGTTATATCACATTTATGATAATTGCATCTTTTAATACAATTTAATGGCGTATGGACTGCTTTATAATGCGGACGAGCTTTTGGCATCCATTTTTGCGAATACTTTTGTGCCGTATCTCATCTCCACAGTTCCGCACAATATCGAGAACGTGAGCGATTACACCACTGTTGCGGGATATACAATGAGACACTAAAGTTGGTAGATGTCTGACATTATTTTACATTATTCTATCTTATATACAATATTCTTATCTTTTACATTTATCTAGCACACTATCTACAATTAAACATTCGTGAGTTATCTTAACTACTAATCGCTCACGTTCTCGATAATTGTGCGGAACTGTGGAGATGAGATACGGCACACTTTTATTGCGTACTTTTCTATCCCAAATGTTTTGGTTTACTTTAACTTAATTAAAGTAATTTTAATTTATTTACTCAACAAATGATTTTTTTAAAAGTACGATTACAAAAAAGCTAGTCAAAATAGTAATAGTAATTGAAGTACGCATGTATATGTTGTGGCGTTCCCACAAAACCTTTTGGTAAAGTATAAAGATTAGTTAAATGTTATAGGTAAATATTTATTTTTTTGTGATATAAACGTGTATGCATTATTTGTTGAAGTTCAGTAAGTAATATTATTTACTTCCTTTTATATTTTATTAACTTCAGATAATATAAATAAATATTCAATATATCAAGTCCATATTCAATAGAAACTGATTGTTGTGCTCTTGGCCTATGTAATGTATCTCTGAAGTTATCGACAAGCGTGTATACTGGTATATTCCATAGATGTCAATCTTTTTCAGAATTACAACCAGTGTTTACAAAGTCCATACTGGGTATGCCGGTCATTGAACTCGGAGGACACAGGTACAACAAGAGAAGTGACCATCATAGCCGCCGGGTCACGTGGCGGTGTGTGAAGAGAAGAAGAAGACTCTCTTGTCCTGCTCAGATCGTCTGTCACCGTCGACAAAAATGTCACTCAAATCCGCTATTGTCATAATCATTGATCATACATAAGAGTAACTTGAGAAAATATAGGTATATTAGAATAACAATAAGAAAAGCCGAAATGATTTTTCCGTCACGCATATTTAATTTATTTTACTTTATTTCTTAGCAATATTTTTATCATCAGTAATTGTTTTGTTTATTGAAATTGTATCATTAAATGATGTAATCACGATAAAACTGTTGTTTAAACCATTACATTTAATATTCTCCGGCGGTTTACTTAGCTGAATTTAATAATTTAACTTTTTTAGTTAAATTGCGAGTTAATTCTTTGGACATATATCAACGAAGAAATTATCACAACTGTTTTATTATGCTTGACTTTGAAGTATGTTGTAGTTTGTTACGCGGAGTCGCGCAAGGGGGCCGTGTATTGGTGGTGGACGGCGAGCGTTTCAGCAAAGAGTGAATCCCTGTAGTGTAGGTATAACTTTAGGTATAAACAAATAAGTTTCATATTACGATATCATGTAACTGGGTGTCAAATTAAATATCAAAATATAGACGGCATCCTTTGTAATAAGAGCTTCGGCACTCCATTTGTAACCCGATACCTATAGGTACCTATCTGTGTAACACGTGTAACCATTAGTATATAAGAGATGTTTAAACTATTAAAAAAGTTCAGTATTTAACCAACATTCGTGCTTTTATTTACGCTCCCCCGCGCCCTCTATCACATGGCGACCCTGCCATCGCGACGCGTTATTTAGGCGCCGGCTATCGTAATTGATATGGCCTAGGCGCCACTCGCGGAAGCATTGAGATAAACGACACCAGGTATCTCGGTCCATATGGGGAATCAAAACAGTGCCGCGCCGGTCTCGGCGAGTCAAACTGATATCTTAACTCAGATCGTGAAGACTAATACAATTGAGAAGCACAGCTCTACTATAGCTCACGGACTATTACAAATCGATTATTATCTCTACATTTTAATCGTAATTGGGATAATATTAGTTAGCCTGTGGGTCTTGCGATACACCACCAAGTGTTTTAATAAGAAGATCGATCGGAGAACCCGAGGAGAGATTTTTAAACAGAGAGTAGAGTCGGCATCATCAGCATAATGGAAGATTATGTAAAACAAATAAATGCGCAGGTACAACTATTCTGTTATGCGCTTGAAGTTAAACACGAAGGAACTCAGCTTGCTCGGATCGAGGGAAGATTGGCCGTGAAAGTCTACATCGAGGGAAGAACAGGGCACCCTATATTGTGTCCAAAGAAAATTACGGGAACAACGTTGAGCAAAGTGGCCAGTGCCTTGGACACGGAATTTAGCGACGGAACGAAGGCGTGTGCGGAAATAAAATTAATTTACTCTAGCAATAATATTTTTATATGGGAACTAAAATATGAAAGGGACGTAATATACGAAAAGTGGTGAAGTGAAGTGAATAATTGTGTTAATCAGTGAACTTATGCGAGAACCGATAGACGATATAACTGTAAGTACTTAAGTATGCTTAGTATATAATATGTTACAGTGCTATAATATTTTCTCAATGTATCCATTTGTATTACTTTAACTTTAATATAGATTAAATATAAAAAAAAAAAAAAAAATATATTAGGAATATATTATATATTAAATATAATTATAAACTAGCAAATGACAGATATAATTACAGCTTTGTATCAAAAATTAAAAGAGATAAAAACGTATTTAATTAAGATAGGCCCTAGTAGAAGAAAAGGAGATATTTTAATTAAAAAATGGGCAGAAGCAAAATCTATACGCGAAGATTTTTCAGTAACAATTAAAAAGTTTAAGTGACGAAATAAAAACAGGAGTCATATCAGATGACAAAGTGGCAGAAATCAATAAATTAATTAATAAGTTTAAAGTATTGTTTGAAGAAGTAGAGTTATTTTGCAAAGAGGGAGAAAAAGTTATATCAGATATGGATACATTCAATTTTAAAACAGCCTTAGGCTTGTTGCCAGCAGCAACTGATGACGAAAATATACTACAACAGTTAATAGACAATATAGAGTACTATGGTAGTACATTGACAAAACCAGAGTGTAAAAAGAATTTGATTGAATTTGTATTAAAAAGTAGATTAAATAAAACAGCTAAATTAAAGTTAAATGAAAGTTATGATACAATCAGTGATTTGTTAAAAGATATGAGAGCTAGATTGCTACCGCAACAATCTGCAGCGGCAATACAGACAAAAATGCAACGATTACGCCAAAATGGTACATCTATTTCAGATTTTGGTCAGGAGTTATCAAAATTATTTACAGACCTTACGATTGCTCAAGCCAACGGTAATGCCAGCAGTTATAAGGTTTTAAAACCATTAAATGAAAAGATGGCTATTAAAAGATTTGCAGATGGCTTGAACAACCGAAGGATAAGTACTATTATAAGCGCAAAGGAATTTACCTCACTAAAGGATGCAGTACAGGTAGCATTGGATGAGGAAACAACAACATCAACAGAAGTAATTGGTACGTACAAATCCTTTAATTACAAACGAGGCAATAATAATAATACAAGAGGATTCACACATCATCAACGAGGGAGTTATAGAGGAAACACGGGGAAACCATACAGGTATGGCTATAATTATTACAATAATAATAACTACAGAGGGCATCAATCTAATTACCAACGAGGTAATATGAGAGGAAGAAATTTTTACAGGGGTTCCTTTAATCACGGACGCCCAGGACAATATTATAATAATCATAACAACAGGGGTAGATTTGGAAATAATAAACGAATAATTAATGTCGTGACTCAAGATTCTCAAAACGAAAATCAAAAAGATACAAATACTCTGTTTTTTCGAGACTAAAAAACATGTGCTAACATACGGAAATTCAATAACAATTCGATTAAAACTAAATAACAACGATCAGCCTTGGTTAATAGATACGGGTGCAACAATTTCGGCAGTTAAATATAATTATATTGTAGGAAAAAATATAGACATAAAACATGATTCAATGACTATTAAAGGTATTGGTGGAAGCATTCAGACTATAGGATACGTAAATCTAATATTACAAGCCGGGAATGAGACCTTTAATCATAAAATGTATGTATTCAATTCATTACCATGTAATGCGATTGGTATATTAGGAGACGATTTCTTGAATAAATATAAAGCATTAATAAATTATAACGATAAAACAATAACACTAGCTACGAACAATAATATAGTATCTTTAAATTATGAAGACAGATCCTGTTACATTCTAACGCCACGAACTGAAACTATTTTTTATATTGAAACTGATCAAACAGATGACTGCGTGATTTGTAATAAAGAAATAATGGAAGGAGTTTTTATCGCCAGTACTATTGTTAGGCCAAGTAATGGGAAAATACCTATTCAAATCTTAAACACTACAGACAAAGAAATAAAATTGAAAGAAATAATTCCTGTTATATGTAACCTTAATGATTACGAGTATTGTAATTTTGGAAGTAACAAAGTCGATGCTGATAGGGTAAAAGAATTATTTTCCAACTTAGAATTAAAACATTTAAATTCAGAAGAACAAAAAGAAATAGAAAAAATATGCGCAAAATATGCAGATATCTTTCAATTACCAAATGATAAATTAACAGTGACAAACTTATATAAACAAACTATATATTTGAAACCAAATTCAGATCCTGTTTTTGTTAAAAATTACAGATTACCACATTCACAAAAGAAAGAGATAGATAAGCAGATAAATAAAATGCTCGCGGATGGTATAATAGAACCAACACAAAGTGAATGGTCTAGCCCAGTTCTACTGGTACCAAAGAAA
>JAEMBS010000041.1:113641-142281 GCA_018467065.1 Ephestia elutella | reverse complement strand
TCCATCCCATGGCTGGCAATAATGCTATGAATATGCCTGAAAGGAAAAATAAAATATTTACAATTCAATGTGTAACGGAACGGGTGGCTCATTTAAAGAATTAGCTCTAGATAAAGGATGATCCATTAAAAGTTTTCTATTAGATTTGTCCAATGGCGGACGACTTCTTGCGGAATTTTTTGGAGTCTAAAGTCTACGTCAGCAAGCTACGGACTGTGGAAGAACTCAAGGCTAATGTTCGACGCGAAGCCGCTATAGAGAATACGCCTCTTCGCTAAGTTATGGGAAATGCTGACAAACAAGGTCATTGCGCCATTCATTCGCTGTAAAGGCGATCATTTATACGATATTTATTATCTTTAAAAATCCAAACGATTGTCAACGTCCAAATAAACGACTAATTACCTATCAGCAAAGAAATGTGTGTATTTATTAAATATTAACTAAACAAATGCACTTTAATAGGGCCACCCTGTAGATGGTAATCTCAAAGAAGGCCCTAAGTATTTCGTTTAAAATCTTTTTAATCTTTGTTTTTTTATTAGCCTAAAGCGTCCCACAGCAGGGCAAAGGCCTTCCTATACCTTGTTACATGTAAATTGTCAATTTTAGTGGTAGCTCATAATGTCTTTGTACAAAATACGATTTGAAGAAATTATAGACAAATTAGAGGTAGATAATGTTAGTAAAACACAGCTTATTTACTAACTGCTTCTTTAATAATAACAAGTATTACAAATAGATTAAAATTAGCACACACAAATAACACATTACGTACACAGTTAATGTAACAGATTTAAATAAATAGAACAGAGAGCTATAATGTCATGGTAAATTTCTATTTGTGAAGTGGCATTTTCCTGGCTATATTATTACTATTGTTTAATGTATGCTGTATGTATATCTTCCATAAACAAATAAATAAATACCTATCATTTGTCTTTATCTACATTTGCCTACAAATTAACTAAAATCAACTATGAAAACAATTTCGAAAATATTTTTTACATTGAGTTCTTATTGATTTCTTAAAGCCCTTATGCCACCAAGCATATATCAATGGGTTTAGTAAACTGTTTATAAAGGCAAGTATGACCAGCGGGCCATTCAACAATGAGTACAAAGCTAGGCAATTCGGTTGAGTAACTTTTTCTTCGCATAATACAAATAAAATTACAACAACAAAGAATGGAGTCCACGTAAATACGAAACTACCAGAAGTAAGCGTCACTATGGTAATAGCCCTGAATTTGTTAGGTTCTGTCCTATTACGTGTTGTTTTCTTGCGTTTTTTACCGACATTATTAACCGTAATATTGCTAGATGCAAAGGTGGAATCTAAATTTCTATCAGAACCACTCGACACTATGGTTGAAATACTGAATTCCGATTTATTTAGATGGTCCCGTGTTTGGTCAGCCATCGTTTTGTCTGTAAAGTGGTTTTGAAATGTATTTGTATTGGCCATGGTGAGATCATCAATACTCTTGGCTTTAGCGGCTTTTTCTTGCTTTGTGTAAGAAATTCCATGACCATAATTTACATTGAATGAAGCGCTTCTTTTCAGATTGGCTTGACTATTTGCTTTATATTTTACTAAAGCGGTATTAGCTATGACGGTGCCTCTGCCGCGGTATATTCTTAATTTAGGTTTTTCTTGTTTATTCGAGTATTTTGATGGAACTTTTTCGGACGATTTTAAATGTGCAAAATTTTTTAAAGCCCGCGCGAGGATAATTGTGTATAATACAGCTACTACTATAATAGGTATTACACTTAATAAGGAGTTTAAAAGTATTAGGGACCCAGGGAACACGGCTACGTAGATGCAACGCGAAGAGATAGGTTCTTTATTGACCCATCCTGTGGACGGCATGAACCCGAGGGTTATACCTGAAATAGAACAATTACTGCAAAGAACACAAAACATAGAACACATGTGGTTAAAATGTAGGTTAATACTATTTGTAGTGCTACTATTATATTGTAGGTTAATACTATTTGTAGTGCTACTATTATTGAAGTCTAGGTTCTAGCTTGTAGAAGGTAAATCTAAAATAAAGGAGATTAAAGACAAAGATTTAAGATAGAACAATATTTATTATCACTGAAGAAAAGTTTAACGAAAATGTAAAAAAAGTAGTATGAACAGTAACACAAAAGTGAGCGAGTCATGAGTATTTATCATAATTAACTTGTAACTTAAAAAAAATCTTCAATTATCATTATTTTAATGAATTCAGAACATAATAATAAATACTCATCAACAATCTTTTGACTTAATGTACAAAACTTACCAATCATCCAAATGCAAAGAATACCGATCCTAACACGCGTGGTGTTGAACCACCGCTGGTAATACAACCCGTGGAGGATGTAGATGTACCGGTCTATGGCTATTAGACCCACGCTGAAGATGGAGACCATGGCTGGACACACCAACATGGCTGGAAGAAAGACGTATCATATTTTGGAGTCATCCGTAAAAAAATATTTACAAATCTCACGCAAACAGGGCACGATTTCAAGAGATGCTATTATGGCGTTGAATTTATGTAATTTTTAGGCAGTTTATTAAATAATCATGCAATCTTGTAAACAAATCACAGACGCGAGCAATTGAGATAACACGATTGTCTAACGTGATTTCTAAATTCTGTGAACTAATGTTGAGCAATAGTTGTAAGTAAAAAAGTTTTTCCTTGTACATTAAATGGAATATATATCGTTTGAGAAAAATAGATATACAAGGACAAAATTAAATCGAATCCAACAATATTCTTTACGAATTTTATTACTTCTATCTAGCTGGTGTAAGGATTTCAAATTATATAAATCACGACTGTTGAATCATCTCGCAATAACAGCCGTAGCATTAGATTTTATAGCTAGAGAATAATCATCAACGAGTAGAGGAGCTCGGTAGCGGAGTAGTTCGCGGGCTCGGCCTGCGATAGTGGCGGTAAAGCAATTTTGATAATGGTCGGTCACGGGATGGGTGACCGAAAATGTAGGTATTATCTAGAGCTATCAACTCTGCCAGTACCCGTATCGACGGTGCTGCCGGTCCCAAGCCCGGATAAAAGAGGAGGGTTCATAGTTGGGCTAATCACTCAACATGGTAAAAAGAAAACCGATTGAGAAGTCCAATACAAGGAATACCGGATCGCTTAATTCACGACCTCGTCATGGATGCAAAAAAACAACATGGTGCCGGGAGGTCAGAGACAGAGCGAAGTGGAAGAAGATCTTAGAGGAGGCCAAGACCAACAAAGGGTTGCAGCGCTGCAGGAAGTAAGAAGTAAGTATCTCGAGCTCTATGCTTCGGAAGGCACGTTAAGCCGTTAGTCCCGGCTGCATTCACCATTGGGGCCGCTTGGATGGTGGTCCTGGTCATGGCCCATCTTCATTATCCATACTTATGAAAGGCCCAGCAGTATAGATATTCAAATAGCTTATAATGATGACGTGCAAGATTTCTTAACGATGTTTTTTTCACCGAAGGCAAGTAAGCGGTCAATGTGGTGTAATGGACCACTAATGACCGCACATGAAATTCAGATTAGTCGGATTGATCTACAGACATTGGCAGAAGGGTTGCTACTCTGAAGTGGAAATGGGCAGGTCACATATGCCGTAGGGAGGACGCTAGATGGAGCCGAAAGATACTGAACTGGTGACCGTGGATGGTCCGCAGAAAACAAGGCAAACCAGCTGCTCGTTGTTGGAGTGACGACATCGCCAAAGTTGGAGGCCCATAATGCAAAAGTATTACACAAAACCGAGAAGCTTCGCGTGCCTTAGAGGAGGCTTATATCCTGCAGTAAATTAAGCTGCAAAAGAAGAAGAATCTATAGACTTACCAAGCTGGAATATGCACAGTGGATCTGAGCTCATGGAATTGTCGACGGAGGCTCCAAATATGACGGAGATGCCGATGATGGTGTCTGCCAAGGAGACATTGCCCAGGAGTAGGTACGTGCTTTTGGGCTGCTGACCTGCGATAAATATTGTTAACTTTAGATAATACTAGCTGTCGCCCGCGGCTTCGCCCGCGTGAGTTTCGCTTAGATGAAAAATCTCTCTTGGAGCTTTTCATCAGATGTTCCAGATCTTCAATTTTTATACGTCAGCAGAAAATGCTCATCCGGTTGAACGACTTTTAATAAGGCGCCATTTCCATATATGTTATAGTGTAGCTGGTCTCTTGCAGTTCTTCATCAGATGTTCCAGATCTTCAATTTTTATACGTCATCAGAAAATGCTCATCAGGTTGAACAACTTTTGTTAAGGCACCATTTCCATATTTCTTACAGTTTAGCTGTTCTGTTATGGTTCTTCATCAGGTGTTCCAGTTTTCAAAATCAATTATAGCCTATATGTTGCCCAGGGTCAATAGCTATACAACAAAAAAAGTTTCATTCAAATCCGTCTAGTAGTTTTTGCGTGAAACGCGTACATACATACAGACAGACAGACAGACAGACAGACAAGAAATTCCAAAAAAATTGTTTTGCTTTCTATTATTCTTTTTAAGTGTCCCTCTATCCATTTCAGTCAATAATAGTAAATGTACAGACAAAATATTTTTACTGTTTTATTATATGTATAGATATAGATATAGACAATGCAGAATTGAATGCAAAACTTACTTTCCTGTGCCATAAAGCAGGTACATTCTAAGATAGTAGTTTTTGATACAAGTGCGGAAAGTGTGTCATGTTGCACGAGTCCCGACGAGTCTTGGCCCGAGCCGAAGGCGAGGGTCAAGAGTCGGGACGAGTGAAAATGACACTTCCGCACGTGGGCCAAACAACGTTTTTCAATACAGTTGTGAATAATAATAAAAAAACAAATCAAATAATTAAAATCAATTTAAAACACAACTCGAAGCACAGAACAAAATAACAAATGAAAATTTTCAGATAATATAACGGCGCATTTTTGCAATTGTTTTTCCGACGCGACGATTCTAAGCAACGGACACGTACGCGTATACAGCCAAAGTACATATTCGATTTTTGACAAATGTTTATGCGAAAATAATTAACTTAAAACTAAATAGTGAATGAAAGTAAATGTTTGTATAATATATTTGATAATAAACAACTATTTAAATTAATCATTCGTATTAATTATATCCAAATTTATTCTATGTACCTACGAAAATTCTTTGCTACTTAACATTTTAAAACTAAACTGCAAAAGTAATGATCGAGCTCGGAAAAGTAAGTCACGACCGCGGAAAAGTAAGATGCCAGTGCGAAATATTCAAATTTCGAATCATAGATATAGGCTCAGAAAGTACGCCATGTTACACAACTGTATTGAAAAATAAATTATTAATCTATCTAGAATGACTTGAAGAAATCTCTTTTTGTTTCACTATGTTTTGTATTTTTCTTGTGTGTATGTGCAATAAAGAGTTTACAAACAAACTAATTTATCTAAGTATATAGGTTTATACTTGGGAACTCGAGCTAACCTAATTGGTTTAATGTTATTTGAATATTTATTATATTTAATTTTATATATATATAGGTATGCATCTAACGCGGTGAAAATAATTTGGATGTGACATTTCCTTGCAGGTTGGACATAAGGAAAAAGCATTCTTCGTGCGAAAATATCTGGTAAATTATAGCTACATAAAGTCCGTAATGGTAACAAACAAAACAAGTTTGTAAATGTTGATATGTACTGGACAGGAAGACCTGAGAGAAAGGTTGCCTTCAATCAAGGATTTTCCGCAACCAAGGTAATTCACCCAGCTTAATTCAGTGTCCGTCAAGATGGAGTACCAAGTGCCATTATCTTGACGGACACATGAGACTGATGTGATGACCCGACTCTATTCTTTTTACGCATTTGTAGGGTACTAAAAAAGAAAAATAATAAATTGCTTAATAAAATTAACAACAATTTGATGCATTATTAAAACTATGAGTAGGTATTTGTTTGATGAGTAACTCTACTTGTTTATGACATTTATCAATTTAATGCTAACGCGAAAATTGATTTTTCAATAATACTTCCGATTTTCAAGTACCTACAATTAAAAATCAAATATACAATTAAAAATCAAAACGCTACTAAATAATAATATAAATATGTAATAGTCTAAAACTTTTATAAATATATGCTTATTTTTAGTTTTAGGCATAATACATTTGGACTGCATAAATAAAATTTCCCACTTTTTGTTGAGGATCTATTTTAGATGTTATTAGTAATTGTTATGCAAAAAATGTACATAGTCCACATTTAATTGCATGTTAATTGATTCATATATGCTGTTTTATCAACAGCTTTTTATAAAAGTTTTTTTTTGCATATTATTTGTATGGTCAACAAGAGTAACTTCAACTTAGGCATAATATTTGATAAAATCTTAAAATTTTATGGTTGGGTGATCAACATAATTTCAATTTAAATCCAAATACTTATAGACTCTCAAAAAATTTCCATTTCTGTGGACTCCATCCTAATATCCTAACGATAATACGGGTAGAAAAACACCGGGAATAGCACATAGGGTACTTTTTATCCCAAAATTCCCACGGGAGCGAAGCCCCGGGGCGTGGCTAGTCTAAACATATAATAAAACAGTAAAAATATTTTTCACTTCTCATGCTCGGAAAGTGCTTATTTGTGCAGGATATAGGCTGCACAAAATCGAATTTTGTGCACAAGGGCATTAACGTATCTACTCATAAATGTAGATATCTATATTAAGGCAAAGAAAATGAGCCATACAGCCAAACACGATAAAAAGTTCATGGATAGAATTTGTTATTTTATAATATTTACTTTTAATTTATTTGCCTTATGTGTTTTTTAAGACATAAAAGATATTAAAATTTAAATTGAAGTACGGTAGGTTATTAAATTAATTTAAGAAAAATATTATTACAAAATTAATTTAATAGTAGGCTGTATAGGTCTGCAGCCCAAGCCTATCAATGTCGTAAGATTAAAAAAATAAAGCGGCGGGAAACAGCTCTTGTTTTTTCGTGCGTTTATTAATTTCTTCAATTTGATTTATTTCCTCGCAATCGAAGTGAAAAGCAGAGTTTATAACTCGTCCACAAAACGATTTTTATCCTCGACATTACTATCAGCCCTCGCCTTCGGCTCGGGCTGCTAAAAGTCTCGGATAAAAATGATTCGTTTTGTGCACTTGTTGTAAAATCTACTATTGTCTTTACATTTAGTATTTTTGACTGAAATGGATAGAGGTGTCGAGGTGGTGGAGGTGGTCTTAAAAAGAATAATAGAAAGCAAATTGGAATTTTTTGTTTGTCTGTCTGTATGTAACTATGTACGCCTTTTCACGCAAAAACTACTGCACGGATTTGAATGAAACTTTTTTTGTTGTATAGCTGTTAAGCCTGGCCAACATATAAGTATGCTATAATTGAATTTGAAAACTAGATCACCTGATGAAGAACCTTAACAGAACAGCTAAACTATAAGAAATATGGAAATGGTATGTTTGCAAAAGTTTATCAATCTGACGAGCATTTTCTGTTGACGTATAAAAATTGAAGATTATGGAACATCTGATGAAGAACTCCAAGAGACCAGCTACTCTATAAAATAAATGGCAATGGGACCTTAGCAAAAGTCGTTCAGCCTGATGAGCATTTTCTACTGACGTTTAAATAGACAGGACACACACAGGACAAGAGGGACTCGGGGTGGGAGTGGTGGTACACGGGAAATTGTAGATAACGAGCAGATGAAGATAGTTTATTGAATGAAACATCACTTTTGATTCATTTTAACACCGTGACTGTACTCCGAGTACTAGTAGTATATTCCCGCGGGACACAGGATAACCAAATGGCTGTAAAATTGAGTTTTGGTGTTTAGGTTACTACAGTTTGAAACACAAAAAGATTTTTCATATGAGCGGGCAACAGCTAGTATTCTATAAATCTTTTTAGCATAGGCCGCATTTGTTTCTTTTTCTTGTATATATTTTGCTTGATAGGATACGAATTTACTGCTCGATATGTAACAAAAATAGCTCGCTTTGTTCTGTATTCTGAGCTCGCTATTTAGCATCAATTTAACAAAAAATAATACCTACTCCTGATAATGCCACTACTGTCATTGGCGTACAAAAAAATACTGTTCCAGCTACTAGTCATTTCACAGATTAACATTGTTCTAATAGTGATTTTCACAAAAAAATAAATAATGGTTTTGCTAAATGCGAGCGAAGGTCCTAGCTATGAGCAGAACCACATAAAAACCGGACATGACATGACTGGCCTTGGTGAGTTTTTTAACATTAAAGAACACGTAAAAGGTAGAAATACTTACATACCTTTTTTTAAAATAAGTCCGCTGGAAACCACCACTATTAAATTACTTAAAACTATAAGTGAGCCTAAAACGTATGCGACAAATTTATACGTCATCAATTGTTCTTTCTCCTTTGTTTTGTAAGCTTCGAATAAATCAAATAAATGAATTTGAGACACTTCACTATCATTTGTAATATTTAACTTCGCCATACTCAAATTAAAGTATTCCATTACTTCGCTAACTGTGACGTTTGATTTAAAAATTGATGTACTTCCCGTGCTGTTATCCATTTTGATAGTTTTTATTTGCGTATAGAAAGATGAATATTTAAGGATTCTTTTGGAAGCTCATGTCAATACTGCTGGTCCTTAAAGAATGAGATAGTAACCATGCATTTCGCATTGTAAGGATAATGATAACAACTAGGCAGTATTATTCACTTTAATGAGGCGATTTACATTTTTGTGGTTCCTCAGTTCAAAATTTAGCTAAACGTAAGTATTGCTGGTATCACTTCAACGACTTCACTTCACAAATCACTTTTTAAATAAAACTTTTTGTGAACTAGATATTTATTGTTAATTCCGACAAGCACACACAATAAGTATTTTGATTCGTTCTTGTAAGATTAATGATTTTACAACCTTATTCAGTCATTTGATAGTGAGGCGACATCGGAACTTGTTAATTGCTTCACCAAACATTATGAAGTGCTAGAAATTCTTCGTCTGGCATATTCCAAGGTAACTGAGTCATTGATGAACAGTTTTGTACTTTAAAAACTTTATGAATGGGAATTACATCATAATCTTTTTGTTCGGAGCAATTAAATTGATATAGATGCTTTGCTTAAGTCTTATTTTATTTAATTTTACAACGTTTATTTTTAACATCAATCTATTTGATATTCGCCGAAGCGTCGTCGCATAGAACCGCCTATTTCCGAAATTGAGGAGTAACAAGACTGTCCAATTTCTCGTAGATAGGTACCTGCGTTTAAAAAGATACTTCCGCATTGCAGTAAGTAATTCTAAAAGTCAGATTGTATGATGTATGTAACTCTTTTGAAATGTCAGCCACTACGAATAAATAACCAGTTTGTGCTAAATACCATTACTATTTGTACCTTATAATGTCCGTATTCTGTGTCCTGCAAATCTTGGTCAATAAGTTGATGAATTGATTTGAACCTGACTAGATAATATTATAAGAAAGTTTGGATTTATGGATGTTTATTTGCTCACGTCTAAAACACTGTCAACTGCTACAAATGCCACATTTTTACGAAATACTAGTACGTATTACATAAATATTAGTAAAGTCATAAGAAGCCGGTATTATCCTACTTATATATACCTATTTCCCACGGGAACAGTGCTTTTGCGTTCCGGAATGAAAGATAGGTACTTAATGTCCTTCTTCACGCAAAATCTACTAGACGTCGACGACGAAATAACACAAAAAAATCTGCTGTAGAGTTTCTCACGTTATTAACGTAATTACTAAATAATGTTGTATCTACTAATAATATCTCAAGTAATGTGGCTAGCTCGAACCGGTTTTGGGTTTTAACAAGACAATAAGATAAATTTTTATGAAGCTACTACGTAAATTTTACAATTAAAATAAAAAAAAAATCATTTATTGCCATACTACAATTGCAAGCTTAATATTATGACTTACTAAATTGCACAGAAGTAGACAAAGGAATGCCTCAGCTTGTGTTGTCCCCGACTATGAGTTGGAGACAACGCTGATTTTCAGGCAGCCCCCTCCCTGAGATCTAATGCGCTACTTGAGATATGTAATGTCATTGGTAGGTACATAAATGCCCTTAGGCTTCACTTCCGTGGGAATTCCAGCTATGTGTATGCGAAATTTCAGGAAGAATGGTTCAGTAGATAAAGCGTGCAAGAGGTATCTAAGTAACAAACAAACCAACAAACTCACTTTCGCATTTATAATTAGTTAGGATTAATTAGTTATTATTAGTTAGGATTAGGATTAGGATTACCTATTTATTCCTAATTTTATGGTAATTTCGACCAAAAATTATTGCCGGATAACCTTTCCTCATGAATGTGGACACAGATAGAATTTTTACATAGGATCAGTAAAACAAACACTTTCGCTATAGGTACCTATTATTTTGAACAAACACTTTGTCATTTTTTAGCAAGCAGTATTAGTTGAGGAAAAATGTTAATTAAGTAGATTCCTAAGTGATATAGGGCAAAAACTCGGAAATTTAGGTCACAGCGCCAGTTAATTATTCAACAAATGCAAATTTTCTATCTTCTTTGCTTCCATTTGTAGCAACAATATTCAATGCATTTTACGTACTTACTTGAGATTATTTAAGTAAGTAGGTACTGCCTACTTTAACAGTTTCAGGTTTCTGTAAGTTACTTTAAATCATAGACTAAGGAAACTAAAATCATAATTAAAAAAAAAAAATTGCTAGCTCTATGCTCTAAATAGGCATAGGTAGGGTAGGCTAGGTAGTAGCGTAACATTCTAAGGTAACATTCAAAGCATCTAATCCACTTGGATTTGTTTTAAAATTCTGAAATTAGTCTTCTGTCGTCTTGTGTTCATCTCATCTAGAATAGAAAGAAGTTAAAATTAGAAGTACTATATAATAGCTATAGCTACCTTACCTACCTATATACCTATCTATAGGGAAACTCGGCCGGCACTAGACCACGTGACAAGTCACGTGCCACTTTCAGTATGCCGTTTCTCGTTCACAACTTTGCTATTAAATGTAGATTAGGATGCTAACGACATATAGATTTAAATAAATGTAAAAAAACCACTGTTATTGAAAAACCATTGAGACGATTGCGTAGAATCGCTCAATTGAGTCTTAAGATAAATTAAAATAAAGTGACAAGATCTCTGTAAGACTTCTATTTACGATAACTTTGACTTTTGAGACACAACTGAGGCACGACATTTACTTACGTTTGTAATTTGTAGAATCAAGGGCCAGTAGTCTTACCGCCTCGATTAACCTACGGAACCAAATAACAGAAAACATACAAAAATTCAATTGTTTGTCAAATATAAACCTAACATGGACACGGAGAAGACTGTTATTGCCAATTACGCTGATGACCGCCGCTTAGCGTGCTGAATACAAATTATTCCTTCGGTTTTGAGGATATGCCAAATTGAAGCGATCTTGTGACGTCATCGCTGCGCGGAATTTTTTGGAAAATTACTGAACTAGTATTGGTATTAGCTTAATTTAAATAAATATGAAATGTCATCTCAGTATGCCATATAAAGTTTTTATTTATTCATGACCTTATTATGTGAAAAATCGGCACTTGCCAAGTCGAATTAGCATTCAAGTGTACTTACTTACTTATTCAATTTATGTAATATTTACTGAGCTTTTGTTATCTTTTTTTATTTGAGACCATTTTAATTAATAACTATTTTGTCCCTCTAGTTAACTGTTTTGGGTTTAGTTGTATTATTACTTTCGTTAAGAGCACATTATTTTACACCTATTTTTTTTAAAGATGCAATTATTGCTTTAAATAATACCTACATAATCTACATTCTGTAGTAGATATACATAGATACTTAAATATAGAATGTTATGATTATGATCTATTGAACAAAAAATAATCTACACTACAAAACAAAAGTTCTATAAATAGAGACCGATTTTATAATCAAGTCAACAAGGTAGAGTAAACTGGTTTTTTTTTTATAAACATACCGTAAGATATACATGAACCTGTCTATGGAAAAGTTTTAGATTATAAAAAGACCTATAATTAAGTCTGTAGCTTTATATAGGTATCTACCCATTAAAATTCGTAATTCTAGCAAAATATTTACTGGGTTGGGTGTGCATATAACTTACAAAAAGGCGATTAGATTGCTAAAAAATATAAACAGAGCCGGTAAATAAAAATTTCCACCATGGCAAGCAAGCAACACAGGGAATTGCGTTACCAATCTATTTTTATTAGGAGGTGTCCTGATCTTCTTCTCTTTCTCCTATTATGTACAGTTATGAGCATAATTATGTAAACACTTCGGTCCTTAAGACACATTGTACCTAGGTATATTATGAATAAATTATTAAAGACATGGCTCCCCAGGTCTAATACCTAGCCTGGCGGGAAGATCTTCCCTTTGTGACGGTTGAGCCGTGACACCATCTCCCGCTCCATACTCTAGTAGTGGTTCATTCCATTCTACGCCTTCTGATCTGAGGTTTCATTCCACCTTAAAGTAGCGACCATGCTCAACCTAAAGTGCTAAACCTCATGCTAAAGTGGTAACCGCTGATTTTAAGTCTGTGCTCTACCTATCCTGAAGTTAAGAACGAATTCGAACTGTCGTCGTCAGTAAGTTAGAGAAAAAAATCACTGTTAATAGTACATTTTTTTTTTATATTACTAAGTAGGCAAACTGGCATGCGGTCCACCTGGTGATGGAAAGCAGTCACTGTAGCACATTCGAGTATATACGAGTATCATCTGAATATGCATGGATTATTATTTTTTATGTATGATATGGCTGTAGTGAAGTGCCGTTCCCGAAATTTTCAAAGAAACAGCGGGAAGTTTCTTGGAAATTTCTCGGATATATTCCCGAGAACAGAAAATTTTCCTAAAAACACGAGTTTCTGAGAATTTTCAGAAAATTTCAAGGGAAGGAATTTTCGGGAACAGGTAATGAGGGATTTTCCGTGACACAAATTAAAAAAAGAAATAGTTCCAAATGACTTTATAGATGGCGCTTAGTAAAAGCCGAGAGAAAAAATTCCATACAAAAAGCAAAAAAATCACGGAAATGCACAGAAATATTTTTTTTTTTTAAATATAAGCAGAAGAAACACGAATTTCACACACACTCTGATGATATTTGACAATATTTGCATCCTGTTCATGATAAGGACTGTCACATAACTCTGTCCCTTTCCTTCCTTAGCATTGCAATGTATTGCAACACGAACCACTACACTGAAAGATTTATCATCCAAGCCGGATTTTTCATGCGAAATGATCCTTAACTGTCATATTTGTTGTGTTGTCACAGTTGTCATAAATATTTAAAATTATTTTTTACTGTTTTGTGCTTTTAAACTCAATAGAAATGATAAAATGCAACGTGTACAATAGGTGGAAGTGTTTCATAAAAAAATATTCGTGGAATATCGTTCCTTCGGTAAGCAATACATGTTTTTTTGACGTGCCCAATGATAATATACAATTTCGTCTTTTTTTTAAACAATAACCATTATTAGACTTTTGAATGCTATTTATCAGCAATATCATTATTTATTTTATAAAGTAGTGTATTAATTATAACCATTTCATAAGAAATACTATAAGTAATTTAATAATTTCGTAAATAGCATAGATCATTTGACAGATCCAGTTTTGTTTACTATGGCTGGGCCGAATCAAGGCAAATATACAAATTTAGTACCTATTCTATAAAAATCTCAGGAATTCTTTCTTGAAGATTAAAATGCACATTTTATAAAAATACTGACAGTGAATTTTATTTCAGGACAAGGAAAATATGCCAGAAAATAATACCTCAAGAAAGATAACTGTTATGGGGACTATTTCTCTTACGTACGTACTACGAGTACCAGGACAGTGAATGGACGCCAGCAACCATCAACATCATTGCAATGTTTCATTGCACGTGATTTTTAATAATTTAAAATAAATGTGATTGATTTAATGACTAGTATTTTTTCCCAAAAGGAATAGAATTTCCCATCGTAAAAAGCTGATGCAGATCCGTCCGCATACCGCGCACGGCTTAAGATTCGGCGTCTCAAAATTTTTGGTTTTGCTACACTGTACTGAATATAATTAATAATCTTAGATCCGACCCTGTATTCTGTCGTTGTGTGAATAATAATCTTAGTGTGTGTTTTTGCCATGCAATTTCAAATGACATGTTCAGTCTGCTTACTATTATTATATGTCTGTGCGGAAATGGCATTTTAAAAAAATAAAACTTAGTAAAAAAAACAACTAAAAAATATCTATATTGTGATTTGTGCAACTGTCAAACTGTTATGTGATTTTTTTTTCTGCCTCTGGTTGACAAGAAAAAGCGCACCATATAGGTTCAGCCATTATTACGACTCGGCTTTCATAAAACGCTCTCTGTTGAGACTTTTTTGTACTGATTTTTTTTTCTTAATTAGCTGTCAGAAAAATCGCTCATTCAGGCGGCATATCGCTATAAGGCTGTATGCATATAATAACCCTACCGATTATCTAAAGAAAACTCATGTAATTGTTGACAGTGACAGCGGAACGGTGATCTTATCATTTTATGACAATATGACTTTGACAGTTGACGTCTTGTGTAAATAGGTCTTCCTTCTGTTTGGATTGGAATGTTTGATTTCTTGAGTTTAAATAATTTATTAATTTTATTGGAAGCTTAAATTATTACTAGAGCCATGTTTGGTTCGTTACTAAAACAAATTTCAAGGTATATAAAATATAAAAATTGTTACTAGAATTTGTAACCTCTAAGTCAGTTCTGTTTCTGATTTACCGATTTATTTTACAGATTATCTTTAAACCAAGCGCAGATACAAGCAAACAATCGAAATATATGTTCCTCTACTGTATTACAATTTAAAATTACTGATTATCTATGGTTAGTTTTCTTTGGAAGTTCCTTATTTATTTGTTGTATTGTACCTTATATTATTACCTGCCACATTCACTCACATTAGAATGCTGAGTAATTAGCAAAGAGTACTTAAATATTATCATCATGGCCTCCGTGGCCCAACGGTCATCACGCCGGACTGCCACACAGGAGGTCCCGGTTCGATCCTGGTCGTGTCAAGATGGAAAATGATCTTTTTCAGATTGACCCGGGTCTTGGATGTTTATCTATATATGTATTTGTTATAAAATATAGTATCGTTGAGTTAGTATCCCATAACACAAGTCTCGAACTTACTTTGGGGCTAACTCAATCTGTGTGATTTGTCCGTTTATATTTATTTATTTATTATCATACCATGACTAATTTATATACTTACTGTATTTCAGTGCGGAGCCAATGAAAAAGAAAAAGAAGATTGATCCACAGATAGTAAAGGCTCGCGAGGAGCGTCGGAGGAAAAAACTAGAGAAACAGATTAGACGTCTGCAGAAGAATGCTCGGCAGTTAAAACCTATTGATGAAATGGAGGTGCCTCTGGATATTCTGGATAACATAAAGTAATGATAATTATATAAAATAATAATTTTGACTATACATATATCTAAGCTATGGCATGTTTATGGCAACCTATATGTATAGATAGAAATATTTATTGTGCTTGCATAGATCTTTTAATTGAGTGGCTCTGTGAGCTGTAGACTTCACGAGCTTATAGATAAATAAACACCGGTAAGAGCTGTAAAATTCAAAGGTGCTTAGACTCCTTGTTCAAACTCTGCCATTTTCAAAAGTTTCCAAAATGACACAGACATTCCGAAGCATTTTTGGCCAAGCTGAAATGGTGACCTCGCTCGCCTCACTTGCTCAGTCAACTAAACAAAACTATCATTGTACCATGCTAAGCATGGTCAGGTTGCTAAAAACAATTTAAAAAATTCTAAAGTTTTAAGAACCGATTTATAAAAAAATACTTATTATATAAAATTACTAACTACTAACTTATGATATAAAATTTTCAGAAAACGCAGCAGAGGTCCCCCACAGCTGTCTTCGGAGGTGGTGGAAGCCCGAGCATTGCTGCAGAAGGACTGGACACGTTACAAACGCGAGGAGTACATGAGCCATGTGGCGCAGATTGACAGGATAATGTCAGCTCAGAGACGGGCACTGGATAAACTTTACGAGGAATCTGAAGATTTGTATAATGAAGCTATAATGGTAAATAATTTTATTTGACAATACTAAGTTTTACATTACATTACAAGTGGAAGAAAAAGGGGAAGGCCTGTTCCCAGCAGTGGGACACAAAACCTACAGGCTAGTAAAAATTAAAAAAGGTTTAGATAGATAGATAGATCAAACACTTTATTGCACCATTTAGCTTTATTGTCCATTAATCACGTGATCTTTTTTTACGCATTTTTTAACCTCCCCTCCCCCTTGGTGATACATGGTGAGGTTTCCGACTACCCCCCCACCCCCCACCCAACATCACGTTGTCAAACATTTTTAATTATCTACAAAAATCTTAATTTTTTTTTAGAAAATTATCTTGCCTAGCAACGACGAGTCAAGGAATAGAATAGAATCATTTTAGAAGGTCACACTACACGCCGCTTTTCGGTTTAAAAATCGCGCGTTTGAAAAATAATGAAAAAATATATACACGTGATATCTATACTACACCCCCCTCCCCCCTTGTGATATTTCGTGATTTTTGTTAGACCCCTCCCCCCCTTTAAAGCTTCACGTGATTAATGGACGGCCCCTTACAGAAAGAACATAGAAAGTAGAGACAAAGTAAAGGTAAAGTAAAGGTCTAAAAGTACAGTTTTCTTAAAGTATCAAGTATGTTAAAAATTACATTTGTGTCAGATTCATACATGATGACCAAAAAAGGAGTGTTATTACACAACTGCTGTTTGCAGGGTTCATGTTATATTTATATGTATGGAAGTTTCTGTATTCCACCCTGAACGGCTTAACAGATTTTGATGTGAGAGGTATTTTTAGATTCCTTGCATTCCTCCGAGTGACATAGGCCATGTGAGTAAGTTGTGTTTTTATTTTTTAATAATTAGCTGGTTTTCAAATTGCCTAAAGGCATCTGACATGACTTTACGACTATCGCCATCTAGTGGCAGTAGTAGCTATAAAAATAGCACTATACTTACATCTTATTTTTTACCCTGTTATATTTATATGTGTCTCAGTTGATTCTAATATACGTCTTATCTATACTTCTTTAGTCGTATTCCTCATGACTGAGGGTCGTGGTCATTATATGGAATAAAACACACAACGACTATCTTGGCAATGTTAATGGAGTGGTTTGCCATTGCTTTCTCCATTTCACACACTAGCTGATAATCAACAACCAGAGTGCAGGTTTTCTCACAAAGTTTTCCTTCACCAGAAGCAAGTGGTGGTTGATGAAAACTACCATACATAGTCAGATTGGTATACTCATATAGCACGGGCAGATTCGAACCTGGGACCTTGCGGCCACAGGTTCTTCTTCTTCTTATTTAAGAGCCGCGCTCTTGTCGGTGGAGTATACGCCATACTTCTCTGTTCTCGGCTTTACGTTTAAGGTCTTGATACGACACGACGCCTGCCCTCTCTTTAAGTTGGCTTACATAACTCTTTCTCGGTCTCCCTGGACCTCTTCTTCCATTTACCTTTCCTTCAATTATATTTTTAAATAGGTCATCGTGTCGTATCAAGTGGCCGATCACTATCTCGTCGAGTAGACTCCTCTTTTCATTTGCAATCTTCAGCACTTCCTCGTTAGTTTTCCTTTCTATCCAACTGATTTTCTCCATCCTTCTCCAGCACCACATCTCAAACGCTTCTATCTATCCATAATCATCCCCATTTTTGTCCACAGCCGGATATGCAGCTGATACCGTACTCGGTGTCGGGCCCGGTCGCGACTCCCCCCATCAAGGGGTACGAGTCCCCCGACGGGGAGTACCTGGATGTGTCCAACAAGTGGGACAATTAGAGTGGACATACTTGTTTAGTGTAAATAAATGTATAGTTATTGACTTTTTGTTTTTAATTAGTCTGTTAGCCCCATGGAATTACTGTATCTAAATTGTTGTCTAAGCATGCTAGTGGGCGCGGTACGCAGCCAATTATGGCAGAAAACCGCAAATCGATGTACAGGATTGCAATTTGGTACACGGATACGTTAGGTAAAAACAAACATTTTTAGCGGTAGTAATATTGACATCAATTTTTTGTATGGGAATAAAAAATTTTTTTTAGAAACTTATCGTGTGAGGTATCAAATGAAAGAGTTTGATAAGCTGGTTCTGAAAATATACTACACTATTACCTTGTGGCCTGACTGACCTGACCTGTTTTCTAAAAATTGAAGGAGTAGTTTCAAAACATACCAAGTTTGGGCCCCTCCAGGTTGGAGACGGCTTAGTCATTTTTTTTGTAAAATATACGCCAAATCGCTCTAAATATACTCATATCAGAATTGATCCATTTCCCATTTCCTAAATATTAAAAAATGAACCTTATTACATTACTACGGTTCATTTAAATATGTTTTCTTCCAACTACGCTGTAATTTTGCCATTAATAACCTAAATAGTATGCACAAAACAGCAATTTATTGCTCCATAACAAAACAGCGCAGTAAAGTATGTATGAAAATCCATTGTTGCACTGTTTTTACTTGAAAACAGTGCAGAAAAGTAGTATGAAAATCCAGTAGCGGCTTTAGGGCGGGGCGCGTTTGGGCGACGGCCCAGGGTGCCGGACGTCAAAGGGCGCCGCAGGCGCCCCTTTTGTCCGGTGAGGGGCGCCTGCAGGCGCCCCACGTTGTCCGGTGAGGGGCGCCGCAGGCGCCCCCTGTTATCCGGTGAAGGGCGCTGCAGGCGCCCCCTGTTGCGCTGCAGGCGCCCCCTGTTATCCGGTGAAGGGCGCTGCAGGCTCCCCCTGTTGTCCGGTAAGGAGCGCCGAAAGTGCCCCAAAGAGACGCCTCATAAAGGGCCACCGCAAGCGCCTCTTTCTTTATATTATTTATAACACGCTAGCTTTTGCCCGCAGCTTCGCTCGCGTGCTTTTTCCCGGGATGATAGTTACCTTATGTGAGTACTTCCAACATAGTTGGTATACGAAAGAAGGAAGATTGATTCAGTAGATAAAGCGTGAAGAGGTAACAAACAAATAAACAAACCAACAAATTCACTTTTGCATTTATAATATTAGTTAGGATTATTTTGAGCTAGCACAAATTGGTCGTATGAGAAATCCAAAACTCCGCCATTTTCAAAAATTTCCAAAATATGGCTCGACTATCGATTTTTATATGTTTATTGGACCTGCTCTCAAAATTTAACGGGAATCGGTTGAGAAATGCGACCTCTAGAGGAGAACACACAATACACAGACATACCAAAGCATTCTTGGCCAAGCTCAATTACTTTTTTCTTAGATTAACATACATAAATATCCTCGACATTACGCCTGTGAACAAACAAAGTGCAAAATTTCCACACGCGTATCGAAGTTTAGACTTTTTTCGAAAAGGGAAACTTTAAAAAAAATCGAGTGGCAAAATCAAAAATTCGGAAAACATTTTTTTTTTCACTATTTCGCACTTTTTTCGTTTTTGACTTTCTCGAATAATTCTTTTTGCAGCTCTCGTAAGTCCAGTGCTAAGTTATAAAAACTTATGTTACAGGTACTTCATTCTTATAAATATTAAATAAAATATATTAAAAAAAACTCTCAATCGAAGGGCAATGTGCTCGATAGTCGTCTGAGGCACGAAATCTGTGAATTTTTTTACCCTTTGCCTTTTTTCTTATGGGTTTGAATAGTATTTAGGGGCGCCGTTGAAATCTCGCCCAGGGCGCTGGTAGTGCTAAAGCCGGCACTGTGAAAATCCATTACTGCATTGTTTTTGTCCTAAGGCCGCATATCCCAAGCGACTGACCAATCGCAGGCCTTAATTAATTCTGCAGTGATGACCAAATAGATTTATGTCAGCCAATCAGCGCTATTCCTATAAGAATAGGCCAATCACAGGCTGTAAGCATGACCAACTAGATTTGTATCAGCCAATCAGACTTATTTTTATTCCCGCGAACAAAGGCTGATTATATAAACTAAAAATGTGCGGCCATTGCCGAAAAAAAAAAAAAAAATTGACGCGAATTAATTTTCAGTTAAAATTTTACTTTTAGTTGAAAGAAAAGCAGATTATGAATCTCGCAAAAGTGACTTTTAATTGTGACTCGTGTTTTTAAAGCCCTCGCTACGGTCGGGCTTCAAAAACACGAGTGCACGAGTGCAAACTTACACTCGATGCAATTAAAAGTCACTTTCTGCTCGATGCAACAATCTACTATAAAGTATCTATTTATTCAGGGATTTGGAATGGATCATATTACGATTTGTTAATGTGGTTATTTTAGACCCAAAGTCTTGGAAACAATTTACATGAAAATGTTTTTTGTGGGATATTATTTTTTTGTGGGTCTTGAATCCCCTTTTTTGTTAGGACAAGGAGCCGTACTAATTCAGTGGCGTGCCGTTGTCCCCTTTATGTGAATACCTACATCGATTGAATCTGAAATGTTTATTAAGAACAAAATGAACAATAAATTTATATGAACGTTATTAAACGTTTCTGAAACATAAAATACACGTGTGTATCTGGATTGAGGGCCCAATTTTTAAATTGTCCCGGAACGAAATAAGATTCACAGGGCAATTAGTTAAAAATAGTAAAAACTTAATGCAAATACCCAAAAATTTCTAAAAGTAGAATTATGCCTGTAATCAGTATCTAACGTAGGCCCTCAATCCAGACGCCTGCAAAAAAAAATCTCAGAAAGTACTATTTCTAGGTAAATCATTTTTATTTCAGAATTTAGTAAAGAATTTCTTAAATATTTTAACAAATTCCCATTTTTGTAGAATATGCCATTACAGATTTATAGCGGTCTATCTTGGGCCCTCAGAACACTAAAATGGGTATCTGCAAAATGTGACTTATCGTAAGGAATTCATAAAAACTACGTCAATATACACTATTTAGATACCTCAGTAAATTAGTAAAAAAGAAATAATGGCCCAAAAGTTAATTGCCAAAAAGTTATTAAATTTCTAATTTCTGATCTGAGGGCCCAATACTATCGGTTTTATTGACTAGACTCAACCTCGTATTCTAATTCAAATTAGAATATATTTTTTTACTATTTTTTAACTAAAATTTAACATATGATCCGTTTTTCCAAATGCTATATTTTATGAGAAAATTGAATTTCAAGTTTTTATATGAAAAAATTTTGTAGGGTGACCACAAATTTTCATCATCAGCGGGACATTGAAAATCTGTACAGATGAAAAGGTTTGTTTCAGAGTACTGTAATGACTTTACGATACAGCTAGCGGTACTATAATTAGTTTTATTTTAATGTTATGTATGTGCGTTTATAAAGTACGTCTTTATAAAACCATTCTTCAAAATCAGTACCTATGTAATTGCCACCACCTTAATATATATTACAACAATGAAGTAAAAAAAATCATAACCCATTGTGTTTCATTCCTAGAATTAGAAAATTTAAAAATAATTTTCCTTAGAGACACAGACAGCTGAGGAAGCGGGATGTCAGATATGGTTTTTACCTATGTTGGTGAAGGACAGGTTATATCTTCTGTGAGGTTCATTTTTGTCAAGTTTGACATTTTTGGTGTGTTTTGGTTCCTTATTAATAGCAATTTGTAAAAAAAAAATGAATTTGGAGCACACTATTATGAACGTTTTTGGGCTTTATTTGACAATCAAGTTTGTAAGTCTGTTAAAGAATGATTTTTTCTTTCTATGTCTGTGGTTTCATTAATCGTAACGAATTTGATTGGTTTGTGGATTGCGTTGTCTCTGGTGAATTGTACACACATACAATGACTACTTAGGACATCATACTGGTCGGTAAGTTAAATAAAAGTTCTTTGTTTATTTGCTACAGGCAACTACGCCCGTATGATAAACATAAATACAATTTAAAGTAACATAAATATAACAATAACTGTATTTTTAATTCATTCACCTGCAAGTTAATTACTTTCCATCTGCACAGATTTTTATAAATATACCTACGGACAAAGCACACAGATTGATTTAGCCCCAAAGTAAGTTCGAGACTTGTTGTGGAATACTAACTTAATGATACCATATTTTGTAACAAGTACCTACATAATAGACAGATAAGACGTTTATTTGCATCAACTGACAAATACAAACATAACAGAAATTACACGCATATAGAAAAACTTCCAAGACCCAAGCAAAACTGAAAAAGATCATTTTCATCTTAACCCGACCAGGGATAGAACCCGGGACCACTGGTGTGACTGTCCGGCGTGAGGACCGTTAGGCCACGGAGGTCGTCGAAAAAAGTCCCGCTGATGATGAAAATTTGTGGTCACCCTACAAAATTTTCTCATATAAAAACTTGAAATTCAATTTTCTCATAAAATATAGCATTTAGAAGAACGGATCATATGTTAAATTTTAGTTAAAAAATAGTAAAAAAATATATTCTAATTTGAATTAGTATACGAAGTTGAGTCTAGTCAATAAAACCGATAGTATTGGGCCCTCAGATCAGAAATTAGAAATTTAATAACTTTTTGACAATTAACTTTTGGGCCATTATTTCTTTTTTACTAATTCACTGAGGTATCTAAGTAGTGTATATTGACGTAGTTTTTATGAATTCCTTACGATAAGTCACATTTTGCAGATACCCATTTTAGTGTTCTGAGGGCCCAAGATAGACCGCTATAAATCTGTAATGGCATATTCTACAAAAATGGGAATTTGTTAAAATATTTAAGAAATTCTTTACTAAATTCTGAAATAAAAATGATTAACCCAGAAATAGTACTTTCTGAGTTTTTTTTTGCAGGTGTCTGGATTGAGGGCCCACGTTAGATAATGATTACAGGCATAATTCTACTTTTAGAAATTTTTGGGTATTTGCATTAAGTTTTTACTATTTTTAACTAATTGCCCTGTGAATCTTATTTCGTTCCGGGACAATTTAAAAATTGGGCCCTCAATCCAGATACACACAAAATACACCGCTGCTGGCTAATCCTACTAATATTATAAATGCGAAAGTTTGAATGTGAGTTTGTTATTTTGTTCAATCATGCAAAATATACTTGACGGATTTCGATGAAATTTGGTATACGGGTAGACAATTACCGGGATTTTTTTTCCGGGATGAATGTTATCTATGTCCTTTTTAGTACTTCTCACTATATGTTAGAGGTGTTATGAATATATCGTAACCGTTATCGAGAACATGATATTAGAGATGATATCATAATACGAATATATTAGGTTCTTAGCTATCTGAGTAATCGATTATCCGGTAACAGTTATATATCAGGCACCTCAAACGGTTACCTCTAGCCGTTCCTAGTTATAAGAGTTATTATGATACAGAACGATACCGATAACACTGAATATTTGATATTGGAAACGCACTTTGCGGCGTCGTCTCCGAAATATGAAGTGAGATCTGTTCCTATTTTTGTGGATTGTGATCTGGTACTCTTTTTTGGAATTGAAATATACTACTTTCGATGCGATCTAATCATCTTTTGTAGCCCACGATTCAGTCCAGTCCATTCGGCCCATTCAGTCCAGCCCAATCAGTCCATTCGGTTGCGATCTATAATAGGTAGGTACCTACCTACCTAATCATCTTTTTGTGGCTCACGATTCAGTCCAGTCCATTCAGCCCATTCAGTCCAGCCCAATCAGTCCATTCGGTCCAGTCCAGTCCATTCGGTTGGCTGGGTGGTACCTACGTACATATCACTCGCATAAAATATATTAGTCGGTTGTCCGGCCTAACAAGAACGCGGCGAACTCTTATCGTATTCGGAAGTTCTCAACCAAGCCTTTTAAAGCGATCCGTGCCAGCAATACGCTACATATACGCTGACGGTTCTTGACGGTTCCTTGGTAACCGTTAACGGAACGTAATACTGACTAAACGTTATATTCGATAACATTAATACTGATATTAGACACTAATATAACACCTCTACTATATGTATGCGAAATTGCAGGAAGATTGATTTAGTGGAAAAAGCGTGAAGAGGTAACATACAAACAAATTAGTTAGGATACGAGTATACATGTATACAGATTTAATGGTGTGTGACTACATGACACGATGGTTATAGATATGAGTATTTACCACGTAAATACTGTTCAAAATGGTTGATGTGTTTACCGATAGCTGTCTATCGCGTAGTGGGTAAATTCCAGGCTATTGTTCGACCGCCTATTGTGGGGTTTGAAGCAATCTCGATGATAATGGAGCCCTAATTACTGACACCGACTTTTGGACGGAAATTCGAGAGTCAAATTCATATTATATGGTTATTATTAGTTGCCCAACATAGAGGTATCTACATACTTTCAGTACCTACTTCCGTACTTTTCACCCATTGAAGGAACAGTTTTTCACGATTATCGAAACAGTATAAAAAACCTAAACGTTTTAAAGACTTCTTTCTTCCTACCCTGATTTTTCTGACAAACAGACAGACTGAAAATTATATGTCTAAAAATTCAGTTAAATTAAATTTATTCATACCTCTCTCTCTCTTTAGTCGTATTTCCTCATGAATGAGGGTCGTGGTCATTATATGGAATGAAAACACACACAACGACTCTCTTGGCAATTTTAATGGAGTGGTTTGCCATTTCCTTCTCCATTTCACACACTAGCTGATAATCATCAACCAGAGTGTAGGTTTCCTCACGATGTGTGATGTGTTCCTTCACCTTTATCCATACCTACCTATTTTAATTTGTTCCTAAAATGAATCTCGCTTTCTATAAATATGAAGTTAACAGTGAGAACAAAACGATTCAATCCACCACCTGTTCGCAAACGTTAAAAACATTTTTTTAAACGAAATGAAATTACGCGGCCAGCGCTTTCCATCCGCAATTATGTGCTGGAAATGATTACGTCACGATCCTCGCCAAAAGAGCGCCTGAACGTCCGCTTTTCATTCCCGCGATACATCATAATGACACGACTATACGACTCCCCAAATTAACAATTCCTCAAATTCCAACTCAATAACTCAGCGTTTAAAGTTGATATTCCTTCGAGCTGGCACAAGATTTATATCTTACTGGATCCAACAGCAAGGAGTGACAACTTTGCGGCGATTTTAAAAAGATGTACGCTCCACCTACTGGCACTTCATGAAATTTTTATGCTGAAAACCTTTGAAGCGTTTCTCGGGTCTAAACGAGAAATGTGAATGTCCGTGGCTTAGTGGGTCAAGTGAGGGGTCTATTGATGCCGAGGACGACATGATACGAGCTCTAGTTTCGGCGACATGTCCTAAGGAACGGGGAGTGTCTTGTGACCAGTAGCGGATTGAGGGGGGGGGGGGAGGGGGGAAGGGGGGGCACGTGCCCCCAGACTGTTTTTTGTGTACCTACTGTGGAACGAAATTCCATAACAGTGCATATCAAATTAGGAATAACAGAATTTAGTGAAATTTTTCTGCCCATCTGGTTTATTTCTTGATTTTTTTTCCCATCTGGTCCTTCTGCAGTGGCGTAGTGAGAGAACCCTCGTCTTTAGAATTCGTTTCAAGGCGGGGGGAAACAGCATCAGGGCACCGACTTGTTGTACGTTGCACCTCCCATCCCCCAACATGCATGGTCCGCCACTGTCCTTGTGCCTCCCCCCAGAAAAAAATCCTGGATCCGCCCTTGCTTGTGACCCATTTGAGACATTGAAAACAGACCTCTTTCAGGCGACCGCTTCTATCTTATCTGTGGGCTAATTCTGAATAGCATCTATGAAATACGTCCCTTTGGATATAAAGATCAACTTTAGCTTTGACTACCAAGTCAAAGCTAAAGTTGATCTTTATATTTTTCCTTATATAATATTTATTTTTATTCAGTTTAAGCGAAACACGTGTTGAGAAAATGATTACGAGTTTTTTTTATAGTTGCAAAGTTCAAGTTTTTAAGTAAATGAACTCATTAGAAACTTGAACTTGGTTTAATTTTTAATGGACATTTTTGTGACCATTTTTATGTGAGATCTTAAGTTAAGAAAGGCAAGAGCTAAATGCAGGTCATAAGTACCTAGTTAAACTGGACCTTTATATATATTTGTCACGAATTTTGGCCTTCATTAACTAAATGTCTGAAATTAACAGTCTTGTTGCCTGCTAGTTGAACATAATCTAAACCACTCAAAGGCTTTAGATGTGGTTTCCACTATCACTTATCCCAAACAAAGCCGAAAGGGTTTATTTATGTCACAGAAAACCAAATATTTTAGGCAACTTTGAAGGCAGTCATTTGCCGATACCCAAAAAATTCGTTCAGGATTTCACGTTATTATTCGCTTTAGGATTTTCCGGGAGGTTTTCCCGATGAGTCCATTTCGGCGCAGAATCAGAGACGTGGCGGGAATGTTATCGCCTTGGCCTTCATGACGTCGGTTTCCTCAGTTTTCAGCCGTGCCAATTCTATGCGGATAGCTGGGGTCTATAAAGGCCACTTTTATTTTAAAATAAACTTCATGCCATCACTGATAAGGTTCATTTTTGAATATTTGGGAAATGAGAAAAGGATCATATTTTCGAGCCCGTTTTCGACCCCCTGAATTACATTTTCTAAAACCCTTCGTCGTTCATCAATTTGTAAATGTCGTATTTACACGTTGCCCATTAAATTTGTAGGTAAAAGTTTGATGCCAGGAAAAATCAGAAAATTTAATAAAATTGTAAGTTAAGGTCAATTTAACTGAAGAGTAAAAAGTTAAAAATCTTTGTCCAGATAAAATGTCTGCTTCTGCTACTAAAAATAGAAGCACTACCCAACAAAAACTTTTATAGCTAAGTACTTATTTGAATAATTTTAAATTCCAACAGTTTCAGGTTCTTTAAAAAAGAACATGTTTTCTTTCGGCAAAATAGTTTTATTCATTTCACTACACTTTATTTTACTTATTTTACATCCAAAGCTACCTGGCGCTGACAGAGGGAGGTCCACTGTAATATTTACAGAAAATGTCTGTGAATTTTGGTCATAAGCAAGTACCTACCATAATGAATGTTGACGCGGTTTTGCGCATTTCCAACTCGTGCATAAAGTTGTTAACAATCTGGTGCTGATATATAAGTGTATATTTTCTATACCTACTTCCTACTTATATAAAAATGGTAGGTACACGATAAATAGAAGTGCTAGCTAGGAAGCGGTTAGCTTGATTAATATTTATTTTATCAAGTGGAGGAATGGAGTTGTAACAAATTGCTCCACGCATTTTGGGGGCCCCACGTGCCCTTAAAAAAGTCATACATATACCTATGTATGTATGGCTAAGGGCCCAACATGTCAGGCAGACCTTTTTATTGGTCATGCAATATTAATTCAACACTTATTGGATATAAACTTCTATTAAACTCAGTAACAAGAAACGAAGCTTCGTTATTGTACTTTCTCTACAAAAAATAAAAACTTCAACAACTCTCGATTCGATTGTAGAAATATTGACTATCGCTAGTAATTGTGAGTCGCGTCGACTTTCGAAAGAACGTTCTCTTGCTACGGGTCGATCGAAGTAAATTGAGGTAGAATTATTTTTATTCTGCACGGCTTTAGGAGTCAGTCATTTGCTCGTCCCACTAAAATCTCGGACCTGGGACGAGTCATCGATTTCAAATTTGTTAATCGTTAACTTGGACCAAGTTTAATTTGCGCTGGGCCGAGTTAGTTACTTACTAATAACGGTGTAATTTACTTGGACCACATCAAGTTAACTATTTTAAATTTTATAAAAATATAATAGTGAGTGCGTTATTGGCATTACTAGAATAGTACATTATGATACAAGTGTCCAAAGTTGGTCATTACGCACAAGAGGCGAGATTGGCGCGCGAGCCGAAGGCGAGCGCGCTAATAAAGCCGAGTGTGCGTAATGACCAAATGGACACGTGTATCATACGACGTTTTTCAACACACTTGTGAGTAAAAAAAAATAATGTGGTCCTCACATCTAATTATCGGAAAACAATTGCACCCTTTTGTCATTCCTCCACTTTATAAAACATTCGTATGCCGCCAAATACTTACGTTTGATTTTGGAGGCAATAAACTATTACTTGCATTACGCGCCTCGTTAATGATTTCAGGTGGAGTTAAATTTACATATTCTTCCATACTAGTCGACATTTTATTAAATATTTAATATGCTAACACGGCGAAAATCAGAAAATGTACCTAACAAACACAACATAATAAATATAGTCTTGTTTTTTATTCGCGTGCCGCCGCCCGCCGCCCCGCGCCGTGCGCAGGGAGCGCGCGGTGCACGCTGCGGATGGTATATCGCCATACAGCCAGTGCTTGGCTGTATAAAAAACATTATCTTTGCTTATTTAAAAAATGTTGTTATTTTCCCTATTTGATCTTATATGTATTATGCGGCTAAATTAAAAATGCTTTGTGGAATTCATAACGCGCATTAGTTTTCTATCTTTTGTATGGCGCATTATTGTAATTTTTATTTCCAAACACCTCCGTAATATCCGTGGCGCCG
>JAEMBS010000041.1:54243-113541 GCA_018467065.1 Ephestia elutella | reverse complement strand
CTCGCGCGCCACGGATATATTCGTAATACCTTCGTAATATATGGCATTATGGGCCTAAATTCGATGTAATAAGACCCACTTTACGAGCAAGTGTGTTGAAAATGTAATTTAACGCATTATTTGGTAACTTATTGTTAAGATCTCGAATAAATTACGAGAAAATGATTTTTAATAGAAACAAGATATTTTATACCCATTGAAGTAGGTAAATAGCGTCTGAGAATTGTAAAAAAATGATAAACCAAATAGTCAGCCAGTATGCTGGTTTCCCTACGATGATGTTATCTTTTACCGGAAGCAAGTGGTGGTCTATGAAAACTAACTTAAGCAAACTCATGTGTCACAGGTAGGATTTAAACCTGGGTCCTTTCCGATCTCAAGTGTCGTCCCACTCAACCACCACAGTGTCATACTATAGTATACATATGTATATAATATGGTTCACTAATGTTTGACCAAAAACCTTTCACAAATCATCATTTTACAAACATCGTTTAAAAAACCATCCCTTTTAAAAATGTTTCATTGTACAAACTCGTTATTTTAAAAACGTTTCATTTTACAAACATTTATTTTATAAATATGTATTTTACTCTACAAATGTATCGAGTATAAAACTTTTATTTTATAAAGTTTTATTTCATCAAACAACTTTCTTGAACAAAACATCATTTTACAAACCTACTATAGGCCAATTTTTAATTAAGGACGTCAGCCCTTAAGCATCGCCATACGGCTTGGCAATGCACGTTGCTGCTGAGCTACGCTCTTGAGTCTTAAGATTTTGAGGGCGGAAAATAAATTCGATTCTGGTTTTTTTTATGAACTTTTGAGGGAAAGACTTAAAAATAATGACTCAAGAGCGTAGCTCAGCAGCAACGTGCATTGCCAAGCCGTATGGCGATGCTTAAGGGCTGACGTCCTTAATTAAAAATTGGCCTATAGTAGGTTTGTAAAATGATGTTTTGTTCAAGAAAGTTGTTTGATGAAATAAAACTTTATAAAATAAAAGTTTTATACTCGATACATTTGTAGAGTAAAATACATATTTATAAAATAAATGTTTGTAAAATGAAACGTTTTTAAAATAACGAGTTTGTACAATGAAACATTTTTAAAAGGGATAGTTTTTTTAACAATGTTTGTAAAATGATGGTTTGTGAAAGGTTTTTTGGTCAAACATTAGTGAACCATATTATATACATATGTATACTATAGTATGACACTGTGGTGGTTGAGTGGGACGACACTTGAGATCGGAAAGGACCCAGGTTTAAATCCTACCTGTGACACATGAGTTTGCTTAAGTTAGTTTTCATAGACCACCACTTGCTTCCGGTAAAAGATAACATCATCGTAGGGAAACCAGCATACTGGCTGACTATTTGGTTTATCATTTTTTTACAATTCTCAAACGCTATTTACCTACTTCAATGGGTATAAAATATCTTGTTTCTATTAAAAATCATTTTCTCGTAATTTATTCGAGATCTTAACAATAAGTTACCAAATAATGCGTTAAATTACATTTCTAGTAATGCCAATAACGCATTCACTATTATATTTTTATAAAATTTAATATAGTTAACTTGATGTGGTCCAAGTAAACTACACCGTTATTAGTAAGTAACTAACTCGGCCCAGCGCAAATTAAACTTGGTCCAAGTTAACGATTAACAAATTTGAAATCGATGACTAGTCCCAGGTCCGAGATTTTAGTGGGACGAGCAAATGACTGACTCGGCTTTAGTCCCAGTTGCATTGGACATGAAGATTTTCTTTTTGATGATTGTCTAAGATTTTCTGTTTGTCGATCGCCTGCTTATACAGGTGAATTCTTAATCATTGGCATCGCCGACCGAAAAGCAACAAAAAACAGCTGTTCAGTTTAATACATTTTAGACAAGGAGGAAATGTACAATAAAATTTACAATCGGCTGTTAATGTTTTTTCTGCTGAGGTTTAATTTAGAACTAAAAAAATATCAATTTTTCAAAACATTGTAAAGAGATAAAATATGATAGTCATTGCCCGAGGGTGTGAACAATTTAAAACAATTTTTACCGCGTAGTTACCCCTCCTAATTTCTTTCGCGCCAAAAGAAAAACGCAAACAATCGATCTCTTTATATTTCATCGCGCTCGTGCATAATGCAATGATTCTTTAGAAAATCTTTTATTCGCATTTGTAAAGACGTTAGTGCCTAACCTCCTATTCTGTCAAATGCGATTAATATAACAAGATGATAAGCTTTAATACAACAGCAATGATTCTTGAAATTTCCCCCTTTGAAAATTTTAACAATTTCTATACAACTGTTGTCGAGGAGGTAGTGTAGATAGGTACCGAACAATCCTTTTATGAAATGATTCCATTGTATTTTATAAAATTTGACACCAATGTTTCGAGTGATACTCGATAAGCTGAAGATTCCACTGTATGTACCACCTTAGTACCACATATATTTATTTTTTTTCTTTTCATTTTAGTATAGTTATTAATTTTAATCATGTTTATATTTATACGATTTGCAGTTTTTGATTTTTGCAGTTTTTGATTTTTTAAAAATCTAATGTAAGATTTTGGCAGTTTACAAATCGTGCATCTTTTTGTAAAAAACATGAATGTAAAAACATGGTTCCTAAGAATATTTCACACTATTTTTGTATTAAGAAGTGTTTGTCAACAGTCGGATATTTAATCTGTTGAACAGTTCCATCTCAGCCAACCCATTGGTGTATTGGCGCTCGCAGGAGCTGAGGCTGGTGGTCTTCTTTGCGACCAGAGTTCATCATCTTTCATGTTTAGTATGTCATGTTAATAGAAACACAGCCTAACATAACAAACAAAACATTTATTAAAATCTTAAAACAAATTAAAACATTTATTATTTATTTATTTAACCTTTATTGTACAAACACAATGTATGGCACAATAGGTGGACTTAATGCAGAAGCATTATCTAACAGTCGACCTTTGGGGTAAACAGAGAACTTAAGTGGGTCTAATAAAGGGATTGTTGGAGACGAGACGGGGGGGAGACAAAATAAGAGATTTTTATTAGATTCAGTTTTTTTTTATAGAAAACTATCTTTTACCCAGGGCTTCGCTCCCGTGGGAATTTTGCGTGGGAAGTACCTTAGGTGCTATTCCCGGTGTTTTTCTACCCGTGTACAAAATTTCATCGTAATCCGTCTAGTAGATTTCGCGTGATTAAGTAACAAACATCTTCACAAATTCACATCCAAACTTTCGCATTTATAATATTTTGAAAATTTTATTTGACAAAGCTTAGCCCACACATGCTTATAAGGATTAGTTAGGATTAGAATTAAATTTTATCGAAAGGCATATTTTATCGTAATGGCACATAATACAGTAGATTAAAATATCGTATATAGAACGCTTAACAGAATACTGGAAACCATTTCAATCCAAGAGCGACCACAGCAATTAACTAAGCCGCTGTCAGTATCCACCACCTACCAATAGTGCACACGACCGCGGCGCAGTGGTCTCGGTCACCACTGCTCATTAGGTTCCTGTCTTAACCCTGCTTCTACAGGTTGGGCCAATGTTTCAGACCAATTTATGTAAACTCCATTTATTCTTACCAGGCCTATCATGCAAACAATCTTACCATGTCTTTTTATGATTTTACAACAATATAAATTAAAATAGACTTTTTAGGAAATTACTTTCATGGTTAATAAATGTTTTACTTTAGAATGTTTAGGTTTGAACTAATATTTGATTTATTTTCAACAAAATTTAACAAAAAGTACTGTGAAGATTGTTTACATGATAGGACTGGTAAGAATAAATGGAGTTTACTTACTACGTGCATTGCTTCGTTGTTGACAACAATTATACTACGACGTTGCTTCCTCGATATTTAATCAAATTCACTAAGCAGCTCGTTCTGCTATGTACTAGGCATGACACAATTTTAAGAGATCTGAGAATAAAATAAAATAAAATAAAATAAAAGAAAATTAGTCCAGACATCCTATTTTCGCCCCACCGTTAGTTACGTCAGTGGCCGCCGCGCGGCACCTCTTCATTCGCTTTTTGTGTGCGGGCATGGCAACACACACACTACAACAATATTTTTATTTTTTATTTTCTTTTTATTCCAAGTATCTGGAATATCTTAAAATTAATTTATAACTTCAGTGTCAGTGGAAAATAACGTACTTTAAGTTCATTACACTCGTAAACAACGAAAAATGTAAGTATTTTTTCATTACCTGAATATCTGGTTTGAATATTAACTATACTTTGAAAAAGTTATAATGCCTAACAAAATGTTAGTTAACTACATATTTATGTTGCATTGGCTACTATTACTCGTACGTAACCGTGATTTTACATCACACCTGTGTAAACCTGCGGGTACTTTGATAACATTTAATCATAAACTCAACAAACAACGGTCGTTAGACCAATTGATTTTTTCCGCTGACCCAACTATGCACCTACCTTCCTTTTATCTTGGAATTGTCTGTGCATGATATTACATAATACAATATCGCGAATAGTATCTCGCGTTCCGAGTTGCGATTTTACATGAATCGTAACCTAAATATGCGTCGCATGTTTATGTTTTACATTTGTAAAAACATTTTTTCGTGGCAAAATCACGAATCTACATATGTATGGATAATTTTCTTCTTATTTCTTGATTGTTCTTACTGTCGTTAAAAAGTTAAACGCAAGGCCCAATTGGGTTATTTGTTGATGAAGGATTAATCATATTAAACTACGATATTACAAGTATGTTCAGAATTTAGATTCGCAATAAGTCTGGGTCCAATTCTATAATGAAAACCCTGGAATAATTGTGTAAACAAGATTTTAGCCAAGCATAAGCTGTCATCATTGCATCATTTAAAAGTAAACTTTTATTCGTTACGTCAATTGCTTAATTGTTTATTGTGATAAAAACGTACGTAACTATTTTGTACGCTTTCGACTTTTTTCGATTTTAACGTTACTTCGTTAGTCACTGGATGGGTCGATCTCAACTGTATTCACAGTCTTAAAAACCAATCAAACCCCATTGGGCCCACTTGATGCCCTAATCCTCCTTACCCACCCATGGGGAAGGACAGTGCCCCAATATTGGGGACATTAAAATAGCTATGATGATGGCGGTTGGTCTACGGGTAGTCAACGAGGAGTCTACAGGCGATCTACGGGTACTCTACGGGTGGACTACGGGTGATCTACGGGTGGACTACGGGTGATCTACGGGTGGACTACGAGTGATCTACGTGTGGACTGTGCTATGCACATATAGAACTACAATGCGATTGTAGTCGCGTGTGCATCTTCCCAATAGATCTACAATGCGATTGTAGACAGGGATATATATTTACCCTTAGAATTACAATGCGATTGTAATCAGGGTTTTACACTATAGTCAAGCACATACAGAATTACAATGCGATTGTAGTCACGTGTGCTCCGACCCAATAGATCTACAATGCGATTGTAGACGGGGTTAGAATTACAATGCGATTGTAATCAGAGCGACTATAGTCAAGCACATATAGTCCGATAGAAGAACAACAACAACGCAGAAGATATGCAGCCGCCCAGTTTCCTAATGCAAAATGGGCCCAATCAAGAGGCTTAACTACAAAATCTTCGCGCTAAGTAAAGTATTACCTAATATAACTACGATATAATCGTAGTCTAGTTTATATATTACACCTATATAACAGCACATATAGAACTACAATGCGATTGTAGTCGCGTGTGCACATTATTCTATTTTTTTTTTGCCATTTCGACTCGAGATGATGATGATGATTATTACCTTATTAAACTACAACGCGATTGTAGTCAGGTATACACATTATTACCCATTAGAACTACGACGCGATCGTAGCCTGGTTTATAAAGTATCTTTACTTACTTACTAATTTTATACACACTTATATTAGCACATACAGAACTACAATGCGATTGTAGCCAAATCTACACATTATCAGCCAGATATACGTAATAGAACTCCGTGGACAAGCTTCTATCCAAAGTATAACTATGCAAATAGTATTATTATCAGATGATAACCATGTAACGAAAGTGTGTATCTTACTATACATTTCGAACACCCTTTTAAGTATCTCTTACTTATCAAAACATTACTAGACTGATACAGTCAAGTATTATTTTTCTGGCTGCGTAAGTTCTTCGAACTATAATGATGTTATAACCATGCACTGTCAGTATTAACTCAGCTCTGTTCATTTCAGTTAAACGCGAACTTCGAGTCTCACAACTATTGGCAGTGACAGATTATCTGTATGTATCTGTTGTTATAAATGTTTGTACATCAGGACTGATGAAAATCGCCGACCATTGCTGGTCATCATAACAGGTATGTACTCATACCAAATATCTAAACATTGGGGTATCACACATATAGTCCAAGAGGAAGTTGGGAAACGGAGTTCGGTAAACTGAGGAAAGGAAATCCACTCATCAATCGAGATGATTATTCGCCAAATGTACATAATTTAGATAATTTACAATATACACGTCTGGTACATTTATTCAATACTTTTAATAAAACGGAGTTCGGTAAACTGAGGAAAGGAAATCCACTCATCAATCGAGATGATTATTCGCCAAATGTACATAATTTAGATAATTTACAATATACACGTCTGGTACATTTATTCAATACTTTTAATAAATCGACTGATCACTCGATCAATCAGTTATTTCCTTTATATTTCATATTATAAAACAGGTACTTCATGTCACTTTTGAGTGTGGCGTCAATTTGACAGTATTTTAAATAAACTGTTCAGGCGATCAATTTTCTCCTAAAAGTAGGTATGTATAATGAAATATTTTTCACTGTCAGTCCGGATGACTCCGGAATCACTCCAATATCGGGTCAATACCCGATACCTGTCTTTTTATCTCTTCATAATTAGCAACTAACTTCACTGAAAGTTGCCCATGTATCTTTATACATAAAGAACACATACATAAAGATTATAATACATAAAGATTCAGCTTCTTGATTGATTTTTGCAGATTGCATCCAAATTCAATAAGTAATAATGCCTAATACAAACTGAGATTATATACTTACTTATTATTACATACTATATTTCAATACTTATACATGATCAAGCTTTTCAATCTAACAGGCTTTTATGGTTATTGTAGTTCTACAACAGCAACTCTCTAAAGCACCTTATAAATGGAATAAAAGTGCCTTAAGCCAGGTAAGAGTAGTGCTTTCTATTTTGGACAAATTAAAGGCAGATAACAAAGCACTTGTTTCTTAAGAATTAGACATTAGCTCTAGCTTAAGCAAGCATAGTACTGAACAATATTGGATACTCAGTACGTTGATTTTATTTTTAGTTTCTGTTTATGTAGATTTATTCATATTGTCAATATGGTCTCATCTTTTAGCTCTGATCGTAGATGTGTTGAATATTCTACGTTAACTCGAGTAAATTAAATTTCAACAACTGGATGCATAATTATAGATATCTATCTTTGTGATTAGGATGCGATTTTTCGATCAAAAAAAAAAAAAAAGATATAAAGTAGTATAAAATTGACCTTTATTTTTTTCTACAGCTACTGTATTTATTCCAAATTTACAACAAAAAATTACCCCTAGCAAAGGTCATCTGCAATGACTTGAGTGAGTAATTTACTATTTGGAACAAGAAAGATCTATTATCGAGAATCTAATCACAATTAAAAACCCTCTTGATAGATTCTTGTTTCGGAAAACTAAGTATCATAACTTTTTTCTTTTTAATAGGTATGTACCTACTTGCTACTGAAAAACATAATAAGCTTGTACAGTAAGTACACTTTAGTTTCGTCTATAGAATTCAGTCTTTCGTTAATAGTTTTAACTAAAGGCACATACATACGAGTATGTACTCATAACAAAAGTTATAGTGAAGTCATCGTACTGTGGTACCTAATACTATCTATAGTTTATACTACATGGCTGTGGCCGATTCATCTATATACCTATTCAACTAAGTACAGTCTATAAAAATAGTGTAGTTTTACGAGTATATTTCAGCAGAAATGTACTGAACTCAAAATTTGCATATTCATTTTTTTCCCCTTGCTAATTAATATATATTTGTCAGGTAAAGATATTTCTCGAGTACTTAGTACTTAGAGTAAAAAATCTTAAATTAGTATCGTGTCCTTTTATCTTGACACATTAACCACCCAGAAGTATATGTTTATAATCAATACAATAAAGCTTCCTGACAATAGGTAGTTAAAATTCTAGTCGATATTTGTAAAATTAACTCTGGGCAAACATCTCTGCCTGTGTTGAGTTCGCTATTGCAGACTAAAAAAATGTTCATCACATTTCTCTTAGTAAATATTTACGTTTTTTGAGTTAACATATCCTATTTTGGGAATAGCCTTTTAAATATCCTGTCTCACATGAAATAACTATAGTGTTAATTTGTTTTTTGTTAATTATTGTCCCATGGTATACATATAGGACTTTTAATCTGTTTCTTGTTAACTACTTGACATTTTTTCTCCCAAAATATCAAGGTTAGCAACCAAAGTCTGTACTCTACAGAACTTAAACAATGTTTTTGATAAGCTGGAATAATTTAAACCATTATGCTTTACAAAATGAAAAAAAACTGTATTGGCATTGCATTACATAGCCTATTCGAAGAATTTTTTTTTTTCCCAGTTTCTTAAAATTTTCCTTTATATCTGATACCTATCCTTGTGGAAGACAGTTGTAGATACAACTGCATTTGAATTTATTCATGTTATTAACCATCCTATATCAAAGTATCTAAGGAACCACTTTTAATATATCACATTAAAAATAATAATTATTATTATAATGATATGAAAATAAAAATCTTGCAAATTTCGAAATGGCTCTAAACATCTGCTTAGTGAATTTGATTAAATATCGAGGAAGCAACGTCGTAGTATAATTGATGGTTAAACAAACTTACCTTAATGAAGTTTGACCATAATTATGCAAGACGTTGCTTCCGAAGATATTTATAACCCGCCCGTCCCAATCAATATAGTATAATACGTTTTACCATATCCCTAGCGCCACATTCCGAAATTTGGTTCTAAAGGAATGAAGAGGTGCCGCGCGGCGGCCACTGACGTAACTAACGGTGGGGCGAAAATAGGATGTCTGGACTAATTTTCTTTTATTTTATTTTATTTTATTTTATTCTCAGATCTCTTAAAATTGTGTCATGCCTAGTACATAGCAGAGCGAGCTGCTTAGTGAATTTGATTAAATATCGAGGAAGCAACGTCTTGCATAATTATGGTCAAACTTCATTAAGGTAAGTTTGTTTAACCATCAATAATGTTGGTACGTCAAATCGCCGCAACATTGGTTTAACAGACTTACGTTAAAAATATACCTATTTAATATTCAACCATAAAAAAAAATATATTAGAGATTAAAATATCGTTAAATATCGTAATTATCGTAAAATATATAAAGTTACAACATCTGACAAAGATCTCATTAAAATCGAGATACACATCGATTATAATCTATACATATAATAAAACAGTAAAAATATTTTGTCTGTACGTTTTGTATTTTTGACTGAAATGAATAGAGGGACACTTAAAAAGAATAATAGAAAGCAAAAAAAAAAAATTGGAATTTCTTGTCTGTCTGTATGTATGTACGCGTTTCACGCAAAAACTACTGGACGGATTTGAATGAAACTTTTTTTGTTGTATAGCTAACTATTAAGGGCAACATATAGGCTATAATTGATTTTGAAAACTGGAACACCTGATGAAGAACCAAAACAGAACAGCTAAACTATAAGAATTATGGAAATGGTACCTTTGTAAAAGTTTATCAATCTGACGAGCATTTTCTGTTGACGTATAAAAATCGAAGATCAGAAACATCTAATGAAGAACTTCAAGAGTTCAGCTACGCTATAAGATATATGGAAATGGCGCCTTAGTGAAAATCGTTCAACCTGATGAGCATTTTCTGCTGCTTTCATCTAAGCTAAACTCACGCGAGCAAAGCCGCGGGCAACAGCTAGTGAGACTATATGAGAATTAATTGATGACATACCTATCAATTAATTTTAAAATCAATAGGTAATAAGAGTAATACTACAGACAAGAGACAGATATCCGCACTATATTGCTGGGTCAGGACTGCATCTGTCAAAATGTCGATATCGGATTTAGTGAGATCTTGTAATTCGGTGGTGAGGTTGGACAAGTTTATCAAAGCCAAGGGTTGATCTGGCCGAGTTTGATAGATGTTGCGGTTTGTACTTGGAAATTAGGACAGTGTGATGTGATCCTTCACGGACATTCAAAATAATGTACGAGTTTCAAATATATTGGAATCTTCGGGGGAAATGCCGAAGGGTACATTATTGTGTATTAACTCTTGGCAGTGTATTTTTTCTTTGATGATGATTCTTATTATTTTGAGATTTTTCAAAGAGGCATTTTTTTTCCAGTTTCTGATTATGTACAAATATTTGATCGGATGACTCCACCGTCAAGAGCATAGCACTTAAATATATCAAACACATAAAGAAGAATGACAATGAAATATTATCGAATGGAGCTGACCTGATGGAGCCGTAAGTTGGCCATATGAACTCTGCAACGACTTATATAACGCTGCGATACAATAGTACGATAGTTACAGTTCGCATATCTATCACCTCTCAATCCTCCAATTTAAAAACAGTCGCCCTCTATCCTCGTCATCATTACGGCCACAGCGGTCATTAAGATCATGCCGCGGGCCTCGCATTCGGACAGGGATGTCGTAGCTATGTGGAATTTCGGATCCGGATACGGATATTCCAATTACATTATGTTTATTACTAGGTTTCAAAAATGGCGTCATTTCGTGTCTGAGGCCAAGATCCACTTCGGGTCGCTGCGCCGCAGAGTAAGTAGAAAGTATACCAGATTTCAGATACCATTCAGCTTAATTCCTATGCTCTACTTGTCATTGTCATTACGTGGAATAAAACACATGCACCAACTTTATTGCCTGTTCGGGACCGTGGCGGGCGCTCCGAGCGACCGGGCGACGGAGGGGTAAGCAAGACGCGAAGGAGGCAGGGCGGCGCATAGAGGAGCTGGGGCCCTATTTTTGAAAGTGTGACATACCGCCGAAAACGAATAGACTATTATGTCGCACTCGTCTTATTATGTCACTAAAAACATAAAAGTCGTATTTTTGACATCACTCGTCTAGCAATGTTGCCAGTGATATAAAAATAATGCGAGAAACAATTTCTGCTGCATTCTACGCAACGAAAACCGAATCGGTAACGAATCGTAAAAAAAATGTTCGTAAATTTTCAATCAAAGAGAACGTAAGCGTTAAACGGAACGTAAAAATGAAAATTCTAATAGACTCCATCTATATTCGTATCCGGTTGTCTATGTGGTCTAGACCACTCGTTGCGAATTATTCGACATAGACAATTCAAAAATACGGAATAATTGATATCGAATGAAAAATCATTCGGCTCACGCTTTTTTGGTGAGTTACACTTTCAAAAATAGGGCCCCTGGTCTCGACACTTGCCTCTGGACACCGACACTGACGCCGCGCTTTTTTAGTGTTTCCGTCTCAATCTTGCAGTCAATTCAATATAGTTTTATCATACAGTCCTATTTTTTATTTATATACTATCGAATGATCCCCAACAGCAGTGTTGATGGAGTGGTTACTGATACAAAATTATTTTGGATTAACCGTTAGTTTCGGTAACGAATATTTCCAATGCGAAGAAGAAAACGCGCGGCAGCTGTGTGTCAGCCTGACAAAAATAACGTGTCTTTTTCAATTGTACATAACGCGTCTCTTTAGACTCCACCATTATTCGAAATTATTCAAATTTTCAAAAAAAATCTGATAGATTTCGGATATCCGGTAGTTTCGGTTACACAGCTCTGCAGCACGCCTGATTCGGACATCGGCATTCAGCCCACGCGGCGCCCGAGATTATCTCGTGTAATTACAACCCCCGATAAAACACTCTGACGGATATACCCCAACAGGATCGACAGGGTTTGTGACCCCGTATTATATAGACATAATCATAAACAGTTGTTGTATAAAATGACATCTTTGATTCCAGCTTTTGTATATAGAGTAATGCAAAGATGCATCAAATAATTTGTTAAGTGAGGTAACACTCACTCAACCTGATCACGAGGATGATCACGTTGAGGCGTGGAATAGGACCAAATATTTATGGTCTCTGAAAAATGAAAAAAAAAAAAAACAAATTGGTACATTTTATTAAAAGTACTGATTTATATATTACGTACAGTTAAATCTGCATGGAAAATTTGCATAGGTAGTTTATATTCTGTGACTTTAATCTATGGCATAAAACTTGAACCGACTCGTAACTAATCAGTTGTTTAATTTATACAATAAAACAAACAAAAGTCGCGTTAAACAAGCTTTTTAAAAATTGAATTAAAAATTAAATGTGACGACAAAAAGAAATTAAAGTAAGTAATTGGTTTGAGAGAAATTTTCAGCTTGCGATAATACCTTATATTTTCCGAGAAGGACGCTCGCGCGGTGAAATAAAATGATCGACGCTGGACCAACTTTAGATGAAATGGGAGGAGTTTGGAGGAGAGAAAATTAATGATAGCTGGGTAGGTACTAACAATCTGATATGTGTTGAGAAGAATATATATAGAAAGTGGCCATATGTTTCTTACCTAGCATTTTGTTATGATTTAACTATACATATATCTTGGAAGAAAGAAATGCTGAATAAAATTTTTAAAAGAATAGATGCTAGGTAAGAAAATCTAAGTAAAACAACTGTTTTACTTAGGATAACTATCCTTGTTCCCGTCATTGATTGACTTACAAAAAGTCAGTGTATTTTATCTCGATCATAAGTATAAAATATTATCGAATACGTCCTTTATATTTCTTTAAAGAATATTTTTTTCTAACAAGAAGGCAACAAGACTACTGAGCCAAGTAACATTACTGTAGGCGTTCCACCACCATTGACAACATCATTGTTAAATTGGCTATAAATACTTTCAAAGAGCATTGTTGGAATTTTCCATATATGAATGAATTTACATCGAAAAAAAATTTGAATGGCGCTGATGAATCAGTATTTATCACAGACTCATAGAATTTTACGTCTGTGGTATTTGTAACACTGTTCGATTTTCCTTTTGGATTATATTATCGTAACATTTCCCAAACTTGGAAGATAATAATTGCGTAGAATCAATTGTGAAGAACAATACTCGAAGCGAACTTCGTGTTAATATCAGGGCTTGTGGGATGTAAACAAACAAAAATATCAAACCTAAGAATTTAATTAAATAAGAGATTAAAAACATGACATTTTTTTGATAATGAAAAGTTTCGTTACTTAGAATTAAACTAAGCACGCATAGAAAAAAATGAAATAATTGAATATCCTTGAAAATATACAATACAATACCAAGGTATATATAACAAGATAGATAAAAACTGAATTACACGAGTTGGAGAAAATAATATCCCAATTATCCCATATAATAAAGAAATTTCCCTAAGTTACACATGTACGAGTCTGCTTTAGGTTCCATTCGGAAAGTTTTTTGGCTGCGGACGTTACAAGTACCGATAAATAAATAGGGGAGAAATATTTGCTAAACAGTCAACTTTCTTTTTGGGAGTCAGGGAAGAATCTAGGGAAGAGCTCTATATCAAATTGTGCATTAAATACTGAATTTTAAGCATTAATTCTTTACGGTCTTTCTTACTGACTTTTGGTTGCTAGCATATAGTTAGAAGAAAAAAAACTAAATGGAGACAATTTATGTTCCGAAACTGGCGCAATTTTGACGAGTCGAGAGTAATGCACTTCCGAGCTTGGCGCTTGGGTGCAAAAATCCTATATATTTATTTGCACACCTTGATGTCAAAAGTTCTAAACCGATTTTTTTTAAATGGTTGTCAATGAAACTATTTTGGAGGATCTTCGCCCAACCCAGGCAATCAAGGCATGAGTGGCGAGATTGTTATTTATGTAAAGATGTTCACAGTCGTTCGATGACAAATACACAATCATATTTCATAGAATTGGAATTCTAATGTAACCTTATTCCGTCTCTGTGCCTTGCCAACCCACGTACGGTAACTTTTGCTCGTGGTTACAGAATCCCAAACTATTTGGTATCAGGCTAAAATATAATCCGTTTTGATTGCGTAATATTAATATACATTATATTGTACATTGTTTTGGCTTTACATAAGGTCGGAGGGCAAACTACTTAAGCAGAATCAACAAATACTTTGAGCACACTAAATCTGTTTGTTCTTTGAAAGTTATGAGTTTATACTAAACAGGTACACACTGTAACATAATGTAACATATAAAATTCGATTCACTCAAAAGTTTTTCTTCATTAGGTTAGTCATCTTCTTCTTTGTATTCCTCTCCTATCGGAGGTTAGACAGCATCATGGCGATTTCCACTTTGGAGGACGCTGCACGATACAGCGAGGTGGTACTGCGGCCGAACCAGTCGCGCAGGTTCCTTAACCAGGAGTGGCGCCTTTTCCCTGCGCTCTTTTTGCCTTGGATTTTGTCCTGAATAATGAATTGCAAAAGGTAATCCTAATCCTAATATTATAAATGCGAAAGTGAGTTTGTTTATTTATTTGTTTGTTTGTTTCTTCTTCACGCTTTATCTAATGAACCAATCTTCCTGAAATTTCGCATACACATAGTTCGAAGTACTGAGAAGGACATACGGTACCTTTTATCCTGGGAAAAAAGCACTGTTCCCGTGGGAAATTCATGCCAGCGAAGCCGTGGGCAAAAGCTAGTTCATAATATAATCAATTTACCTATGTATACGGGTTATCTGATGATATAAGCCAGTTGAGAATACTCTTGCAGCTAAGTCATTTGCAAACAGATCTAGTCACAGAAATGAGAATAACAGTGGATCTAGCGCTCACACATCACCAAATTGAGGCTCAGACGGTAATCTAGTTATCCGAATACGTGCGCGAGTCCCGACGGACAGACGGACAAAACAACCCTGATTTCGATCATAGACTACTTTAATTACATCCTTAATATACTAGAAGAAAAAATATTTATATGGCTAGACGTAGGAAAGTCGCCTAGCTAGTTAAGTACATAGATGACGTTTTAAAAGTGCTATTATTGACTACTTAAATATGTCACGTTTCGTAATATGTAAACTTTTTAGGCCCCTTCTAACCGGTCATTTTGGAAATCCTTGGGGAAGGCCTATATCCAGCTGTGGAATTCCTGTGGCTGAAATGATAATGGATATTTCTTTTTTAGAAGATTCCAACTCATGTCTGTCAACAATAATTTTGATTATTTTTTATTTAATTTCTTTTCCATCACATATTTCGTAAAACGAGACGGAATGTATAAGGGAAAGAATGGGGGAAATATTTATTAGGAAGGTGAGATTGACGTGGAATCCCACATGTGTCGGAGAAAACCTCGATTAAACGTGAAGCCACACCGGTGTTCCCTTATATCTGTCTGTAAAAAATAAGTCATTGCTTTGGATTGGTGTCGAATGTGGAGGTTTATTGTTAGTCATGATCTTTATTATTATTTAATGAGATTATAAATAAATATAAAGATCAAATAAAAGAAGGGTTTTTAAAAAAATCAAAATTGATACATTTTGATTAAAAAACCCTTCTTTTATTCAGCCTTTCTTTAATTTTTTTTTTTTTTTTTTTAATCTTTTTTTCTTTTTTTTCAATTTTTTTTTATCCTTCGAGTCTCACGACTCTTGGTTCTGTCTACCCCGTAAGGGATAAAGACGTGATTCTATGTATGTATGTATGTTTTTTTTTTATTTATAATCTCTACAAATTAAAAAGAGACCTTAATTGACATATTATCAACGTAAACACGAAATTAGATTGATTGATATCGATGAACGTAAAATTGAAATTCCGCAGGTCCGTGTTGGTTCATTATATCGTGTAATATAACTAAGAATTTTGGAACTTCCTTCACTGAATGGGGTAAAAACGACCGACATTTACACGAGTGAAAAAGCAAGAATTTCATGAAGTTTCAGCACAAATCACTCAATTAAAACAGAATTTTCCTTTGCGATCCAAAAGAATAATTATCTCACGAATGTGGAGAAAAATCAATTAGTATTTATTTTCAACATTGTTGAAATACACAATTCCTGAATATACGAATAGAGCATAGTAACCAAACCGTAACCAAATTAAACGCTAATTAAAATGATCGATTGTAGCATGTACAATTGTACAATTCACATAAACGTCGTAAATTGAAATGGTATGTACTATGATACGTTACGTAGGTACGGTAATTTTTTTAGCTATTCAGCTAAGCGTGGTCTTACCCCGTAAGGGATAAAGACGTGATTTTATGTATGTATTGTTTTTTATAACATAGGGCGGCGAACGAGCAAGCGGGTCACCTGATGGTAAGCGATTACCACTGCCATAGAGTACTGCAACACCAGGGGTATCACAAGAGTGTTGCCGGCCTTTCAAGAAGACGTAGACTCGTTTTTTGAAAGTTCAACCATAAAGGTTTACATACTTTCTAAATACCAATGCTGTATCACGTCCTTATCCCTCACGGGGTAAACAGAGCCAGGAGTCGCGAGTCTCGAAGGCCATGCTTAGCTGGATAGTGTGCTTATTGGTACAATGGAAATTTAGATATATTGACAGGTTGCTAGCCAATCGCGTATGAGAAGAGGAATCCCCAGTTTAAAGCCCTTTCCCTCTATTGATTTTAAATGTTACATTTACAACAACAAAATCGACAGTCCTCTTAGACAGTTTAGCTTGAGTCTTCAAGCAGTTTAAGAAAGATTAAGTGACATTAAGAGGTGATGGATGAACAAAACATCAATTATTCGGTATCTGACGAATGGATCGAGGACACCGGATAAAAATCGACAGGCGTATTTTTAAGCGAACTGAACAACGAGAAAATCTGTCCAGTACCGCAAGTCTCAAACTTTACGTCTGATCAATCATATAATCGCTTGAAATTGAGATAATCGCTTGCAATAACTTACTTTCTTTTCGTGGCAATTTTCTTGAGGCGATATAATATGCAAAATCCTTAACTATCACATCAATAATGAACCCAAATATCATAATTACAAACTATAAACACCAATTTCACCGTTTTTAATAAAAAATAGAGGCCGCAAAGATTTTATCGAGCATTCATAACCATATTTGTAAGTCTGTCCAATGTCAATTTAGGCATCTACGGTTATAGCTAACAATACAATCGACGAATTCTATCGGCCTCATATGAGCCGCCGATAACTGTAACCACAATTGCGATACAAGTAAATTCATAGTATTTTGATACTTTCACGTGTTTTGGATTAGTTTTTATTTCATTTTATTGTTTTCTTGATTATTTGACACTTATAACATTATCTTAATGCACATTTCCATGAAATTTTAACAAATTTTTAAATTACGATGTTAGTACTAGATGACAGCACTGATGAGCACTGTAAGTATTTCCTTAAATCGCCCCGCGCGGCATTCGATTATCCTTCCAACTGGCGGTTTGGGTTGCGACCAGCCAATTACAAGAGAGAATCTGTTCGCTCGCGCCGTTGCACAGTTAACCATACCGAATAATATTGTTCGCTAACTTAACTTTACCGGACTAGCAAGTTATACTGTTTTCGTTATGGTAAACATTGGATTCTAGTTAAAGATAGCTCTAACCACGTTTGGGACGAGAAAAGTTACCATTCTAAAAATGTTTGCCAATTATGGGGAAATGGGGAAATTACCCTAAGCGATTTTATGAGTGCAATATTGTACCTCTGTTTTTATTATTACCTAACAATATTATTTAACTTTGCTATAATGAGTGTTGGTTTAATTTTAATGCTGATTTATTTAAAAAAAAACGGGCGTATTAGTTTTAGTTTCTTTTTCTTGGTAATACTTACGGTGAATAGTAAAAGTTTTAAAAAGTGTTGGTTTAATTTTTATGCTCATTTATTAAAAAAAACGGCCGTATTAGTTTTAGTTTCTTTTTCTTGGTAACAATACGGTGAATACTAGAAGTTTAAAAAAAATCACAAATACTGATGGTATTTTATTATGGACATAGGCTTTATATTATTCCGTCCGTAAAATAAAATTTTACATAGGTAGTAATGGATTTTGCAAATTACCTGCGAAAAAAGTTTTATGTTACAACAACTTAAGTTTTTCTTAGGGTAGGCAAATGGTGTTCTCTGATGACTCTTTATGAACGCTGTGCAATGAAACCATGCTTACTGCAAAAGTGCATGCATGTACTTTGTCCGATTTAAATGTACCTAAATCATAGAGATGAAGAATCAATAAAAAAACAAATATTATTTCAATGCATCGTTAATTTCGTTAATTCATTTATTCAATAACAATTTTACAATTGTGTCTGAAATTCTTATAAGTAATTACATAGTAAAAAATAAAACTTAATCTAGGTCATTTGAAGAAATCCTCAATCTCATATTCGTTTCGCTCCAAAAGATATTTCTTTAATTTGTTTTTGAACTCTGATAATTTAAGGTTTTGCCTGAAGTCTACTGGTAACATATTAAAAGCTTTAATTGCCTGGTATTGCGGGCTGTGTTCAAATACTTTTAAGTGAGGTAGCATATCAGTTATTATATGTTTCCTCCTCGTTCCTTCGCGTGCTATCCTTTCCCTGTCCCCTTCGAACTGGGGAAGATGTTTTTTAAAGTCTGTCAGGAGTACTAATAGATATAGACCTGGTACTGTGAGTATACCTAATTTTTTGAAATGCGGCCTACAAGATTCTTGAGGTGATAATCGCAGTATTGTCCGAATAGCTCGTTTTTGAGATACGAACGCCCTATTTACATTGTAGTCGTAACTATTTCCCCAATACTTAATGCTGTAGCGTAGTCTAGATTCCACTAACGCAAAATACACCATTTTAAGCCTTTCCAAACTTATTACATCTCTAAGACTACGTAATGCAAAACATGCTGACGAGACTGACTTTTCAATTACAGACAGTTCTGGTTTCCAATTTAAGTATTGATCTATATATGTACCTAAAAATTTTACCCTATCAACGACATCAATTTGCTTCCCGTTAAAATTTATTTTTAATTTTGCTTTATTTCTGCTAGTGGATCTAAATAATATAATGTTGGTCTTACTGGCATGGTTGGTCTTAGTTTTAAGTTATTTGACGCAAACCATTCGTCAAATGCTTTTAAAGTCTCGTCAATCTTATGTTCTAATGAATTTATGTCAGTTTCATATATAATAGCATTTGTGTCGTCAGCAAAATTGATCAATCCAATGTCAGGTATTTTTCTTATAATAAAGTCACTTAAGTCATTAGTAAAAATAATGAATAGAATGGGTCCCAAAATTGAGCCTTGTGGTACACCTCTCTTAATAAGCTCCGTTTTAGATTTAATAACCTTTTCTTGACCTTCCTCGATTTTTTTGACTTCTACAAATTGTTTTCTGTTAGTTAGGTAAGAACGGAATAAGTCAAGATGTTTTCCTCTAATTCCTAAGTGCTCAAGTTTTTTTAATAAGATGTCATGATCCACAGAATCAAAAGCCGAACTCAAATCAAGAAAAATACCAGAGACTTTGACTTTTTCATTGAGCTTTGAAGTTACCACATTGACAAGTTTGTCAATAGCTTCATTTGTGCCTTTGCCTTCTTGGTACCCAAATTGATTACTACTTATTATATTATTCTTTTTTAAATGGGCTACTAGTCGGTTTTTCATGACTTTTTCAAAAATTTTAGATAAAATCGATAGCAAAGAAATAGGCCTGTAGTTCTTAGGATCGGTTTTAGAACCTTTTTTGTAGATAGGTATAACTTTAGCTATTTTGAACTGATCTGGAAAGATACCCTTACTTATACAATTATTGAATAATTCGCACAAAGGTTCAGCCAGTATATTTAAATTTCATCGTTTGATATTAAAATCAAATCGAACAAATCGGTGCATTGATATAAAAGAACGACTTCTATTCTAATATATTAACGTCTTAAATCTGAGTAGGTGACATAGACTAAGTAAACAAGCTAATTATTATTAAAAAATAAAAACACGATCGACAACTCACATAGCATAGGTCACTCGGAGAAATGCGAGGAAATATGTTTAGCTGTTCAGGACTTATGGTGGAATAAAGAAACTTACATACATACATACATACGTGAACCCTGAAAACATAACACTCCTGTTGTAGTCAGTCGTGTAAAAAGAATAGACCCGGCATAACAATCTATAGACAAACAGTAGTTATGCGGTCGGTCGCCATGTTTTGTCACTATTATTAGTACGCGCAGGCGGCCATCTTTGTGCCAAATCCTTTGTTAGCGCCGGCTTTTTTGTAGGTATGTCATCATGCATATCTTTTCTTTTTCTTTCGTCTGAGGTGAATGAGCATTAAGTTCTCGTATTTTCTTTTTACTATTATATTTGACAGTAGGTACTTACTATATTTTGCTATATAAATTAAGACGCAAACATTCTATTTTTCGTTACGTCGATTTCAGAACATAGTTTAGTAAAATAATTTTCAATTACTGGCAACATTAGGACAAATGACACTTCTTGTCACTCTAAATAATATTGCTATCGTTTATCGCTAGAGCTATTGTATATCGGTTAAAATAAGATCCCGACTTGCATTTTGCGCTAAAGTAAGGTCATTGGCGTTTCACCAACGAAATCTCAGTAAAATCAAGTGTATATTTGTAGAGACTTCCACTGCAGGAATGAAATGAAACGAAAGGAGTTTAAAAACAACTTTTTACACGACTGACCAAAAAAGGAGTGTTATGTTTTCAGGGTTCATGTATGTATGTATGTATGTATGTAAGTAAGTTTCTTTATTCCACCATAAGTCCTACACGGCTTAACCGATTTTGATGTGAGAGGTATTTTTAGATTCCTTGCATTCCTCTGAGTGACATAGGCTATATGACGTCACCATGAAAACAAAATTGCGGATTATATATGCGATAAATAGCAGACCAAAAAAATAAAATTTAATCAATCTTATCGAGTGGGGTATCAAATTGAAGGGCTTTAGAAGGCGATTTCAAAAATGTATATAACTTATATGTTTGTATGTACTTTTTGAGTAAAAACTCGTCAGTCGTGTTTTTTATTTTTAATAATTAGCTTGTTCTTATTTGTAATCTATATAATTTAAATTAATCCATATTTATTTTCAAACAATTATGAAAGACTAAAATTTATACCCTAATAAACAAAAAAATAAATTACAAGTTGTCAAGAGCGTAGCCCCGCGGCAACGTGCCCAAAAGGCTGGCTGCATTGCCAAGCTGCATGGCAATATTTAGCCTTATTTAAATGTGTAAGTAATCTTGGTATATCCAACACGAGTGTTAGATAAAGATGTAGGTAACGTATTATATTTCTTCGTCCATGCTTATAGAAGAAACTACACATAGTACTTACAAGAATTAGACCAAAAAAGGAGTGTTATGTTTTCAGGATTCATGTATAAGTATGTATGTATGTAAGTTTCTTTATTCCACCACTAGCTGTTGCCCGCGGCTTCGCCCGCGTGTGTTTCGCTTAGACGAAAAGTCTTTTTGTGTTCCAAACTGTTTCAGATATTTCGGATCTTCGATTTTTATACGTCTACAGAAAATGCTCATCAAATTAATCAAGTTTTGCTAAGGCGACATTTTCATATATGTTATAGTGTAGCTGGTTTCTTGGAGTTATTCATCAGATGTTCCTGATCTTCAATTTTTATACGTCAGCAGAAAATGCTCATCAGGTTGAACGACTTTTGTTAAGGCACCATATCCATATTTCTTATAGTTTAGCTGTTCTGCTATGGTTCTTCATCAGGTGCTCCAGTTTTCAAAATCAATTATAGCCTATACTAGCTGTCGCCCGCGGCTTCGCCCGCGTAAGTTTCGCTTAGATGAAAAATCTCTCTTGGAGCTTTTCATCAGATGTTCCAGATCTTCAATTTTTATACGTCAGCAGAAAATGCTCATCAGGTTGAACGATTTTTGCTAAGGCGCCATTTCCATATATGTTATAGTGTAGTTGGTCTCTTGGAGCTTTTCATCAGATGTTCCAGATCTTCAATTTTTATACTTCGGCAGAAAATGCTCATCAGGTTGAACGATTTTTGTTAAGGCACCATTTCCATATTACTTATAGTTTAGCTGTTCCGTTATGGTTCTTCATCAGGTGTTCCAGTTTTCAAAATGAATTATAGCCTATATGTTGCCCAGGCTTAATAGCTATACAACAAAAAAAGTTTCATTCAAATCCGTCCAGTAGTTCTTGCGTGAAACGCGTACATACATACAGACAGACAGACAGACAGACAGACAAGAAATTCCAAAAAAATTTTTTTGCTTTCTATTGTTCTTTTTAGGTCTCCCTCTATCCATTTCAGTCAAAAATATTAAATGTACAGACAAAATATTTTTACTGTTTTATTATATGTATAGATGTTGCCCAGGCTTAATAGCTATACAACAAAAAAGTTTCATTCAAATCCGTCCAGTAGTTTTTGCGTGAAACGCGTATACATACATACAGACAGACAGACAAGAAATTACAAAAAAATTTTTTTGCTTTCTATTGTTCTTTTTAAGTTTCCCTCTATCCATTTTAGTCAAAAATACTAAATGTACAGACAAAATATTTTTACTGTTTTATTATATGTATAGATATAGATAAGTTCCGAACGGCTGAACAGATATTGATGGGAGAGGTATTTTTATATTCCTTGCATTCCTCCGAGCGACATAGGCTATGTGAATTGTCAGTCATGTTTTTTGTTTTTTAATAATCAGCTTGTTGCCGTATTTATTAATTATTCAAAAGTCATGCTTATTTATGAAACTAACTCACTTCTCTCTCTCTCAGCCTAAAGACGTCCACTGCTGGACAAAGGCCTCCCCCAAGGATTTTATCCATGGGGGGTTTTGCCGTAATCGCCACGCTTGGCAGGCGGGTTGGCGATCGCAGTGTGATGGCATAGTACGCGGAAAGATGCTGCTGCCCATCCTCCGGTGTTTTAAATCCCTTAGTCGCCTCTTACGACACCCACGGGAAGAGATGGGTTGGTGCTATTCTAGGGCCACACCACAGGCCATTTTTTACAGTATTTATTAATTTTTCAAGAATGATGATCGCTATTTTCACCATGACGAAACTCTTTAGAAACTGAGTGAAACAGAGTAACGGGAAAGGTTATTTTTCAGTCCATTCCATTTACTACACACGGGTGAGTTCAAGTCTTGTTGGTACATATACTTTCATGACACGTCATAAGGACCATAAAGTATTTTGCCGTGATAATGAAAAGACTCGAAGATATTTAGGAATTTCTTGAAAAAAAAACCGGCCAACTGAGAGTCAAACTTGCGCACCTAGGGTTCCATACACGGAAAACATCTCACATTGTAGTTTTCTAACTATCAGGCCAACTAGTTTAAAAATATATATAATATAATATACATATATATTTGCGGATATATTTCTATGAAGTTTTTGACGAAGCATGTTGCTGATATAATTATTTGTGAAGATTTTTGACGAAGCGTGTTGCTGATAATCTTTTGTAATCAAGTTTATATGTCTAATAAATATAAATATTAAGTTAGAGCTATAAAAAAAAAAGTTTAAAAAACAAACTTAACTTTTCAGATCGATCCCTAGGCTTCATACTGCATCGAGCGTAAACAAAAGTTTCTTGCACTTTTTTCAGACTTCCAAAAACATTTTTACAATTTTTAGATTTATTCCTGTAAAATCCTGTATAAGCACTGTTAGACCTTGCTTTTTGCCAAATTTCATATTTTTAGGTTAACGGAAAGTAGGTTTTGATTCCCGACTGATATTGCAAAAAATTGAGGTACAGAACCCTAAAAAGATCGATGAATGGGGTAATAGTATCCGACGTTAAGAAAGTTTAAAGCCTTTGCATTGTGCATAACGAGCCCTATGAACCCTCGAATATCCTCCGATAAATCTATGGTAATCTGGCGTCTGACAGTCCCTGACAATTCTGAAAAAGGACTATAATTTTCGCCTCAAGTGTCAGTGCGTCGAGCCGCGAATGCGGAAAGTGGTGGAAATCTTGCGTGCGGGGGGAAAACTCGCCCTTCGTAGCGCCGTAGCGCCCGTAGCAAACCTCGTAGCCCTCGTAGCGCTGCTACATAGCTCCATCCTGTCTCCAGTGCCCCGGCATCTGCCGTAGTCGTCACACGTGGATTCTGTGACGCTCGTTCTCGCGCGCGAGTGATGATTATTACGATGTCGAGTGACAAAAATAATGTAAAGTGTTTTTAGTGGGTGTTTTAGTATTGTGTTCGTTCTGGCTGGTCCCTAATTGATCTACACCGTTAAAATGTAAGTATTATTCATGATATTTTTGCGGTACCTTCATTTAATTAGATTGTACTCAGAGGAAATTATCATACTTGGCGGCTTAGATAAGAGGAGAATTTCATTTAAAAGTTCCGAATCGTGTTAATAACTTGTTATTTTTACGAGCAAGGATAGTCTTTTAGGGTTTGTAATTTGAAATTTTGCGCCGGGTAACGAAATTACGCTGAGTTCAAAGTGATATCTCCGGGTTCGTCGGGTATGCTTCCCAAATTAAGTTTTGAATTTTCTTAAAATATTGCTCATTTTAAACTTGGTGTGGATGGAATAAAAAAAATTATGTAAGTAAAAACTTCTCAACCCAAATTTTCTGATAAGTTTTCAAATAAGAATTTTATAGGAACAAACGTTGAACCTACCCTCATTTTTTCATCCCACAGCGCAATTCCATGCGTTCCGCAAATCGCCCATACTATCATGATGTATGTTAGAAAACGTATGTAGCATCTAGTTTTGGCACGCGTACAATGCACATTTTGTTCGTCTGTGATAATAGCGCTTCAAACTGAGCGGTCAAGGCAAAACTAATTTATTGCTGTTGGCGGCGCTCGTTTTGGCTAAACATTTTCGAGATAGGCGGATTTTGGATGCGAGGAATTAACGAGGTCGGTAGGAGTACAAGTTAAAGTTCAATGGCGACATGGTTAGAGATCTTTTTGCTGGATTATAACATGGACCTTGGATATTATCATCACCATCATAAGCCTTTTGTGACCCACTGCTGGGTATAGGCCTCCTTCTGTCTACGCTAACGATCTCTGAACTAGGCCATCTTAATCCAGTTATTGCCAGCAATATTATATTGCGGATGTTATGAAAATAGATTTCTTTTTATAAAAGTATGGGTGACTTTTGTTATATACGTCCAAAAATAAACATAAAAAAATATGTATTGGTTCAACGATAATACAATTGTGTTGGAAAGATCAAACCTTAATATTTATGAATTTAGTTTCTTTTTATACAATGCCTTTCTACCCTATAGTATTCTTAACACACTCAGGTTGCATAAAACTGTATCACTTAAAAAAATGTTGTTACACTTCAACTTAAAAAAACATATATCTACATAGAAAAGGATATTTTTTAATGTCCGTAATAAAAAAAAGTCAAATCAACAAAGTACCTAGTTCAATAGTTAATTTTATCAGGCATCCGTCCAATCGCAGTAGTTTTCATAGCGAATTGATAAAAAGTTTGTGTCGATCGATAAGGGCTGCCGAAGTTTCCGCTAACTAAATCGAGCGTTGAATATGAATGGAGATTCTTCTCCCAGTAGATGAACAAGAAGTTAGAATTTCGGAATAATTTAGAAACTTTTTGGGTGCAAACTCATTATTAATTTACGTAAATTAAAACATTGTCTATTATTGCACAGAAATAGACCGAATTTATTCTATAGATTTACTATAGGTTTATTCAGCTATCAGGAACTCTTCTAGGGCCTAAACCAGATTTAGTGGCAACTATACGTTATTTAAGGAAACAAAAATACACTTATTTTGAAAAATTTAGTTTATAACGGAACGTTTTCTTGTATATCTTCAAATTGTATTTATTTCTTCCTAAATATCTGCCTAAGTTGCCTTATCCTCGAAAAACAGACATGATGTACGTATCGGATTGCGGACCTCCTTAAAAAGGGAGATATTAGGAGCACCCATAACAGGAGAGCATGTATGAAGAGAGTGATGAGTGTAAAGGAAGCAAGAGAGATCTGTAAAGATTGTAGCAAGTGGAAATCGCTAGTCTCTGCCTACCCCCACGGGAAAAAGGCGTGATAATATGTATGTATGTACGTATCTTCGAAAAAAAAAATATGACAAATATAGATTAGGTTTTCGATAAATGGTTTGTGTTTCACCAGTGACAGACGGAGAAAAAGAAAAAATAAACCTAAAAAATTACATAAAGCCAGCCATTCCTCGTATTTTGAATTCTTCCGGGAATGTCGAGCAAATCAACAGTGTAAGTCCAGTACATCCCCCATCATTTATCAACGTTTTTCCTTTCCGGAAAAACCATCGATAAATATAGACTTTGCAAAAACAGATGCTACCGTGACTCGGTGACTTCCCAAGTTTTTTAATCATCCGCATCCAGCCTCCGCAACTTCAATATGATTGTTACAGTGCGACAAGGATCTTTTTGCACGTGATTGAGGGCGCCACCTACGTTTTAAATAAGAAATTTTAATAGTTTAGACATTAGTTCTGTTTTCTACCACTTGCAAAAAGATCCTTGTCGCACTGTATAAATAGTGTGAACGCGAAGTTTTAGTACTTAAAATAGCATCGACTTTCAACTTGGTATGAGAATCGTTCGTCGCAAGTTTTGTCACGTTTGTGATAAAAGTCGAAGAGTATTCGCACGTAGATTATTAAGATTTCTTCAGGATTGATAAGGAAGGAATATTTCTGATGAAGAAGGCGTCTATGGGTAAAGTAATCACTTTCCATTTGACGACCCATCTGCCCGTTTATCTGAAACCAAAATAAATCGAATATTGTAGAATAAAAATAATAAGAATACTGTAACTAGGTGTAGTAGTTCTCTAATTGCTGAAGTCTCTTATATCCTAACAAGCTTTTGCCCGCGGCTTCGCCCGCGTGAATTTCCCACGGGAACAGTGCTTTTCCCGGGATGAAAGGTACCCTATGTCCTTCTCAGTATTCTATGTGTATGCGAAATTTCAGGAAAATTGGTTTAGTAGATCAAGCGTGAAGAAGTAACAACCAAACAAATAAACAAAAAAACTCACTTTTGCATTTAAAATATTGGTTAGGATTAGGATATATGACTGTGTGGCGAAGCACTATCCTAACCACAGAACATATAAAAGAGGTTAGAATGGCTGTAATGCGCCGTTTCTATGAGAACCAGTGTCGCCTAATCCGCCCCACCTTTCACCGTTACCACACATTTGCAATTTCCAATCTAGCCAATCATAGCGCCACGTCATCACGAAATTTCAAACTGAACCAATCATACGCAAGCACGCAATCCGGTACAATTAGTGTGATTGTGTTTGTAAACTACGCTAGTGCTTGACTAAACTTTAAATGACTTAATTATCGATATTGAATTTTGTTATTAAACAATAACATAATTCAAACAACAATACTGTTACATACAAAAGTGATATAGTAAAATGGAAAATAAAACAAAGTACATTTCTTACAATCTTATATTTATTGACCTTGGAACAAGATATATTTATTAAGAAGTTGTCGCTTGGTTTGTTTTTTGCACGTATACCAAATAGCTCAATCGGTTAAAATAACTGGTTTTTATAATTCAGTTGCAAGATTCCACCCGGACAAACATACATACATACATATATTGCAAGTTAAATAAAAGCTTGTTATAATAATAATTATTCGCATTACTTAATTTAGTCTTTCCACATTAACATTAATTTATAACATTTATAAATATATGACTTTGAAAGACGATATCGATAAATATCGTCACTCACTACGCCCAGCACTAGAGCTAATGCCACGTTGTTGCCGCGCACTCCACTACGCGGTACGTTTGACGTTACAAAAATAACGAACGCATGCAGACAGCAATGTATATTTTTTGGAGAAAAAATATATTTTAATGACCTTTGAAAGATTTTGACTAAAATATCGTATTTACTAAAGGTTTTTTTACTTACCGATGATAAGAAACGCATCCTTTGTTTATATTAAGCTCTTGGCTTCTCGCTCGACAAGTAATTACCGCACATGAAGGCATTTTCGTACAATTTTGTAGCAGCGCTTCGCAATACTTACTCCGCTAGAGTTCGCGAGCGACTAAACGGCGCGGTCACGTGTTTTTGTAAAGATACGAGCGGTCGCTCGCATGCTTGGCGCGCCGGCCCCGCCCACAACTCCTTTCTAACCTCTTTTATATGTTCTGTGATCCTAACATAAAATGTACAAGTTTAAATACATGATTCACAATAAACCGTGTAATCTGTGTCAATGCAACTATTACCTGTTATCAATGCAAGCAGGTTGATAAGCGCCACAACAAGCCTGTTATGCCGCATGTACAATGTGCATGTAAAGCAACGTTTACATGGTTGCCAAACCTCGACAAATCAAGTGAATCCCAGCGGCCCCGCCGGGCCTGCCCCAGTAACGGGGCCGTTGAAAAAATGCTTCAACGGCTCCGGCGCGGCCTTGGCCCCGGTATTGACTGGTGTTAAAGGTACTTACCTTACTGAATACATTGGGCCATTCACCGCTTCACATTCAAAAAGGGCTCTTGGGCGCTTGTGGTGTGAAATGACCAAAGACCCATTACAATGATGTACTGCGCAGAGGGTTCATGTTTGGAATGCGCAATAATCTTCCAGCAAGAACTAAATCAGCATTCTAAGTATGACTTGTAAGGAAAGGACAAGCCGAAACATGTGAAGTAATTAGTTGGGGCCAGTCTAGGCGTGTAAAAAAACCCGAACACAATGTGCCGACTCGCGGGTGTGTAGTGACCCTAATACATTACAAATATGTTGGTATTACTACCATTTAAATCTATGGTATTTGCCTTGGCTTGGATTGTGATTATACATCTACCTCTTCATAACATGTAATATTATGTTATGAAGAGGTAGAAATAGCTAGAAATCATATACTTATAATAGTATATTATATTATAAGTATATTATAAGTCTAACTACAACTTAACTAACTGTAACTTTGGTATATACATTGCTCTAATGAAATAGAAATAAAAAGAATAATACATACATACATACATATTATCACGCCTTTTTCCCGTGGGGGTAGGCAGAGGCTAGCGATTTCCACCTGCTACGATCCTTACAGATCCTTCCTAAAAGAATAATGTTTTGCATTAATTTCGCCACTGCTAGCAATTAAGTGTAAAATTTTGAAGTTTTCGTAAAAAAAATTAAAAAAATTCCTAAAAAAAATCGGTAACACTGCTTAAGAAAACTTTCTCTTAAATGACTCTAAATGGTCTATACTAGCTTCGCTTTAAGGATTTGTATCAAACTAATAATACAGGGTGTATTATAAGCTTATTTATTTACGTAGAGCCGAAACAGCTTTTATCGTAGAAAAATAAAATTTTACTTTTTTCGAAAATTCCATCCTTAAGCCTAGGGGTGGAAAGGGGCGGACAAAAACTAGTATGGATAATATAAAACCGTTGTTCTTAGACATTGCCTGGAGGATCATTAATTACTGCACAATTTGGTAATTTTATGTTTTTTTAGGCAAGACAAAACAAAAATATGAACTCATAAAATGAAATCACAAACTTCATACAAATATAGGAAACCATTCCACAAGAGAAAAATCACAGCAGTCTTTAAGCTATTAATATTATTTATTGTATATCGCGAAACTTAAGTGGCAGTGGGCGGGGCACATAGCTCGTAGAACAGATAGCCGTTGGGGCAGAAAAGTTCTCGAGTGGCGACCACGAACCGGAAAACCTAGTGTTGGCAGGCCTCCCACTCGGTGGACCGACGACCTGGTGAATGCGAGCAGCGCAGGACCGGTCGTTGTGGAAATCCTTGGGGAAGGCCGTCCAGCAGTGGACGTCTTTCGGCTGACAGAGAGAGATATATATATATCCAATAAAATACTATAATAGTTTAAACACTGTTCTGTTATGTAAATATTTCAATAGTATCATTGTTAGTGTTGTAATGATTACGAAGGGTAGTTCCCACGGGGGCAGTAAAGGGTCGTACTTGTTCGCCAGTGGGCCCCGTGGGGACGCTCCATTAGGCTGTTGTAAAATTTTCACTAACATATTACCTTGCATATTACACAAGTAGGTATTGTATAAATAATTTATGTAATTTACTCCAAGGTTACACACATCTTTAATTTAAGACGAGTTGCGCTCCGGAGCTTCGCTACCGTGGAGTTTTCGGGATAAAAAGTATCTTATGTGCTATTTCCGGTATTTTTCTATACGTGTAGGTGCCAATTTTCGTCAAAATATCTCAAGTCGATTTTGCGTGATTAGAATAGAATAGAATAATTTAAACACAATTATACACAATTAAACACAATTAACACAACACAACACAACACAATTACAACACACAAACACAACACACACACAATAACACAATTAACACGATTATTATTAATTAATTTTTTAACATAATTAATTAATTATTTAATTAAGTCACAAACAAACTCACATGCGTACCTTCGCATTAGTAGGACAAGTTATATAGGTGTAGACGTCACTATATGAAATAATTAGTCAATTTCGTCTCGGGCAACGCGCAATGTAGGGTTCCGAAGGTGCCTAACCTGTATAAATGCGAACATATATATGAATTTATATTGACTCCCAGTTTTATATAACTAACTAGCTGTCGCCCGCGGCTTCGCCCGCGTGAGTTTCGCTTAGATGAAAAATCTCTCTTGGAGTTCTTCATCAGATGTTCCATAAACTTCAATTTTTATACGTCAGTAGAAAATGCTCATCAGTTTGAACGACTATTGCTAAGGCGCCATTTTCATATATGATATAGTGTAGCTGGTCTCTTGGAGTTATTCATCAGATGTTCCAGATCTTCAATTTTTATACGTCATCAGAAAATGCTCATCAGGTTGAATGACTTTTGTTAAGGCACCATTTCCATATTTCTTATAGTTTAGCTGTTCTGTTAAGGTTCTTCATCAGGTGTTCCAGTTTTCAAAATCAATTATAGCCTATATGTTGCCGAGGCTTAATAGCTATACAACAAAAAAAGTTTCATTCAAATCCGTCTAGTAGTATTTGCGTGAAACGCGTACATACATACAGACAGACAGACAGACAGACAGACAGACAGACGGACAGACAGACAAGAAATTCCAAAAAAATATTTTTGCTTTCTATTATTCTTTTTAGGTCTCCCTCTATCCATTTCAGTCAAAAATACTAAATGTACAGACAAAATATTTTTACTGTTTTATTATATGTATAGAAGATGACCAATATGCAAATAAATGAATATGTATACCTATACCAAATTGCAGTTTTCTAGTAGTAATAGTCTCTGAGCAAAACCTAGGACAGATGGACAGACGTTCAGGCGGACATACATGACGAAACTATAAGGGTTCCTTGTTTACTTCGGAACCCTAAAATGTGACGTATCCAATACCAATTATTTTTAACCGTCGGGGGTTGATAAATAAGTACAGTTCCGCAGAAAAGTTAATTGGTTCGGAAATGGCAAGTTTTCTCGTTACTAAGTTTAGCCACTAAGTGAAGTACATTTTTCTTTCCTTTGAAAGTATGATACACAACGTGACAAGAATAAAGGTTAGTGCGGAACAATAGTAAATCTACTGAAACTACACAGTTAGCCATTCTTTAAAAGTTTGATACATAACAGGAATAAATTTGGGCTTTAGTGTACTACATGAGGAATATTTGCTGGATTCATCTCTCTTTAAAAGTTCGGGTGTGAACGTGACAGAAATTCTAAACTGCAAGCCGTTCTAGCGTTATTAACTAGTTTTTGCCCGCGACCTCGTCCGCGTGTAATTTACCATTGTTAATATCTCTGGTTTTAAGCGGCGGCGTATCAACATGAAATCTATACGAAATACTTTAAGTTAGACCTTCAACAATATAATTGTGATTGAGAAAACCATATAAAATTTTATCCAGTAGTTTTTGCGTGATGCGCTACAAACATACAGAAAGAACATCAATAAAAATTCATTTTTTTTTTTATTCTATTGGCACCATGAAGACCCCTTATATTTTTTTTGTTGAATATTACAGATATAGACCTGCTACCGCTGTAGTTGCCATCTACTGACTGCAGTCATTCATAATGCATCAGTGAGAGATGGATATGGCAATACTCATGAACTTGAAACTTCAACTTCTTACTTGAGTATTCAACTTATTATTCTATGTATTACTAGAAGACTAGCTGATGCCACCGGTTCCGCTTGCGGCAAACAATCCTAACTAATCCTAACTAATATTATAAATGCGAAAGTGAGTTTGTTTGTTCGTTACCTCTTCACGCTTTATCTACTGAACCAATCTTCCTGAAGTTTCGCATACACATAGCTGGAAGTACGGAGAAGGACATAGGGTACCTTTCATATCGGGAAAAAGCACTGTTCCCGTGGGAAATTCACGCGAGCGAAGCCGCGGGCGAAAGCTAGTATCTTGAATATTTTTCATACAATATAAACTTTTACCCTCATTTACAGACTCTTAGGGGTTGACTTTAAAAAAAGTAGTCTTTGTTTGACCGCGGGTCTTTAACTATATGCGTACCAAATTTTATAAAAATCAGTCCAGCGCATTAGTCCTGAGAGAGTAACAGACGGACAGACTTTTAGCATTTATTATAATAGTTTAGATTGTGTGCATTTTGTTATCTTCAGTATCATTAAATAAGTTTGCAATACTGAAGTGGTTTGCTTGCCTTTAAACATATAACGTAATTATGTTTAATCTATACCTCTGTTAATATTAACGTTTACATCGAATACATTCTCGTTAATTCATGGTTGATTGAACGCTGATACAGCAGCACTTAGACATAAAATACCGAGAGTACAGAAATTTACCTTAGTTATCTATCTTCTATTTGGTATTAAGTTAATTAGTATTAACATGTCAAACCTGCATAAGAAATTATTTATATTAGTATTAGTTTTAGTATCCTAACTAATATTATAAATGTGAAAGTGAGTTTGTTTGTTACCTCTTCACGCTTTATCTACTGGACCAATCTACTTGAAATTTCGCATACACATAGCTGGAAGTACGGAGAAGGACATAGAGTACCGTTCATCCCGGGAAAAAGCACTGTTCCCGTGGGAAATTCACGCGGGCGAAGCCGCAGGCGAAAGCTAGTTAGTTATAATTAAAAATCGATAAAAAATTTATACATATATTACCGCAGGCTCGTAACTTCAAATAAATGAGAACCCCGTGACGTAACAAAGTACGTGACATTTCTTCATGTCAATAAAATACGCCGCCGCCGTTCTATTTTAAGTACACTAATTTCGCTTACTCGTTTTCACAACGAGATTTTCAATAGATTACGAAGTAATTGAAATGTTAATGTGAGCTACAAAATTAATTAATAATGTAAATTGCTAATGGCAATGGTGTAAATGGTTCAGACAAATTATCTAAAATAATGCTGCGACTTTTACAGAGCGAATTGGAATATTTTGCAGTCACGTCATTGAAAATGGTATTTTGTAACATGGTCAGTAGCTAGAAATATATTATTTTATATTTATTTATTAGAACACATAACAGATTACAATCGATTACAGACTCTTATGTAAGCTACATAATCGTATTTACATAATCGTTGCGTCTTTTGAAATTTTAAAGAAAAATATAATAATATCTAATATTTAAAGAAAAAAACATTGCCTTTACAGAATTTGTCATATATTTAATACTGTCAAAATATCCTATTGTATGCAAAATAATCCATACTAATATTATAAATGCGAATGTTTGGATGTGAGTTTGTGAATTTGTGAGTTTGTGAGGATGTTTGTTACTCAATCACGCAAAATCTACTGGACGGATTTCGATGAAATTTGGTACAGAGGTAGATAATGACCTGGAATAGCACATAGGCTACTTTTTATCCCGGGAAAAAGCACTGTTCCCGTGGGCAATTCACGCGGGCGAAGCCGCGGGCAAAAGCTAGTGTTGTATAAAAAATAACATAATACATTTATACAAACATGCTAGGTTTTGTAATGTAACCGACATAAACATAAGTATGCATTATTTCTGTGTTTTCAATATTTTGCACAAGCTTAAAGCACCCGTCCCTTTATTGATAGGTAAATAAATTGTCCTACTTGTCCATGCAATTGGAAAATATAATTCTCTCGCGTGATTTTCAATTAATTTCCATTTTTCATATCGGCGCTTTTATTTGTATGTTTCGTTTGCGTTTCGTTTTTATGTCATTTCGATTTAACGATTCGAAAATTTGGTCACAATTAGTGGTAGCAGCGCACACCTGCGTCTAGTAGATTTTGTGTTATTAAGTAACAAACATCCAAAGATGATAATGACATACATGATACATGTCCAAATTTTTGCATTTAAATGTTTCTAGGAATAAACTTCCCTTAGCGGTGTTCCCGACCAGGGCCTCTAAGAAAAGAGTTTATAGCTTTCCCAAAGAGTCGGCAATGCAGGAGTGACCTTTTCAGGGTCGCTATGGTGTCCATGGACTGCGGTGATTGCTTACCAACAGGCAACCCGCAAGCCTTTTTGCCTACTATTCTGTATAAAACCGAGTGCAAGTTGAACTCACGTGGAGAGGGTTCCGTACAATCTTATAGGTTTTCCTGTAATCTACGGGCAATTAATTAAATTTTATATTTTTTAAAAATTTTAGGCTCAGTATTTTCGAATATAATGGGGGGAGGGTAAGGTCAATTTTCGTCTTCATTCGAGAATAAAATCATAACAAAAATATATTTGAGATCCTCATAACGAGCCCTTTCATTTGATATATGTATAACACAGTAAGGGTTGCAAAACTTTTATTTTATTTTAATTCGCCCCCCGAAAATGACCCTTAATAAAAAAAAATATGTATTTAATTTGTACATCTGAGTTTGGGTCACAGAATTACGCCATACTACCAAATTTCATCTGATTTCGTCCATTACATTCGGAGAAAATTGACTGTGACAGACAGACGGACATACAGATAGACAGACATACGCACGAGTGATAAGGGTTCAGTTTTTTTATTTTTGTACGAAACCCTAAAAAGGAGAATTTAATTCTATTAGTAAGTGCAAATAGTGTTTTTAACAAAACTTATATTAAACAAAAACATATCGTCGCTAATGACTCCGACTCCACAACTACGGACCCATTTCTGTCTACATTCGAGTTAATAACTGAATTAGTGTGAAATTCGTTCGCCAAATATTAACTTTGTGACACAATATGTTATTGCCAACTTTACACTCTCGTCGAGACAGGGCGAGATAGCTAGTTATCGCCGACATACGAAGACAAGCTACACTTTATTACTTTCATTATTTTTTTAATAAATAGAATAAAACTGAACATAAAAATAAACATAAATACTAAAAAAATCGTTGATCGTTGTTGCTTCGCCTCGCCTAAATGAATAAAGAAAATCTAATGTCTCTGGCCAAAGAAGCCCTTTGCTCACGGTACACCTAGATCAGTCATTTCAAAAATTAAAATGCATGGACCCCAAGGACCAAGCGATTCCACCCTTAAAGGCTCAAAAATGTAGTTACCTATTTTAGTCTCTTTCAATAATCGCGTTATATCATCAAAGTGGTAAAATATAGTTATATTACGTTCTTTTTCTCGCTTCGAAACATACACAATGATAACGGGTTAGAACTCACTGGCCCTAAAATTTGCACTCGTCCCCTCAAAAGGTTCCTACTCGTCCCCTTAGGTACCTCTATTCTGGTATCCTAAAAAAAAATCCATTCGTTATTGTCATCTCTCTTACTCAACGAGACATCATTACAATCGTTATTATCATACTTTATGCCGTCTCCCGTCCTCGTTCAACAAAAGCCGATCAATGTATTCCTCGCTGAACCTCCTCCCCATATATTAAGCAAATTAACTTGCTATGTAAACGCGTGGGAAGTAATAAGAGACAAAAGCGAATGTTTTTATATATCTTCGAGTCCTGGAGTATGATGTAAGGCGAGGACATGATGTTGAAGTAAAAACGACAAGAAGAGACATTTAGGAATAATATTTTTTTCTGTTTAGACCGTTAATCGAGGATTTGTTTGAAAGTTCATTCGCAAAGGATAGCTTTGTAGGGCATATAATTTATTTAATTTACTAGTGAATGATATATAGTAAACAAGGCATCCTGAAAATTCTAATGAGACTATTCCGTGCATTTGCTTGGTTCCTAATATGCTCCATATAAAAAACAAGCAAGTGCGAGTATGTCAAACAAGATGCAAGGGAATCAACAAATTAGTAAGTATGTAAAATAAATATACAAAAAATAAACATTTTTTTAAATTACACCAAATAATAAAAAGAATTATTTTTCAATACCTTATATTTTATTTCAAATCTTGCCACCTCGATCAACAGTCCCTAATTTGTGTCTGTTCTATGCGGAGTTCACTTAACCTCAATTCTCAGTCTCAGACTTTTTCGGTTCCTCCTTAAGCTAATCTCCCTCGTGTTGATCAAAGTTTATCAGATGGTCTACTGAAGATACTCAATACGTATTTGTTTCTCGTTTTCCTCTCTAATGAGGCGAGTTCCAAAGTTGTACACAACTTTGGCCGTTTGAAATAATGTCGGGGTTTTGCTATTGTAGTTATTCCAGATATGTTTATGGTCATGGATAAATATGTATCTGTAACGCATTTTCGTTCACTTGTAATACCGATTACGTTTGACTATATATTTATGTTAGTGAGTTAGGTCGATTTATATATGGATTATAACGTTATTTAATTTAATAAAGATAATTGGAATGAGAACACGCTATTTCATTTTGAGGTTGTTTAATGCAACTGGTCTGACTGACAGCTGACAAGTACAGTGTACAGATGACATTGACAGAACTAAACATCCCGCCCACCGAAGGGCGAAGTCCTTAATTAAAGGCAAAAAAAACTAAGTTATGTACCAAAGTACTGTTGTTAATGTTATAATGTGTTGCTAATTGTATATAAATAATGCACAGTGCTATTTGAACTGTAATTACTAAAAATAGTTAAGAATCTAGTTAGTTTTATACAAAACAAAAAGTAGCTATGTCAGCAAATCCAAAATTTGATAGCTAAGTATACTAATGACATTTAAACAAAAAAATATAAGAGATCAAAATTGAAACTACTAGAGATCAGTCTTTATCTATAAAAGGACAAATTTTGGAAAGGGATCTTTTAACTATGCCATTGCGACATTTTATACTGTATACTCTAGTTAAATTGTCTTCTCCGGGATGTTTTGCTATGATGCGACCAAGAGCCCATTTCCCTGGTGGCAACTGGTCTTCTTTCAAAAGGACTATGTCCCCAATCTCAAATTCTTTCTGCTTTGTCACCCATTTAGGACGAGTTTGGAGTCTTGTCAGATACTCGTTTTGCCATCGAGTCCAAAAACTTGCAACTAAGCGTTGTGTATGCTGCCATCGAGATAATTTGCTCATGCTGATGTTTTGAAGGCTTGGGGTTGGTATAGATATGGGTGCTTCTCCAATCAAGAAATGTCCGGGGGTTAAAATATCAAAATCTGTATCAGATGAGTCTATCGGTATCAATGGTCTTGAATTAAGACATGCTTCAATCTGGCAGAGTACGGTGGCTGTTTCCTCAAATGTCAGATTGGTTTTTAAAATTCTCTTTAAGTGAAATTTGGTAGATTTGACAGCCACTTCCCACAGTCCTCCAAAATTTGGACTATAAGGGGGTATGTACTTCCATTCTGTCCCATCTGCTGCTAAGATATCTGCTAAGTGTCCAGGTAACTCAAGATTTGCTTCTCTCCATGCCTCTCGAAGTTCTTTATTGGCTCCAACGAAATTTCGGCCATTGTCACTCCAGATCTGTAAGCATCGTCCACGTCGTGACACGAATCTGTTGAAAGCACCGATAAACGCCTCAGAAGTAAGATCGCCGACCAACTCAAGATGTATGGCCTTCGTGGACATACAAATGAATAAAGCGATGTAGGCTTTATTTGTTTTAGCTCCTCTGCCCTTTGACATCAATACTTGCAAAGGGCCGGCAAAATCAATTCCACTGTGTATGAATGGTCTAGCTGGTGTGGTGCGAACCTTGGGCAAATCTCCCATGAGCTGAGTCTTTGACATTGATTTGTATCGAGCGCATACAATGCATTTATTTATGTAGGTCTTAATCATGTTCTTCACTCTAATGATCCAGTATCTAGACTTGATGTAAGAAAGCATTAGTTGGATGCCACCATGTAGCGTCTTTTTATGCGCTTCGGCAACAATAAGATATGCGAGATGACTCTGTGTACCAAGTATGATTGGATGCTTTTGATCATTGCTTACATCAGCGTTTCTCAGTCTACCGCCCACGCGGATCAATTTTTCTTCGTCAAGGTAAGGATTAAGACTTCGTAAAGTACTATCTTTTGCTACATCTTTTTCTTTGAGTAATGCTTCTATTTCTTTATTAAATTCTTCTCTTTGTGCTATTTTTAAACATTTTATTAAAGCAATTTCTAATTCATCTGTTGTTATATTCCTATCTATATTTTGTGGATTCTTCTTTGAGTTTAAAAATCTTAAGCTGTATACTATTGTTCTTAAAAGTTCTTGTAATGTATCAAATTTTTCGGTAATTAATTTTGATTTATCTTCTTCTAATTGTATGTTAACAGCTATTTTCTTTATTTCTAAATCTGTAGTTGTAATATGAGGTTTTGTAAATTCTATATTTTTATCTCTGAGCCATTCTGGCCCTTCTAACCATAATTTATTATCTATGAGATTATTTAAATTAGTACCTCTTGAACCTATGTCGGCTGGGTTGTCTTTAGATCTGACATGAAACCATTGACTGACGGAAACATTATCCAAAATCTCAATTACTCGGTTGCTGACAAACGGTTTCCATCTGTTAGGATCACCCATAAGCCATGATAAAACCAAATACTATATAAACTCTAGAGAGTTAATACGCACAGCTCTTGACATTTCCCATACATTGGTTTGGCAACTAGCCATCTGGTGGCAGGAGGTGACCTAACACAGTTTATTTGCACTTTAACATGTTATATGTTGGTCCTTGAATATTTAAAAAATACAAGTATGTTATATATGTGTAATTCCATTTAAATTTGTGAAATACACTGTGTTACAACAAAATAAATTCGCGAAATTACAGTTTCATCAAACAACCGCTTCGTCCAGGAAGAGGCGCTAGTGTCGCATAAGTTGCCAATTTCTAGCCGGAGCTGCGCGTATTAACTCGCTAGAGTTTATATAGTATTTGATAAAACTATTGTCGAATCGGTCCATGCAAATATTTGACTTTCTTTCAATCTCATAGCATCTCTGACTTGTGTTAACAGCTTTGCCAGAAGTACAGCGCCACATAACTCAAGCCTTGGTAGTGAAATAGTTTTAAGGGGTGCTACTTTAGTTCTGGATGCAATAATTCCGGTTTTAATTTCTCCATCATGTGTATCTACTCTATAATAAACTACAGCACAATATCCCTTAATTGATGCGTCACAGTAACCATGTAAATTTATTTTGTGTATATCTTTGTCAGTATATATCCATCTCTTTATTTGTATTTTATCCATGTCATCAAAACTTTCTCTTAATCTTATCCAATCTTCTTCATCTTTCTGATCTATAATCTCATCCCAATCTAGTCGTTGTTTCCATATATTTTGTATTAACATTTTTGCTGTAATAATTGCAGGTGAAATCCATCCTAATGGATCGAATAAACTTTGAACGTCAGCTAGGATACTTCTCTTCGTAGTAAACATTGGTTTTGGAGGCAATTTTGTCTGATATTGAAAAGAATCGGTTGTCATGTTCCAAGATAATCCTAAAGTTTTGATAATACTCTCATCAGTGATTCCTTTCTCAACGCTTTTACTTCTCAAATGTTGTGGAATGTTGTCTAAAAATTCTTTACTATTTGATGTCCACTTCTGCAGTATGAATCCACCTTTGTCTAACAATTGTTGCAGTTGTCTACAGGCTTCAATAGCGCCCTCTAGCGTGAAATCTCCACTAAGACAATCGTCGACATAGAAATCTTCTGCGAGTACTTTTGAGCCGATTGGAAATTCTTCACATTCATCTTTAGACAGCTGTTTTAGCGTTTTGATAGCTAAATATGGTGCACAGGCAGTACCAAAAGTGACTCGTAGCATTCTATAGTCTTCAACTTCATCTGTAATATTCCTTCTCCATAATATTCGTTGACAGTCTGCATCTTCTTTCTTTACTAAAATCATTCTATACATTTTTTGCACGTCTGCTATGTAACATATTTCTTTCATTCGCCATCGCATAATTAAATATCTCAAATCTTCTTGTAGCTGAGGCCCCACATACAATAAATCATTGAGGGAAACATTATTTGACCCTTTGCAGGACGCGTCGAAAACAACTCTGACGCGGGTAGTCTCGCTACTATCTCTTACAACGGCGTGATGTGGTAAATAAATTGAAAAATTGTGTGTGTCTTCTTTGGGAACCTTTTCCATATGATTTAAGTGTATATATTCTTCCATGACTTTTACATATTCTTCTTTTAACTTAGGATTTCTCTCTAATTTTCTTTCTATTTGTACTAATCTTTTCAGTGCAATATCTCTTGTCTGTCCTACTTCTTGTGGTGACTTTCTAAACGGTAGCTTGACAACATATTTTCCTTCTGTAGTTCTATAATGTTCTTTTTCAAAAATCTCTTCACAAATTCTTTCATCAGAAGTCAATTTTCTATTTTTGGTGTCATCGTCTATAGCCCAAAGATTTTTCAGCAGGTGATCCATGTCTATATCCAGCTGATGATGCATGACGACAAGGTTAGTATTGCTTTGAGTGTTCTCGTGAATGTTTCCAAATAATATCCAGCCAAGGTTGGTTTCTTGTGCTGTTGGTGTACCTTGTGGACCTTTCACTAAATTGTTTTTCACGATTTCTGTATATACATCAATGCCAAGCAGTAAATCAATTTTACTTGACACGAAGTACTGTGGATCAGCGAGAGTAAGACCATCTAAATGTGACCAATCCATCTTTGGTTGTATGGTAGAACATGGCAAAGTAGATGTGATGGACTTCAAGACGTACGCTCTGACAGTGAGGTTAAAATCTTCTTCATATCGTGATAAAAGATTAAATTGGACTGCGTGACGAACTGAAGTTGTGGTGGACCCTACTCCGATGACTGAACCTTTCACAGGTGTCTTCTTAAGTTGTATGAGTTGAGTTGCATTTTGACTTATGAAAGATGCCTGGGATCCAGGGTCGATTAATGCTCTAAGCAAAGTCTCTCGGCCGCTCTCACTCTTGACCGGTACTAATGCTGTTGCTAATAGAGAGTTTTTATGTTTTCTCGCAAAGTTAACTATGATTGACTCATCCTGAAGATTTTCTTGTGTATCGTCATCATTTGTGTGCAGTGAGGAAATTCCAGGTGATGAACTAATCTTCTCGGTGTCCTGAGAATTCTCTTCCTTCTTACAGTAATGAAGAAGTGAGTGATGACGCTTCCCACATATTTGACAAGAAGTCCTCTGTTTACAATAATATATAGGATGGCCTGGTGATAAACAGTTGTAGCACAATCGATTGGTTTTGACAACCTCGCTTCGTTTCTCTGGGTCAAGTTTTGCAAATTCTTTACAGTGGCATAGAAGATGTTGTCCATTACATAATTTACAAATCATCTGGGTGGTTGAGATGTGAAAGGAACGTTCTTTGTTTGTTCTTTGAGTGTTAGATGAAGATTGATAGGTTAACTCGAGTGTTTGTATTCTATTTTCCAAAAAGGTAATTAACTTTTCAAAATTAGGTAATTTTGTTTCACATTCTCGACTTACATGAGCTTCCCATTCTTTGTGCGTATCAGAATCCAATTTTTGCACAGTTAAATATATAATGATAGGATCCCATTCTTTAGTATTAATGTCCATTGACTTCAAACTGTTTAAACACTCTTTTGGTATTGTCAATCAAAAACTTCAACTGTCCGGGCGAAGATGTATTGACTTTTCTCAACAAAAATAACCTCTTCAAAATAGCATTCACAATAAGTCGTTTATGACTGTATCTATTCTTCAAGGTGCTCCACGCTTGCTCATAATTTTTGTCTGTCACCTGTATATGCTTGATAGTATTCTTCGCCTCACCCGCTAAACATGATTTTAAGTAGTGTAGTTTTTGTACATCACTCAGTGATTTGTTTGAATGTATCAACGCCTTAAATGTATCCTCAAAAGATTGCCATTCTTCATATGCACCTGCAAATGTAGGTAAGTTGATTCTAGGTAACTTGACCTCCGTGTTATGTGAGCCTTCTGATTTGGACGATGACTTGGATGGTACATTTTCCTGCTGTGTTGTTTCTTCTTTGTTATTGGTAGTAAATGACTCAAGCGTGTCCGCCATTTCTGATTTCAAATCTAGATAAATTTCTTCAAACACACTGTAAGTTTCTTCAGTAAAATATCCAATATTTTTCCGTTGTTCCTTGTTGGTTATTTTTATTAATGTCTGATGAGCTACTCTAAATGATTTCCAGTAATCTTCCAAACATTGCAATCTAGTTTCTATAAATCCTTTAGTTAACCTTGTTTTCGGAGCTTTTTTGTAGTTTGTTTTAGTTTTCAACAACATGGTGGACAAATCATCTAAAATTTCGATAGTTTCTTCGATGGACGCCATGGTTATTTATTGTGTTTATTATGCGTTTTAAAATGTTTACTTTGTAGTTTTAACACAGCAATAGTCAAAAATATGCACCATAAAACTATGCGTTGCACTTTTGCACGAGGCACAGTTCGTCCATTGTTCCAAATGATCTTCACGAAAAATACAATCCATAACACACTTTTGTCGACCGATTATTATGCGCTAGTGTTATAATGTGGCTCGAATAGGACCATTTTGTTAGTGAGTTAGGTCGATTTATATATGGATTATAACGTTATTTAATTTAATAAAGATAATTGGAATGAGAACACGCTATTTCATTTTGAGGTTGTTTAATGCAACTGGTCTGACTGACAGCTGACAAGTACAGTGTACAGATGACATTGACAGAACTAAACAATTTATTTAACTTTTACTTATAGAGTAAACGTACAATAGGAGGGCTTAATGCTAAAGCATTATCTACCAGTCAACCTTTGGGTTATACAGATTTTATTTACATTATTATTTTATTAGGTTTACATTATTATTCTACTTACTCTGAACGTATCTTATAAATTTGACGTAATGGAAGATTAGCGACTGTAGTGAAGGCATTTTTTTATTGAATTTTCACGAACGTCTGAACCGCAGTGAATAAGACATTTTTTTCACTTTTAAAAAGATTTCAAAAAGTCGTCGACGACCGAGAGAAACGTGCCCGGACCCAATACATTAGTCGAGAGTCCACTCTCTGTTTTTATAAGAGTTTCATCGTAGAATCAGAAACATGAATTCTGGTGCTCTTATACGGTTTCTAGATTAACGTTTAAGGGTTTAAATTACGTTTTAGACTATAATCTATCTCTCATAGTTGCCAGAGTCACCTGTAAAGTAGGTAACAATTATATCAAAACCTACTAACAAAAGATACTTATATTTTTTTACCCAAAGGTATATTTTATATATTAGTTATATCAATACTAGCAAGAGGTATATTTATTTTACCCATAATATTTCAGAAATCTTCTTTTTCTACAGGGCGGCGAAATAATTTGGTTGGACCTTGGCAAATATTAGTGTTTCATCAGGGTCCTTGTGAGCGTTAATGAGTCTGTATTTATTTAGGTATAAACCTGATCAAATTATGCCACTTGTAATAAGGTACAAGTATGTATCGCATAGGATTTTGTTATTTTAATAGCGGCTCCTATTCTGTATGAATGTCTATATTAGTTTACTTGTCTGTAACAAGGTCTATTTCTCAATTTCAAAATTAATTATATTTAAAAACCATAAGTTTTAAATACATTTGTTCATCTCAGGTGCTAGTTTTATTAAAATGTTTTATACATTACTAGCTTTCGCCCGCGGCTTCGCCCGCCCGAATTTCCCACGGGAACAGTGCTTTTTCCCGGGTTGAAAGTACCCTATGTCCTTCTCCGTACTTCCAGCTATGTGTATGCGCAATTTCAGGAAGATTGGTGAAGAGGGAACAAAAAAACAAACAAACCAACAAACAAACAAACTCACTTTCGCATTTATAATATTAGTTAGGATATGTGATAGAAATTATAAATATTGTCATTGGGAAAGGTAAGGCAGATATTGAAATGCGAGAATTCTATAATTTTAGAGAAGACATGAAAAAGCACCCGTGTATATTGTCAAATTGATATATAAATATACATCAATAAATGGGGGAAATAATATGTATGTATCAATCAATACAAACAACGCACTGCCAAAACTATAGGGCTGGTAGGAAGCTGAATTTTGGCATGTAGGTTCCTAAAGGAATGTAGGGTGTACCTACTAAGAGAGAATTTTTCGAAATTCCTACGGGAACAAAATCCCGAGCCCTTGCTAGTGTTAGATAAATTGCATGTATGTATGTAAAGTATACATATATCAATGTGCAAAAAGTTTGAGAATACCAAAGGATAAAGCAACATTGAAATGAGTAAAGGCATTTTGCAATTTTATGTTATAGCTTCGGGGAAAATCTTACAACTTCACGCGAGAAATACGAAAATGGCCGAAGATGTTCTGTGATGTATCTTGCTTGATACCCTTTATAAGTGTCAACAAAACTTCGGTTTCCAAATAAGGATTTGCAAAGTTTTGATACGCAAAAATATAACTGTACTCTGAGTTCCGTAGCGATCATGATTATGACATGATTTGTTATACACTGATGTGAGTTTATGATCTAAAGCTTTTTTGTTATTGTTTTAGAACCATCTAAGTATTCTACTTTTTTTTAGTGTATATTTATTTGTATTATAGCAGACAAAGCTTTAGGTGTAGCTTTGAGGTTATCTTTAGAGATGTTAATTTTTGGATGGACGTTAAAATCTGAACTTTAGACATTACAGTTAAGTTACGGCGTATTATTATAATCTATAGTTTGAGACTAGTGCCAAGTTCTGTCGTAAACATTTTTAAAGAAATATGACTCATGCAATTGTTCCATGCTGGTCTGGGAGCGAAGAAAAACATAGAATGGCCAGTTGCTTCTCTTCCCGCGCAGATTGTAAAAGTCAATCTGTCACTATACCTGAATCTCCATTCCATCAGAGAGCCCACTATTTAGCTAAGCGTGGCTTTCGAGTCTCACGACTCTTGGCTCTGTCTACCCCGTAAGGCATAAAGACGTGATTTTATGTATGTTAAGAGAATATCTACTTTAATCTCTTAATCCTTTAATCACTGCGTTTTAGATAAATAACAATTATTTAACAATAGACGCGATACCTCACGCAATGAGTCTCTCGTAAGGACGAAGTCATTTAATAGATACAGCAAAGATAACATCTGCATATTTGCATTTCTACTAGTTTAGAAATTATGCTGCAACAAAATTAAGAATTTTCCAGTGTAGTGTTTCCAACTATTTTCTCAACAACAATTTTTTATGTTGGCCTGTCATATTTAGAGGAAGTTTAATTTTCTGTCATACTCCATGTTGACCAGGTCAAAGAAAATGTTATGGTAATTTTATTACCAAAAGCACTCGAGTTGATAGAGCGATATACATTACATTTGAGAATCTACAAGGTTGTAGGTCTGTACCTATTATAACCACGCTAATGTTATTCAATTTTAATGTTAATTTTAATCCATAAGGCTTAAAGTCTTGGCAAAGACTATCCATAAAATAATTTGTTATTTGTGGTTATTTCACTACATACGAGTACATGCTTTTATACAGTTATTGCGCTTCACACATAAGAATACCATTTTTTTTAAGTGTTGTTTTTGTTGTTATTCTTACAGATTCTTCTTTATTTTTAAAAGCTAATGCCAAAAATTGTCTTTATCAGCCATTGTAATGTCACCACTATTGGGGCACTGTCCTTCTTCATGAAGGTGGATAAAGCTATGTAGATTTATAGTTTCTGAATATCTCCATGGGAATTTCTATTATTCATAGCTATTTGTGTTTAAATGCTGGGAAAAAGCCTCCCCTAACTTCTCTATCCTTGCTCTTTTCCTTCCATTCTCTGTCAAACGCTCTCAAGTCATCCGCCCATCTCTTATTTGGCCTTCCTCTTTTTTTCTTTCCATGGGTTGGAACCTAGTTGGTTAAAATTTGAGTCTATCTCTCTGCGTGCATGCGACAGACGTGAATCGCCCATTTTAGCCTAGCTGCCTTTTTGTCATGGGAAATAGGCGTGATAATATGTACTCGTATTTATTAAAACTATATAAATATAGTTTCAAAAATGTAATACCTAGTGATTGCATCATCCTTGGTATTCAGATTTAGATCGATGAGCGCCTCCGAGGCTCAAGTAACTTTATTAAGGCTCCGATAAATCCTGCCCTTCCGAAAATAATTCCGGGAAGCCATTGTTAATCGAGTTCCCGGTATAACTGTCGATCGTCATTACGCGACGAACAAAGCCCTTTTTAGACATGATGGAATTTCCATAAATTTTTTATCATGTAGGGATTGCAGCCTGAAAATGTGGCAGTAATTCAGTCAAACTTTCTTCTTTGTTCTTGTCTCATAAATAGGGCACGTAACTATAAATGATATCCTTTAAAATGGGAGAAGTCTGATCATTGCCTACCACATAAATACCTAAAGATGTATATAAGTATAAAAATCCAGCTTATATTATTAGATTGACTGACTTTTTTATTTTTATTTTATTTATTTAATTAAAATTCATATTGTCATAGAACTTAACTGCTAACAAAGTAATTAGGTTTAAACGTACACTGGTATGACATTCATCATTTGATTTCCTTTATTAGTGAAACTAATAATGGGAAAGGTAAGGAAGATGATGATAATTCAGTAAACCTGTGTGACCTGTATGTCTGCAATGAATACAATAACTTGTGATAAGGCCGTCTATTGTACGGATCACCTATAATTTAAGTCACAAAGTTTCTGTCCATAATGTTTGGTGCATAGAGATTTTACTTGGAATACTTGTGCTAACTTTTGATTTGTTTGTTTCAGGTATGTATTGCAACTATGTGTATCAGTGATGGTCCAGTCAACTGGACAATCTCAACTATACTACGGGCTATAAGCGGTGTAAGTTAGGTGTAGCTAATCTGTCTGCTTGATTTCTAAAGAAATTATTTAATATTCTTCAATTATTCTTCATCGTTTATTATAGGTAATTAAATTGAGTCCTCGGAGTTAAATTCATACACTTTGACGTTGCCTTTGACATTCTCCGACTTTGACATTGAACGATGAACCGCAGTAATCAATAAACTCGTACGTACACACATTACAACAGATAGCCGTTGGGGCAGAAAAGTTCTCGAGTGGCGACCACGAACCGGAAAACGTAGTGTTGGCAGGCCTCCCACTCGGTGGACCGATGACCTGGTGAAGGTCGCGAAATGCGCATGGATGCGGGCAGCGCAGGACCGATCGTTATGGAAATCCTTGGGGGAGGCCTTTGTCCAGCAGTGGACGTCTTTCGGCTAAGAGAGAGAGAGGCACAAATTAATGTGCCAACTTCTAATAGACATGTATGATATACTCTTATCAGTTGTTCAAGGGCCATTGTGTATATAACATTGAAAAGTTCATCTAAACCCTCATTGTGTACTAAACCTTAGTGAGTTGTGTCAATTTCGTGTTATAATCCTCGGAGATTAAACTGTTTCAACCATTACCTGTGTTTATTCATTCGGTGATAACTCAAAAACTTTACAATGGGAGGATAAACAAACATTTACAGATATTTGGTTAAGACCGATCTTTACTACCAGGGATTTCATTAAGAAGGCTTCTTTTTAGACGAATGCCAAAAAGAAGTGTTATGTTTTCAGGATTCATGTATGTGTGTGAGGTATCTTTAGATAAGGTATCCTTACGTTATCCCGGGTAACATAGCTATATGTGCTGACGTGCTTTTTAATTTAGATATTTATTATTGTCATAATTTGATTTTCTGAATCCATACTAATATTATAAATGCGAAAGTTTGGATGCGAGTTTGTGAGTTTGTGAATTTGTGAGTTTGTGAATTTGTGAGTTTGTGAGGATGTTTGTTACTCAATCACGCAAAATCTACTGGACGGATTTCGATGAAATTTGGTACAGAGGTAGATAATGACCTGGAATAGCACATAGGCTACTTTTTATCCCGGGAAAAAGCACTGTTCCCGTGGGAAATTCACGCGGGCGAAGCCGCGGGCAAAAGCTAGTACTTTATATACTGAATCTCCATTTCCGTCTACGTATCATTTCCTAGATCAAAATTTTTCAAATTCATTTTACTTATTGTTAGTTATTTATTTATTTCTAATATTTGACATTTTTCTGATAAATTCACCCGAATCGGATGTTATACGATGCTGATATATTTTTCTTCTAGATGCATCAGTAAGTATACAATCAAACAATTATCAATTACCTATCAATTTTTTCACCTAAACATTCCTCTGCTTAATTTCTCAAAGGAATTTAAAGAAAGTACGGGCTCAACAAAGTATCTCGCGCGAATAATATCACGTCTCGAGTCGGGCCGCAATCGCCGTAGTTAACAGTTCCCGCCGCAGACTCTGCCGTTTAATTAGAATCTTAAGCCGAAGTGGGTACTTCGGTGACATTGCGTCACTGCTTGGTGACGGGCGTGTCAGATCCTGTATTATTCAGAATAGGGATGCGTTTCTAGACGAAGATGACGATTACCATCATCATCAATTTTTACTGTTTATATCTAGTTTAAAAGTACGTATATTTGTTTGCTGAATTAACTTTATTTGTTACCAGTGCATGCCAGTTTGGTCATGTCATGTATATGGTTATGTAAGTTAAACAGAACGTAAACACATCTCTGCCTCTCCGTACTTTCACGATAAACGGACCACCTCAATCAGTTATTTTATTCAGTGCTCTCGTTAGTACTCACATTTTATTGTAGCTACTAGCTGTCGCCCGCGGCTTCGCCCGCGTGAGTTTCGCTTAGATGAAAAATCTCTCTTGGAGCTTTTCATCAAATGTTCCAGATCTTCAATTTTTATACGTCAGCAGAAAATGCTCATCAGGTTGAACGACTTTTAATAAGGCGCCATTTCCATATATGTTATGGTGTAGCTGGTCTCTTGCAGTTCTTCATCAGATGTTCCAGATCTTCAATTTTTATACGTCATCAGAAAATGCTCATCAGGTTGAACGACTTTTGTTAAGGAACCATTTCCATAATTCTTATAGTTTAGCTGTTCTGTTAAGGTTCTTCATCAGGTGTACCAGTTTTCAAAATAAATTATAGCCTAAATGTTGCCCAGGCTTAATAGCTATACAACAAAAAAAGTTTCATTCAAATCGGTTCAGTACTTTCGGAGATTAGCGTGATCATACAGACAGACAGACAGACAGACAGACAGACAAGAAATTCCAAAAAAATTTTTTTGCTTTCTATTATTCATTTTAAGTGTCCCTCTATCCATTTCAGTCAAAAATACTAAATGTACAGACAAAATATTTTTACTGTTTTATTATATGTATAGATTACTTGTCCCACTGCTGGGCAAAAGCCTCCCCACTCTCTTTCCATGTGTCCCTATCTCTGGTCTTTTCTATCCACTTTCTGTCGAATGCCCTAAGTTCATCCGACCATCTTGTCTTAGGCCTTCCTCGCTTTCTGTGCCCATCAGCTGGGACCCAGGTGGTAAGTATGTGAGCCCATCTTTCGGGATGCATACGGCCCACGTGACCCGTGACTACGTGGTCAGTGCTCACATAGACTATCTAAATATCTAATGTGTCTCATTATATATTTAGATAGTCTTTGTGAGAACTGGAGTGTGTGGGTGAGGTGTGAGTCTATGTGATCACGCATAGACGCTATAAATAAATTGCACTGCTGATCATTAGCACCCACATCTCAAAAGGAGTATATTTAAGAACATCAGGGATTCATAATCAAAACCTAATAACACTGTTTATACTAGTCAAAACCTGTATCAAAACTTGTATCGAATGACGTAAACGAGTTTTGAAAGCTAATTCGAATCAGCAGATAGCCGAATAATCCCCGATTTTCGGGTTTGCGCACGTGTCGACGTTATTGACTGCTCCTGGTGTAGCCCAACCGAATCTGTTGCCTCTGGCCATTGTCGAATCGAATACAAATTAACCCGAAAACACACCATTCAGTCTACAATCCACGTCGTCCTTTGAATGATAATACATTTTCAACTTTACATTAGGCAGACGATATCACAAATAGAACTGCGAAATTAATCTAATTTCTCGGTAAAACCCCTTAGTATTTTACATTTGCAAATAAATTTTAAGCTGAAATTAATTAATGAAGAACTTAGGAATTGCACGAATTAAAATTCCAAGAAATATTTGATTTAGTAAAATAATAAAACTGTAGGGTTTTTAAATTTCAAGATTTTGATTTAATGAAGACTTTTAAGATAACCTTTAAAGTCACCTGTAAAAGTAAACAGCCCTTTGGTCATTTCAGTTTATATAAAGAGCATCGTATATCCGAATCATTTCAAAATGACGACGTCTGGTAATGACACAATGAGTGATTATGACTCCGTCGGGCGTCATCAGCCTCATAGCACAGAATATTTCTAACTGGTATTCCTAGGCTAAGTTGTGTACACATAAAAATCCATCCATCTTCACATGCTTCTGGTAGAGATAGATATCAAAGTCTGAATATTTTTTTGTAGTTACCTATTAAATTAGAATAAGAATTAGTAAACTTTTTGACGAAGCGTGTTGCGGATATATTTCTTTGGAGTTTTTGACGAAGCATGTTGCTGATAAATATTTGTGAAGATTTTTGACGAAGCGTGTTGCTGATAATCATTTCTAATAAATGCAAATTAGAATAAGTGTATTATTTAAACATAATATTCTAATAACATAATACTTAGCATCCTCACTCAAAATATGTTCGTATAAATATGGCTGATCTAATGCTAATCGCGTAAGTAATACATTCACCTTTTTGCTCCTGCTCTAGAACAAAAAAAATTGTTATAATTTTATAACACACTTGCTCGTAAAGTGGGTCTTATTACATCGAATTTCGGCCCATAATGCCATATATTACGATGGTATTACGAATATATTACGGAGGTGTTTGGAAATAAAAATTACCTAACTTTTCTGTCATGCGCTATACAAAAGAAGCTATAGAAAACTAATGCGTGTTATGAATTCCACAAAGCATTTTTAATTTAGCCGCATAATACATATAAGATCAAATAGGGAAAATAACAACAGTTTTTAAATAAGCAAAGATAATGATTTATACGGTAAAGAACTGGCTGTTTGGCGATATAACCAACCATCCGCACTGCCGCGAATGTCGACTAGTATGGAAGAATATGTAAATTTAACTCCACCTGAAGTAACGCAAGTAATAGTTTATTCCCTCCAAAATCAAACGTAAGTATTTGGCGGCATACGAATGTTTTATAAAGTGGAGGAAAGACAAAAGGGCGCAATCGTTTTCTGATAATTAGATGTTAGGACCACAAGATTTTTTACTCACAAGTGTGTTGAAAAACTTCGTATCATACGACGTTTTTATTACACTCAGCTTTATTCTCGGCGCGCTGGCCTTCGGCTCGAACGCCAATCTCGCCTCTTGTGCGTGATAACCAACTTAGCACACTTGTATCATAATGTACTATTTCCTTTTGAATATATCCTTATCCTAACTAATATTAAAAATGCGAAAGTGAGTTTGTTTTTAGAAAAATTATTTTCGTGGTTAATAAATGTTTTACTTTAGAATGTTTTACTTTTGAATGGTTTGAACTAATATTTGATTTATTTTCAACAAAATTCAACAACAAGTAGCGTGAAGATTGTTTACATAATAGAACTATTAAGAACAAATGGACTTTACAATAGCATGCTCAAACAAAATAACTCGGTTCCCGCAATGAGTGATTACTGATTAGGCCTCCTGTCGCGTCGTCAGCCCACTAGGCTAATCTGTTTACGCATTTTGTTTCGCATAATGTGCCGATTACGCCAGGTACGCTTGTGGTAAACAGGCTTTAGCCCAAATATCCTATTCATTATTCAAGGAATACATTACATGATAATGTAGGTGTTGAGGAATATTTCTGTTTCCCACTCGAATATTTTGTTTTTTATTTATCTTGCTTTCAACCCTCCCCCTCCCCTCTCAACCCCCTCGTCGTGCAAGCTTCTGCCTTAGCATGTTAAGGTGTACAACGACTCCTAAAATAGTACATAGTGACATATCTACTACCGATAGGTACATCGTTTAATGTCAAAGTCGGAAAATTTCAAAGTCTAAAGTCGTAAAATGTGAAAGTCCTTCACTATTTACTCTCAATAAGGACTTTTGAACACCAGCCAAAATACAATTTGGTAAGTGTAATTAAGCTGTCGAAGGGTAGTAGGGAAATAAAGGCAGCTAAAGAGCTGGCCACATTGACCGGAAAACAAATGAATTTTCAAATTTCATAAAAATGCACACGTGTCTATCTTTTCCCTTACGGAAAAAAGCCGTACGGAATAAAATTACCGAACGGAAAAAAACTGACGTGTGTACCCAGCTTTATACAAGTTAACCGACCAGAGATCAAACCTCAGAATACAGGTCAAATTATGTATAAAAAGAAAAAAAAAAACAGAAAGTATTTCAACTTTTCTGAGTAGAGGAGATGAAAATTTGGTTACTGTTTAAAATGTTGTTCATTTTATTTTGTTGAAAATTTTATGAAACAACACCGACAAAGTGTAAACTTTCTTCTAAGAACTTTATAAAGAACCCTTTCCGAGTGATTAAAAGGGAGCCTAAAGTGCGATAAAAACCGCGCACCAAGGTTCCGTAAAGCCATTTTATCATTTTCTAGTTGGTTCGATTAAGCCTGACAATCACACGATGCCTTTGCGCACGGAAGCATAAAATCTAAAAACTACACACGAAAAACTACAAAGAGAGTTCTAAATTCAAAACGGAATTTTAAATCAGTTCCCGAACACGTTCCGGTTGTTAATTTAAGAATAGAGAATAGGTTCTTTATCACAGAATACAGCCTCGGGAAGGCCAGCCGTGGATTTTGCTCATAGAACAATGAGAGTGCAGAAGTGAAGCTGTGTATGATCTGTAACAAATAACGATGGACAATAGCAGGGCTTTTCACGGGCTGATACCGTTACCAATTTCTGATTTTAAGTACCGGAAAGTTTCGATACTTTCCGGGAGTTTATATGGAAAATTTGGTACCGATAACAAGCCTTGACAATCAATAGTGACATTGTTTGTGACACTACAAAGTGGAAAAGACAAAAATCGGTACATATTATAAGGAGTCTATATAATAGGATAAAATGTACAATAGTGTTATACTTGATGTCATAGTTTATCATGAAGTACTTTTGGAACAAAGGACAAAATTTAGTTAGGTACATATTATTTCAATCATTTTTCGATAGAAGCAAGACTTGCAGATATGGTCAGTTGCCAAATTTAAGCTTTTACGCGAAATACTTGAAAACGTAAACCTATAACGCTTGCTACTGTATAATATTTAAAGAAAAGCAAGCAAATTGATAACATGAGAAAATTTTGAGTCAGGTATTATGAGAATATTTCTGTGTTCTAGTCTTTGAAACGCTACCCGTGGATTTCAGCATTCATTCAATATTTACCCGGAAAACGAAACGCAAGCCTTTGTCATAGATCAAATAAATTAATAGAGGCTGCGTTTGTAAAAGTGGAGAGGCTTACTGGCTCCAATTCGAAATCGTTTAAAAATCATTTCGCCTGTTGTGCCTTTGGTGCGGGTTCAGCCATGCACTAAAAATTCTGACATGCCGATCGGCTAAAATCTGAAATTTCATGTTATTTTGGAATGTGGGAATTATACTTACGAAGAGGAAATGATACTGAGTGAGATTAAATCTTAATATTTTTACTAGCTTTTGCCCAGTAAGTATGAATCCTAATTCGAACTTCTTAACTAATATTATAAATGTGAAAGTGAGTTTGTTAGTTTATTTATTTGTTTGTTTGTAACCTCTTCACGCTTAATCTATTACTAAACCAATCTTCCTGATATTTCGCATACACCTAGAAGTACTGAGAAGGACATAGGGTACCTTTCATCCCAGGAAAAAGCAATGTTCCCGTGGGAAATTCACACAGTTGAAGCCGCGGGCAAAAGCTAGTAATAAATATAATTTATTATAATAATTTTGATCGTGTAAAAATTATATATTTATTATCAAGCAATCAACTCAAGATTACGATGCTGTTAAGCCGGCGTTAACTTGAATGAACCCTCACGTCTTGCATTTTTATGAGTTGACAGAAGACCCTAATTTACTTTACGTACTACCCTAAACGTAAACCGGTGCACGGTAATGACCGTGTGTATAAAGGTGCTTTCACATGGACTGAGTGGAGAGAATATGCTGTCAAAACAATACTTGCCTTTGAGCAGTCGAGTAAACATTATTTACTCGCTGGCTCAGTGACCCCAAAGTGGATCTTGGCCTGAGAAACGAGAGAGCGCCATATACTTCTATTCTGCGCGGTGGCTCGCCAGTTATCCGCTCCCAGCTCACGCAGATCAGCCTCCACAGTGTCTCTCGGGTAAACATTGCTAAATCAAAATACCAAATGGTGGACAGCAACGTAGAGTTAGCGTTTTTTTTCTTTTATGACAATTTCATAATTCTTTCTTCTGTGTTCATCACGGAAACAGAAATACAGGATGCTTCTAATCTGTCTAGGTATGCCACTGTATTCCTCTGTCCCCATCCTAACAAGATCAAAAATGACCCGTTTTTAATCAAACCGTACCGCTTTTGGCTATTTGTTTCGCAAAAAAAGTCATCCGCCGAAAATAAATACAGATTTGAAAAGTGTGCGACGAAAAACGCGCTACTGTATGTATCCCGACTGTGTATGCAAAATAGTCTTGTCATATAAACAACAGATTGAAAATATTCTTCTAACATTATGATATACTAGAAGCTTCCACTTCTTCCTGTTCTGCGCTACTTCCTGCCAGTCAGCTCATAAGAGGGCCTCCAGATCTTTTAGGACCTCATCCCTCTAGCGCAGCGGTATCTGGGCCGGCCGACAGGTCGTTTCCCAAGTCGGAGGCCAAAATCCTCTTTGGTTCGTCGAGCCATCGAAGTAAGTAAGTAACATTATGATACAAACTCACGAAGAAGTACCTATAATTTATAAGGATAAATATATATGTAAGTATGAAGAAATTAAACTTTCAAAATTAGGGTAGTACCCGCGCATGTGTTGGCATGCCTTAACGACTATGTTTAATAGTGTGACAATGTTGTCCAAATTAATGTAGTTTGACGCCGTTAACCGTTTCTATAGTGTGGTGATGAGATAAGTTTTGCCATCAATTTGACATACAACCATTTTCAGTTTTGGTATATTAATAATTCGTGTTTTTAATGATGCTTCGTGACACCTAAGTATTTTTATTATGGTCCAATTGAAAAGATTAAAATGCCTCAGACCTGACAACTGGCGAGAGCTGGTGCAAAACCACAAAAAATGGCGTCATCTCGTGTCGGAGGCCAAGATCCACTTTAGGTCGCTGCGCCGCAGTTGGTAAGTAAGTATGAAATTAAAATAAAAACTAATTTAAACTCAAAAAGAAACTAAAAATGAAATATACAAATTATTTACAGTAATAGACCAAAATAAACCCCGTCGACAAAAAAGCCTAATAAACAATGTTTAGTAAACTTGTATATAAGATAGAAGATTATATTTTTAACACATAGACTTACGTTAATCAGTCGTGTAAAAACTTAACACGCCCTATTTCAGACATGGTTAAAAATAAACGTTGTTTCTCATGAACTACGGTTTATCTAAGTTCAAAACTTAAATAAAAGTATCAACTACCCATTAAAAGTTGGTTACCCGGTTTTAAGGTCGGCAAACAGGAAACCATGCAGTGCCGGCTATTCAGACCCGAGGGCCTAAACTTAAAAAATATAGAGAGGATAGAAGGATAACTTGTACCTATGTGTTATTTGTGTGCTTGATTAAAAAGGATTATAGAAGATTATGAAAAGTAGGGCATACCGTAGAACCGTTACCGCAATTTTTGCGCAGAATAAATAATAATATCCCATTCAGTTTTCTTCCAAAATTAAGATTTTCCAAAAAAAGTGGGCACTTTGGGTTTTGGGTCCTAACTTCAAAAGCTTGGATACTTTGACTGAACCTCAAAGCCCAGTAACTAAACATGTTTTAAAACGATTTCAATGAAAAAGCTCCACCCGTTCTTTTTTTATAGGCCGTATAACATAAATATAATTTGCTAAATACATAAGTAAAAAATTTTTCCAAAAAAAAAAATGAACCGACTTCCATCATAAAACTTAAAATCATGAAATAACATATAGGCAGATTTATCAAAAAGAAAAATGTATTGGCATGCTACCTACTGAACGAGGTGAAGTCGGTGCCAAGTGCAGGAGTAACGATATTATGTAATTGTTTAGTTAGGCATTTTATTTATACTACTTGATTCTAATGTTAATTTAGATTATTTAATTTTTAATTTGGCACCGGCATCCTCCTTTTTTGGGAAGTCGGTTAAAAATGTGAACAGATGTTTTGCGCATTGTGTTATGTTTTCGTTATTTCGTGCCAAGTGTTCCTCGTAGTCAAGACGTACTATGTATATAGGTACATGATGTAAATTTCAGGATCCAGATTACCAAACCAAGGTTCGGGGAGTATAAATTATGCATCGAACATAAAGCTCTTGCTATGTAATCATATTTACTTAACATTATGAAGTGATGTAGTAGGGACATTAAAACAATGATATTAAAAATATGGGTTCCGATTTGCCTTTTGGGGTACGGATCCCTAAAAATGGCTGATGTTGATGATAATAAAAACTAGCTTTAGACTAAAATGCTAACAGCATAGTATCAGTTATCATGGGAATTTTAGAAATTCCTATTTTGTAAAGTGTTACATATAGGCGTAACATTTTATAAAATACTTACCTAATAGATTGTTTTGGTACCGAACATTCTTTTTTGTTTCAACTTATTATGTTCGAGGATTTTTTCTGTATACTGGGACCTAGATTATTGACTATCTATATAGTCAATAATCAACGTCCAGTATACAGAATACCTATGTAAGTATACCCGTCATTATTATCTCGTAATTATAACGTAAAGATTATATTTTTTGTTAAATTCTCAGGTTATTATTTCTTATGTTTGAATTTCTATATTATGTACTCAAGATTTATCATTTATCTGAGAAGAATCGTATTTCCATGGTGCATATTAGGTGAATAACGAATCTGCTGTACAATGTCTTACATCGAAATGTTGTTAGAAGAAAAAATATGTGTTTTTGATGATTGATTGACGAACCCCTGAAGGTAATATAATAAAACTGACTGTGATGGACTGGATGACTTTCGTTCTAGTTCGAATCTCAAATATTTTTAGCTCCATGAAATATCTATTCTCCGAGTTCATATTTATCATTTTCATAGAATTCAGAATGATGATAAGTAGAAGTGGCATTGACGCGTTATTTTATCGTTGCCTGACATAAGCCTGAAGCTTGATTCAGCCTGAATTCTGAAGCTCCATATTTCATTTACAATATTCAGTCATCATTTGAAAGGCGAATTTGATCAATATAGGCGAATTTGATCAATTGAAAATTCGATTCGACTGAGTGTGATATTGAATTACGGTCATATTTGAATTACGCCCTTCATTAAAAATAAAGAAAAATTGTGCCCTTCAAGGAATCTACTTATGTAAATTAGGTGAGATTTCGATGCAGTTTTGAATAACTCACAATGTTTCTGATTTATTGTAACAACAACAATTAAAACATTTTTTCTTACAGTAAAGCATTGAAGGTGAAGGTCGCGGGATGCGCATGGATGCGGGCAGTGCAGGACCGGTCGTTGTGGAAATCCTTGGGGGAGGCCTTTGTCCAGCAGTGGACGTCTTTCGGCTGAGAGAGAGAGAGAAAGCATTACTTGTTACTTACTTGGTACCGGTACCAGATTCATATAAAGGACCGGTACTTTATATGGGAGTTTATATGGTGAAGTTTTATATAGAGTTTGTACCGGTAACAAGAAAAGAGAAAATATTTACAACATTTTATTGTGAAAGTAAGAGATAACGAAATGTTAATGTTTTTTTTTCATATCGTATTGCCTAGAGGGAATATTACTCGACACTCGAGCAAACATAAAAAGCCAGCAAAGAAACTAATTTAGTCGAGATAAAAGGTCATACAGTCTATTATCAGGCCCCAGTCAGCTCCCGCCATGTACCCTGGAGATTTATGTGTGATGTTATCATACGGAGCTACCCTAAATTCTGTTTGTGGAAACGGCGACTGAATGATACGCGTTTTAACGTGCGCTGGGATAACAATTATTGTTATCGTTTTGAGACACTCGTTGCGTTATTTCGGATCATATTTTTTTTATTGTCGCTATGTTTTTTTGGGAGCGGTAGGTGGTCAAGAGTCAAAAGTGCAGTCAGAACTGAATCTACAAGGCATTATGATCATTAAGGCTAGATGATAAGGTCTTCGAGGTATGACTGCACTTATGACGCTTGACTGTACTTACATGTAAGTCATTATTATCGTAATTATAATTCACTCGCTCGTATATATAATTAGTTTGAATTTGAATTAATATGTATATCCTCGACAGACTTTTGTGTAAAATTACAATTTAATAAATGTTCTTTCATATTATTTTTTTCTTGGGAACATCAAAACCTTATAAATATGTATTTAATTGATGGTTAAACAAACTTACCTTAATGAAGTTTGACCATAATTATACAAGACGTTGCTTCCGAAGATATTTAATTCACTAAGC
>JAEMBS010000041.1:0-54143 GCA_018467065.1 Ephestia elutella | reverse complement strand
AGGGATGCAAGAACTGGCGTTGAGAGTGAAAAGGACGGAAGAGGCGGAAGGTCCGAAGGTGGAAGTCAGGATGTTGATGGGGTCGCTCATAGTGTTTGTGACGCCGCGACAACTGCACACACTGGTTGAATTGGTCGACGCGGTCAATCAACCGGATTTGGAAGACAGAAGGTAACTTCGTTCACACCAAAGTTTTAACAGTTAAGTCGTCGATGGCGTTACATATAGACGAGGCATATACTTAACTCTACCGGAGAGTAGTATTCTATCCTAATCCTTACTATCCTAGCTAATATTATAAATGGGAAAGTGAGTTTATTTATTTGTTTTTTTGTTACCTCTTCACGCTTTATCTACAGAACCAATCTTCTTGAAATTTGCATACACATAGAAGTATTGAGAAGGTCATATAGGCTTTCCTTTCATCCCAGGAAAAAACACTTCCTGTGGGAAATTCACGCGCGTGAAGCCGCGGGCAAAAGCTAGTAAAACATTGTAAACCTTAGTGTGAATGAGGGATAAGGTCTCAATACTGTTCCCATTCGGTTCTCGCCGGTTATAATCTCTATTTGTAAGCTGTGCATTTTAAAACCTGAAAGACAACTACCTACTTCAGTAATACGAATTTTCAATACAACTGTTGATCTTCATTCCCCAAACGGCCCCAGAGGTCATTAGCTTATTGTGTCCAAAAATAACAGTCACCCATTCGAGACATTATTTTTGTACTCTGAGACTGTTTGTTTTTGGGTTGCTTTGTTCATTTTGTAAATAACTTTTTTTTGGCGGAAAAAATGGGTACCATGAGTCGTTCTGCAACATGACACTAAAATGCAATGCAGAATTAGAAGTTTCAATCATAGTTTAAGTCTAAGTATTGCTACTAGAATTGTATTATATTTTCTGTAGTATTACATAGAATCTGATAAATGTATGTAAACTTTGAACTAAGACCCTTTCGCCGACTAGATTCAGGGAAAAACGAGGTGCGATTCTATCTCTTATATCTTTTTTAAAAGATACTTTTTTTTGCTATATCAAATAATATTTCCTTTACCTTTCTAGCAATATACCGCTCCGTCCAAGCGCCACGAACGTCCAATGCAAACCTATGAAGCGAGCAGACTTCCAACTGATCGAAGCACAACTCCTAGGCAATTTGGAAAAGCAGAGCGCACGTCCTAGCGGTCTGACGGGCTGGTCAGGGCCTAGCCTTGGTAAGGATTCTCCTATAGCGCTAGATGGTTATTATGGACGAACCACAAAGTTAGTCCACAAATGAAAAAATAAATTTTAAAGTCAAGTAAATTAGAGATTACTGTAGAAATAAACTTCGACTTGGTGTTTCTGTCCATTACTGTGCGTGATGTATTTTTAGGTTCCTTCCGTAATACCAAGTAACAAATGAAATGTGACGTAGAGGACTGCAAAAGTGTTTTCAATTTTTATAAAGTTTATTGGTGGTTATTTTAGTTAAGGTTCAAAGACTCCTGTAAACGTGACATGGAAAGCTTTGCCATCGCAACGTGCAGCTGGGAAAGTCTCGCCGAGATGAGACCTAAATGGCGCCATTCTCTTAAAACCGGGATGTCAATGCATGACAAAGTCTGGTTACATAACCTAAAACAGAAAAGACTTCGAAGAAATGCAGCTCCCGTTTCCGACTCACGTTTCACTTGCAACAAATGCGGTAAAAAATGCCGTGCCGCTATCGGTTTATTCAGTCACGAGCGAAGATGCGGCAAATCCACCAACTAAAATTGAAGGACAACTTTGACTACGACACAGCCGCTGCAAAAATCATCTGTAAAAGATGTGCTGGCCAATGATGGTGGTTATTTATTTATTTATTTACGATTTTTGACTGTACACAATGTAGTGTATGTATAGAGTTAATAAATAGCCGCTCTGGCATGTTAGGCGAACAAGACTGTTTCATGAGTTATTTTCGGCATTTCTTCTCAGCAGTGGTCGTTTCGAAATGCCAGTAGTTTGTAGCTTTGAGACATAATATATTATGATAAATAATTAGTTTTCGACGTGAAAAAGAGCCTTCTTTGAAGGCCAAGTTTACATAAAAAAAATTGACTTTTGACTTTGAACGATGTGATTGACCCTCTCAAGTTGGGATCATTTCACCCAGTTCCCAGTCTCCAAGTGGTTAGATTGACTATCTTCTTGCAGAGGAAAGCGACACGGAGAGCGTCCGCTTTCTCCCGATGACGTCACGCGGGGACATGGCCGAGAGCTTCTCCTCTTCTGTGAGCTCCATGAGCGCCAGCATGAGCTCCAGCATGAACCTCCCCTCACAGCCCAGGATAAAGAGAAACAAGAAAGGTAAGGCTTTCTCCCGATGACGTCACAAGGGGACATGGCCGAGAGCTTCTCCTCCTCTGTGAGCTCCATGAGCGCCTGCATGAGCTCCAGCATGAACCTCCCCTCACAGCCCAGGATAAAGAGAAACAAGAAAGGTAAGGCTTTCTCCCGATGACGTCACGCGGGGACATGGCCGAGAGCTTCTCCTCCTCTGTGAGCTCCATGAGCGCCAGCATGAGCTCCAGCATGAACCTGCCCTCACAGCCCAGGATAAAGAGAAACAAGAAAGGTAAGGCTTTCTCCCGATGACGTCACGCGGGGACATGGCCGAGAGCTTCTCCTCCTCTGTGAGCTCCATGAGCGCCAGCATGAGCTCCAGCATGAACCTCCCCTCACAGCCCAGGATAAAGAGAAACAAGAAAGGTAAGGCTTTCTCCCGATGACGTCACGCGGGGACATGGCCGAGAGCTTCTCCTCCTCTGTGAGCTCCATGAGCGCCAGCATGAGCTCCAGCATGAACCTCCCCTCACAGCCCAGGATAAAGAGAAACAAGAAAGGTAAGGCTTTCTCCCGATGACGTCACGCGGGGACATGGCCGAGAGCTTCTCCTCCTCTGTGAGCTCCATGAGCGCCAGCATGAGCTCCAGCATGAACCTGCCCTCACAGCCCAGGATAAAGAGAAACAAGAAAGGTAAGGCTTTCTCCCGATGACGTCACGCGGGGACATGGCCGAGAGCTTCTCCTCCTCTGTGAGCTCCATGAGCGCCAGCATGAGCTCCAGCATGAACCTCCCCTCACAGCCCAGGATAAAGAGAAACAAGAAAGGTAAGGCTTTCTCCCGATGACGTCACAAGGGGACATGGCCGAGAGCTTCTCCTCCTCTGTGAGCTCCATGAGCGCCAGCATGAGCTCCAGCATGAACCTGCCCTCACAGCCCAGGATAAAGAGAAACAAGAAAGGTAAGGCTTTCTCCCGATGACGTCACGCGAGGACATGGCCGAGAGCTTCTCCTCCTCTGTGAGCTCCATGAGCGCCAGCATGAGCTCCAGCATGAACCTCCCCTCACAGCCCAGGATAAAGAGAAACAAGAAAGGTAAGGCTTTCTCCCGATGACGTCACGCGGCGACATGGCCAAGAGCTTCTCCTGTCTGTGAGCTTCATGAGCGCCAGCATGAGCTCCAGCATGAACCTCCCCTCACAGCCCAGGATAAAGAGAAACAAGAAAGGTAAGGCTTTTATCCGATGACGTCACGCGGGGACATGGCCGAGAGCTTCTCGGTGAGCTCCATGAGCTCCAGCATGAACCTCCCCTCACAGCCCAGGATAAAGAGAAACAAGAAAAGTAAGGCTTTCTCGCGATGACGTCACGCGGGGACATGGCCGAGAGCTTCTCCTCTGTGAGCTCCATGAGCTCCAGCATGAACCTCCCCTCACTACCCAGGATAAAGAGAAATAAGAAAGGTAAGGCTTTCTCCCGATGACGTCACGCGGGGACATGGCCGAGAGCTTCTCTGTGAGCTCCATGAGCTCCAGCATGAACCTCCCCTCACAGCCCAGGATAAAGAGAAATAAGAAAGGTAAGGCTTTCTCCCGATGACGTCACGCGGGGACATGGCCGAGAGCTTCTCTGTGAGCTCCATGAGCTCCAGCATGAACCTCCCCTCACAGCCCAGGATAAAGAGAAACAAGAAAAGTAAGGCTTTCTCGCGATGACGTCACGCGGGGACATGGCCGAGAGCTTCTCCTCCTCTGTGAGCTTCATGAGCGCCACCCTTCCCTCACAGCCAAGTATAAAGGGAAATAAGAAAGGTAAGGCTTTCCTGTCGGGAGCAACATAATTTTATACATTTTAAACGCGAATTCGAAAGATTATTCCAATCGTTACTTGCGATATACAAAGCCAACCGGACAGGCAGGAATTCTATCCTGCTGATTCAATCAAACAATCGCCCGAGATATTAATTACTGTTTTTTAGGGTTCCGTACCTCAAAAGGCAAAAACGAAACTCTTATAAGATCACTTTGTTGTCCGTCTGTCTGTCAAACTTTTTTTTCTCAAGTTGAAATTAATAACAAATACACGGATCCACAGTCTCTTTTAGTAACAAAATAATTAAAATTTTACGTTAACCCGATCAGGAGATATTCCCGTAAATGTTGCAAATTTTTGCATATTTTACGATTTCAGACAGCAATTAAAACCTATGTATACAGGGTACAAAAAAAAGTTAAAAAAAGTGTTACCAACTTATTTTTGCGCTCGATGCAGTATGGATCCTAGGGATCGAACTGCAAAGTGAAGTTTGTTTTTGACACTGGTTGGTATTTTAGTTAGAGCTATAAAGTGAAATGCTTTGCGTGCACGGAACCCTCGGGGCCGGTTTTTTTTATATTCCTTTTGTTTTGTTTGAGATGTAAAGTATCTGGCGCTAAAAAGGTAATCTTGTTCTATTCTGGTCAAGAATTATATCTGACAACCTTGAACGCAATAAAATTAAAATGTTAGTCAATTTGTGTTTGGTCGGTTCTGTATTTAAATGTTATCCGTTTTCTCCAGTTCCCCACATAGATGGCGACCCCACAGCTGAGGTATCCCACATCAGCCTGAGAGTTTCGTCAGTATCCTGTATTCTTCTACACAAGGTTAACTATTTTTCTATCACTTTTTTTATATAGCTAACACTGTTGTCAGACTTTTTTCAAAGACGCCTAAAGGTATCTGACATAACTTTTACGTCTACCATCTAGTGGCAGCGATCGTATACACACCAGTAAACTGAACAGTGTGCTAGTGTACAGATGTCTTCACGATGATTTCCTTCACCGGAATCAGCGGTGGCTGATAAAAATGACTGAACATGAGTCAGATTGATCTTCAAACTCAAGAGGTTCTGAACGCAAGTCGAGCCGACTTACCCACTATAGCTTCATTCAATCACTGTCTCACCCATTTTTTTAAAGAATAATTTACACGCTGCGCAACATATCGCGTTAGTCACATAGCAGCAGAGAAGCCTAATTTACCTAATTGATTATTTTGTCCATTTAAATTCTGCGGCTTATTTTTTTAATCCAAAGTTATCTTACTTTTAAACTAAAAATATTTTTTACACACGAAATCTTTCCAGGACATCCTAACCACTACACCGATGGGTGCCGACTGCATATCCCCGTCGTCTGCTAACAAACTGCACGAGATTTCCAAAGAATTCTTCGACAGCGTCCAACATTTGGTCGTAATGGACGACAGCAAGGACTTCGCTACGGCCAACCAAATGTTGGACAGGACTGTCAACTTGGATCATTTGAGGTTAGTATATATTTTGGCCAGATTATTCTTATTAGTTACAAGCTTGTGCCCGCGAACTTCGCGCGTAATTTACTAATGTTTATATCTCTGGTTCTAAGCGACGTGTCAATACAACTGTTCGAGGTAATTCTCTAACAGCAAAAGCGCTGACGCCGCGCAAATCCGCGCGTCACAACATGACTATGCACAAGATCTGCAATAACACACACGCGCCATTTAAATATCTAATTACATAGAATATATATTATATTTCATTTCATTTCAAATCACGTCTTTACCCCTTACGGGGTAGACAGAACCAAGAGTCGTGAGACTCGAAGGCTACGCTTAGCTGAATAGTGGGTTCTCTGATGGAATTGAGATTCAGGTATAGTGACAGGTTGCTAGCCCATCGTCTATGAGTGGAGGAATCCCCAGTTTAAAACCCTTTCCCTCGATGGACTTTTACAATCTGCGCGGGAAGAGAAGCAGCTGGCACATTCTATGTTTTTTTCTTCGCTCCCAGACCTAAATATCTAATTAGTTTACGAAAATCAAAATAAACATTGTTGTGTGAAACTCAGGTTGTTTAAAAAGCAACCTATCTGGGGTCGTTTCCCCACAACCACAGTGAAAATGTACAGACAGACACGGACCAGTTACAGTTTTATTATATGTATTGATTTGTATTTAATTTAATTTGGATGTAAGTTTTTTATATTGTTGCCCGATACAAATAAACAAAAAAATAAAATAAAAATAATCCGCCTCACCAATACATTTTGGGATGATTTTACGCCAGATTAAAAAAGTAATAAATTTCTACGGCACGTAGCTTTAATAATACAAAACTTTTTTTTTTTTTATTTCTAGGCTAATATCCTCGGAAGTGACTCTAGACGGCAGTGACAAGACCACCGCCCACGGCAACCAAACACTATGCGAGGCTTCGATAAGAAGACTGCTGGTGCGCGAGACTCTGTACACGCCGCCGCTGGACGACGACGGGCCACAGTCCTTTGATATCTTACGGTTTGACAACGGTAAGTTATCTATTTTACCAAGACTACCGCAGTAACTTACCTAATCTGTGGTACCGGCCATGGTCGGTACCACAGATTAGGTAACCATATTTTTCACTCTTCTTGATTGTTCACTTCGGACTGAGTTGTGACCATTTTGTATTGCTGCAGCACATGCTTATTTTTTTGTTTATTTTTCGTTGTTGTATACTCTGTCTTTTCATTTGTTGTATGAAACTGTATGTGTGTTTTGTAGTTGTAAATAAAGTTGTTTATCTATCATCTATCTATCTATCTACTATGTTTATGACAGCGTGATTCTAGATACGATAATGGTATTTTGTCATAGCATTGATATGACAGGCGTTTCCTTTATTTAACTTTAACTACTTAGTTTTTTTTGGGGGTTATTCATAGTAGTGTCGATAAAACAGTTTATATCACAAACCGGTACGCGTCGGCAAAGTAGTACATTAATCGCAACTGTTGCACCCCACCTCTGCTATAAAACAAACGTGCGAACGTCATAATGAATCAGTATTTGCTCTGGCGTGGAGCTGTGCGGTTATATTGCTACGTTCATGTTTCTCTCAGATTAAATGTAGCTGTGTAGTCAATGAGAGAATAGTGTTGTGTTACTTTGTTCATGATCGTAAATAGATCATTAACTCAAACTATAACTCACAGATGATGATGACGACGCCAAGTCCGAAAGATCGGCGACAGCCACTCATCCAAATGTGAAAGTCACCTTCAAGCAAACCTCTAAATATAGGCGGATATCTGGCGAGAAGAAACTAGACTATCCGACCACAGAAATTGTGTAAGTAGCTCTTTTTATCGTTCTTTGCATGGTAAGAAAAAAAAAACTATGTTAATGCTGGATTTTAGCGGTGGTGGCCGAGTTGTAGGCCACCTGTGCCTGCAAAGGTCCCAGGTTCAAATCCTGTTCGTGCTTTATGAGTTTTATACCAATCTGACTCATGTATGGTAGTTTTCATCGACCAACTCTTGCTTCCATTGAAGAAAAACATCCTGAGAAAACCTGCATTCTGGTTTTTTTTTATAGAATAGTAGGCAAACAGCATGCGGGTTGCCTGATGGTAAGCAATCACCGCAGTCCATAGACACCAACGACCCTTAAAAGGTCACTGATGCGTTGCCGACTCTTTGAGAAAGCGATAGGCTATTTTCTTGAAGGTCCCAATGTCGAATCTATTCGGGAACACCGCTAAGGAAAGCTTATTCCACGGCTTAGTGCAGCGCAATAAAAAGCTGCGCGAAAAACGGGCAGTGGCTGAACACCAACCATCAAGGTGGTGGGGGTGGTACTTCTCCTTAAGGCGTGTGGTGCGGTGGTGGAATACAGCGGCTGGTATAAGGTCGAATAGCTCCTGCGAACACTCCCCGTTGTAAATGCGGTAGAAAATGCAGAGGGACGCAACATCTCTGCGTAAAGCCAAAGAGTCTAAACGATCAGAGATTCTGGAGTCGCCGACAATTCAAGCAGCTCTTCGCTGAATGCGGTCAAATGGGCAGAGTTGATATTTCGGTGTTCCAGCCCAGAGATGCGAGCAGTATTCAATATGGGGCCGGACTTGTGCCTTGTGTTGATGATTTTCATCTAGTGTGTGAAATGGAGAAGACAATGGCAAACCACTCCATTAACATTCATAGTGTCACATCGTTGTGTGTGTTATATTCCACATAATGACCACGACCCTCAGTCACAAGGAATACGAATAAAGGAAGAGGAGGCTAGAGTTTATCTATATGGAACTTTGTGAATTGCTTATGTCTTTGTGTGATATATGAAGTGTAAAGTCCATTTATTCATAATTGTCCTATTATGTAAACAACCTTATCATGTCTTTTAATGATTTTACAACAATATAAATTAAAATAGACTTTATAGGAAATTACTTTCGTGGTTAATAAATGTTTTACTTTAGAATGTTTAGGTTTAAACTAATATTTGATTTATTTTCAACAAAAAGCACATCAACCTACTCAAATTCATTGCAAATTCGACTCTGCGGCCGCGGCATAAGAGATCATGCAGGGTAACTTGAGGTGCGGTCGACTGTACTGTGAAGATTGTTTACATAATAGGACAATTATGAATAAATGGACTTTAGTGTGGTGTATAAGATGAAGAATGTAGATTCTATGTTTTATTTTATCTTTTGTCTCTTTCCCCTGCTAGCGTGAAATGCACCCCGTGTCTGGTGGACATAGACTTGACACTTGTGGAGCGGATGTCGGGTACATTGTTCGGAGGTCCCCCCGCGTCCCCCGCTGCGCCGCCCTCACCCCCGCTGACGCAGCTCAGTATCTCTGTGCAGTGTAGCAACCTCGACGCTATTCTCAGGTATAGTTTACACAATTTACATACAATTAATTTTTGAAATGTTGTGTGGATGTTTGTTATTTAGGCAGGCAAAATCTAGGTGGATTTTGAACTTACTTACCTTACTTTCTTTTTCTACTTAAGGTAAACAAATAAGGTCAAAAGTAAAAAACTTTTGACCTTATTTGTTTGTATATATTTATTTATGAAATTTGTGTAGAAATAAGTGTTTTATCCCAAAATTCCCGCGGTAATGGAAAGCGTGTTTACTTTATGGAAATTGACTATTTAGTTTGTCATGTTAGTAGTGTCGATAAAACAGTTCACTTCACAAAACGGAACGCGTCGGCAAAGTGGTACATGAATCTCACCTCTTATGACCACACCCTTTATGACGTTATAAGAGCTCAGTCGTAGCTCTTGCGTAGCGCGGTGTGATTGTCTTACATTTTTCGTTATAAGTGGCTATACAATGTGTCCAGTCATCAGTGTTACATATAAATACCTTTAAAAGCCCCAACACTGATGACGGGACAATTTGTATAATATAGTCCATTTGTTTGTTTGTTACCTCTTCACGCTTTATCTACTGAACCAATCTTCCTGAAATTTTGCATACACATAGCTGGAAGTACGGAGAAGGACATGACTATATTATACAATTTGTCGCCACTGTAAAACCCTTTTCCAGGTTCCCCATAGCGGACCTACGACCGGGCGTGAACCACTCCGTGCGGCGGGTGAGACCCGACTACCTGCTGTTCAAGTTCCACAACCTGAGCCTCGGATCGCAGCAGGCCCCCGCTCCGCGCCCCGCCCCCCGCACCGTCACACTCAAGGCCACGGCTATACACGCCTACTATCACGTGAGTAAAAAAAAAAAATCAGGCTCCCCATAGCGGACCTACGGCTGGGTGTAAACCACTCCGTGCGGCCCTCAGACGAAGAAAAAAGAAGACATGACATACCTACAAAAAATCGTGCATACCTAAAGCCGGCGCCGACAAAGGATTTGGCACAAAGATGGCGGCCAAATAATAGTGACAAAACATGGAGACCGGCCGCATAACTACTGTTTGTATATAGTTTGTTATGCCGGGTCTATCTATTCTTTTTTACTAAGTCTATGGTGGGGTCCGACTACCTGCTGTTCAAGTTCCACAACCTCTCGGCTCGCAGCAGGCCCCCGCCCCGCGCCCCGACCCCCGCACCGCCACACTCAAGGCCACGGCAATACACGCCTACTATCACGTGAGTATCAGGTGAAATGCTAGTAGTTTGTGGCTTTGTCATTTATTATATCATAATTTAAAATTTGGCGGTTAAAAGTGTCTGTGAAGATATAATCCTAATATTATGAATGCGAAAGTGAGTTTGTTTATTTGTTTGTTTGCTACCTCTTCACACTTTATCTACTGAGTAAAATAAACGCATAAACATAGTTAGAAGTACTGAGAAGGACATAGTGTCCCTTTCATCCCGGAAAAAGCACTGTTCCCGTGGGAAATTCACGCGGGCGCAGTCGTGGGGAAAAGCTTTTTCAAAATAAAGATTTGATTTTGACTAAAACGTTGGTAGCGGTCAAGTCAGTTAGGCGCTCAACTTACGTCTCAAAAGACGCAGGCGAATTTCAGACCGATATATACTTGAGTTTGTAGATGAAGCTGACCCATGTACAGTAATTTTCATTACATTATTTCTTCCGGTGAAAGAAAACGTCGTGAAAAATGTACTGCTGTGTTATTATACCCTATCTATTTATTTACTTTTCCTTTCAGGAAAATGACATCATCCCGCCTACGCACATAGCTCAGACGGTGATGATCGACCCATCAGAGGGCAATGTATTAACTGGCACGAATTGTTCGCCCATACCTACGTAAGTTCCTTATAATCTTTTTGAACTTAACTTGAACATTTTATTTGTCAAGATTGCTGTCAATTCTTTACTGTTTTTTTGTGGCTGACGTTTCAGTGAAATTGCACTGTCTTCGTCCCGCGAAGAATGTAATAGGGTTATCGTTATTCCGCTTACTAGTTGGCGCTACTGGTGAATGATATTTGTCAGATGGTACAACGCTGTCATTGTTGTCAAACTCAAATGACAGTATTTTACCATCTGACCATAGACAGAAAAAAAAAATAATTCTTTAAAAGACTTATAAATTTGATTGCCAAATGAAGCCCAAAAACATTCATAAAAGTGTGTTCCAAATTAAAAAAAAATACAGATTGCCTACAAATTCTATGGAACCAAAACACACCAAAAATGTCAAACTTGACAAAAAATTGGCTTCACAGAAGATATTACCTATCCTTCACCAACATAGGCAAAAACCATATCTGACATCCTGCTTCCTCAGCTGTCTGTGTCTCTAAGTAAAATTTTAAAAAAAATTGTAGCTCTATGCATCTGACATAACCCTCATAGCAATATTAATTCAAATATCTTTCCTGTAGGATCACCCTAACATTCCAACCGAAGAAGACCAACAAATCTATCTTCGAAGACGAGTCGAGCTTCGAACCCGCGACCGTGAACCCGATGACCACTTCTATGTACATAATGAACAATCTGCACAACACAGCGCCCAGTCCGTTCAGTGGCAAGAAGATGGCGCATCAGAGCGTCACCAAGCATGAAGGTGACAATAATACACAAGGTATGCTGAAAGATCTTTTGATTACTAGCTTTAGCCCGCGGCTTGGCCCGTGTGAATTTCCCACGGGAACAGTGCTTTTTCCCGGGATGAAAGGTACCCTATGTCCTTCTCAGTAATTCCAACTATAATTATGCAAAATTTCAGGAAGATTGGTTCAGTAGATACAACATGAAGAGGTAATAAATAAAAAAATCACTTTCGCATTTATAATATTAGTTTAGGATATTATTTTTATAGGGCTGGTTTTAACACATTTTTTTTCTTGGTACCTGCTACAATCAAATGGCCTCACTGGATGTGGGATAATTTGATAAGGCAATAGAATGTATTTTGATAAATTATTTTATACTAGTCGCGCCCCTTGGCTTCGCTTCCGATGGTATTTTGGGATAAAAAATCCTATGTGCTATTACCGTTTTTTCCATGTTTTTTCTAATCTTGTACCAAATTTCATTAAAATCCATCGAGTAGATTTTGCGTGATTGAGTAACAAACATCCAAACTCACAAACTTGTATCCAAACTTTCGCGTTTAAGGATTTTGTCTTCATATAATGAAAACTGTTTGTTATTTTTAAATTTCTAGCGGCGAATTTGTTAATTATTACCCGAGGGTATGACAACCTAGGTTGACTAAATATATATTTACTTTTAGGGCGTGAAGAAGAATTAATAGTTCCTGGTACGGAAGAAGAGATGGCTGAATTCACGACCAGTGCCATAGAAAACTCTGCCATACATCTAGAATTGAATTTGCCTGTTCTTAGTCTGCAACTGGAGTAAGTTTCACGTTTATTTTTAACTACCTTTTACCAGCGCCTTCGCCCGCGTGAATGTTTTTTTTTAAACCTTAATACCTTTGCCAAGTAAAGAAGTAGGTTTTGACTCTGCATAAATATATTAATTAGACAGCCAGCGTTACCTTTTAAATACGACGGAGCTTTATTTAACTTTAACTACGTTGTTTGTTTCGGGCGTTAGTCATAGTAGTGTCGATAAAACAGTTCATATTATGACAAAACGGCACGCGTCGGCAAAGAAGTACATGAATCGCAACTGTTGTCACCCCATCACTTTGCTATAAAACGAATGTCATAATGACTCAGTCTTAGCCCAGGCGTGATGCGGTACGGTTGCGTTGCTTCATTCTTGTTTTTCTGATATTAAATAATCTTTATTCAGTTTTCTTAAATGGTAATTTTTTACAGCATGGACACATACAAATAAAGAAATAGAAAGATAAAGATATTATAAGTAGCTTTGTGATTTTGAGTTTACTCAATGAATCATCACAAAACAAGTTTCATTTTATTAGTTACTCCAATATTTTTTGGTGTTGGGAAATAAAGAAATAAAAAAATAAATAAAATGATTACAACAAAAATTATTTTCCAGGTCAAAACAGATCTACGAGATCCTGTACAACCGCATCAATTCCGACCTATTGCTTTGGGAGCCACAGATACTGGATCCTTATGAGATCAGTCCGATCATGTGCGCCTCTATTTACCCCTCTTTTGGGGAGTGCAAGACTAGCGGATATGGTGAGTTTACTTAATAAGTCTTGGATCTTAGAAGCTTTTCTCTGTACCCATATCTGTATTTAATCCAATAATGCGATAATTTTGATTAAGCCGAAATTTCTTCGATTTTACGATAGAGGGGGAACGTGGACATAGAATTCTGTTTTGGAACAACGCAATGCCATCTAGTTTAGGATAGTTTGATTCATTTTGACTAACCTTTTTTTCGCTCTAATTAACCAGTTTGGAAACAGACTGATCAGTTCGAATTAATTGTTAGTGACGTCACAACCTCTCGGGATAGTTCAGTAACGACCTCCGTGGCCCAACGGTCATCACGCCGGACTGCCACACCGGAGGTCCCGGGTTCGATCCCCGGTCGGGTCAAGATGGAAAATGATCTTTTTCAGATTGACCCGGGTCTTGGATGTTTATCTATATATGTATTTGTTATAAAATATAGTATCGTTGAGTTAGTATGCCATAACACAAGTCTCGAACTTACTTTGGGGCTAACTCAATCTGTGTGATTTGTCCGTATATATATTTATTTATTATATTAACTGTCGGCGTGTTTTAGTACTAAGTCTTTTTAATTTGATACAACTTGTTAATTTAAGCGAAAAAAATACATTTAAGTAAAAAAAACTTAAAAAAAACACTTCAAATACCCTATTGTGTACAGATTCAGAAACGGACAGTTCGACCTCCGAGGAAGAGAACCTGTACTACTCAACTTATGACAGCAAGCGACGCGGCTTCGGCCCCAAGATAGTACACGACAAGACCGACACACACAACTTTTGTTTCTCGCTCAAGATCGCCAAGGGCACGCTGTCCATTTACGCACCAGTTCGAGTAAGTTGTTCACTAAACAAAATAGAATTGATTTGCCAGTCTTGATCCTAAAAATAACCTTATTGCTTAGGCCGCCTTTTACGCATCTTCCTCTCTTTGTTTTAGTTTTAAGTTACTTTATGTATCTATAACATGTAATTTCTTGTGTGCAAATAAAGTATTCTTGCTGTTGTTGTTGTAAAATATTTAAGGAAAACTACAAATTAAACTATTTTCACAAAATTATGTAACTGTATGAAATGGCACACAATTAATACATACTTGATAGACGCATATTTGATATTGCTCTTGTTGATGCTGTTTGTTCAAATCCGTTTTAATAGTAGGCAAACGAGCATGCGGGTTGCCTGATGGTAAGCATTAACCGCAGTCCATGGACACCAGCGACCCTAAAAAGGTCACTGATGCGTTGCCGACTTTTGGAGAAAGCGATAGTCTCTTTTCTCGAAGGCCCCAATGTCGTTTATTTTTTATTTCTTTTTAATTATGTAAAATAACAGGTTGTAGCAACAACCTTATGACAATGTCAAAAAAAAAGTCATAAGTCAATTATTTTTAATCATATATATATAATCATATAGGCTTAAAAATAGCACTTACAAATCGTCACATTCTTGTTTTTTAGATAGTTGACGTCATAAAATTACTTAAAGCTAAGGTTACCACCGCCTCCAAAGCGCAAGTGGAGAAGAGGCGGCGCAACAAACTCCACTGCTGCATTTTCTCCAAAGACGTCACTTTACAACATATGTCTTACAATTAAATGGTAGCAGCCACTCCATTGAAACTCCAACCTCAAAAACAAATTAAACATTAATTCTAATTCCCGTTGTTTATATTTATTTTTCACAGGATAGCAACAAACGCGTAGTCCCGGGTCAAATGGGTGAGATGGTCTTAGAAGCTCAGAAACTGAAGTTGTGCCAAGTGAGCGGTCTTAATGGCAGGCCCAAGACTGCCCAGATGTGTCTGCGAGCCCACTCGGTCACTCTCTACCACGAACGTGAGTCATTTGTTGAATTATGATATGTGCACGTAACTGTGCATCACAACCAACTTTCTGGTGCTCCACTGTGCCAACTAACAAGACACCGGTCGTACACCGGGATGTTACTGAATGGAATGAAAGCCGGTATAACGCCACAGCCGCTTATAGTGGGTAGCGCGCTCCGACATATTTATTTAGTTATATGTTACTATCTCTCAATAAGTTCCAGGTGGCAGCACTAGCAAATGCAGTAAATATTTAATTTATTATTAACTAGCTTTTGCCCGCGGCAAAAAGTATATCTTGTCATACAAACTTTGACCCCCCATTTCAGCCATTGGTGGGTTGTGTTTTGTAAAAAAAAAGTAGCCCGTGTGTGATCCCGGGTTTCAACTATATCCACACCAAATTTCATTAAAATCGGTCCAGCGGTTTACCCGTGAAAGCGTAACAAACAGACTGTCATACAGACTTTCGCTTATAGTTGTGCTTTGTTTTTTTTTTGTGCACCTCAGATGCAGTAGGTACTAAAGTACTCTCATTCGTGGTTTCAAGTCCTGGTCGCATGGAATTTTTTCCCCATATCTAAATTCTATATGAGAGTACTTTAAGCCTGCATCACACGTTTTTAGCCAAAACAGGCGTTACTGAATTGACCCTAGTGCCAAAACTAGATCATTATTGATAATAAAAATAGTACTATAGGCTTCTCAAATAACTGCTACTACTTATACGAGACAGATAAAAATATTTTGCCTTTTATTTTTGCGTAAATACCTTTCAGAAAACACAAGCTGAAAAAATACGAAAAAGCAGAGTTCACGGTTCACGGCTTTAACGAAATCATTATGTAAAACACAAATTATAATTTCTACATAATGTTAAATCGCGAGTTTATTAAACTAGCTACAAGTTGCTCGTTTTAATTTTTTGAAAAATAACTCGAAAAAAATATTATATATCGTAACAATTCACTAAGAAATTCCCCATACATTTTTTGTATGGCAATGCCATCGCTCAATATATACGAGTTCCAAGCCCACGAAAAATCAGTCTGCCGGTAAGAGTCAAGGGGACTCCACGTCGCTCTGCAGCTCGAGGAGGCATTTAATTTTCGCGTGTTCAATGTATTCACAGACAGCAGAGGAAAGTAATGTAGATCAGAGTTACATATTGTGTTTTTAATCTTTTTTAAAATTTCCATATAGGTACCATTTTCATACTCATGAATGATGGCCGACAATTTTTGATGAAATAGAAATCGTAATAAATCGCAATCATAGAAATCGTAATAAATCGAAATCATAGAAATCGAAATCATAAAAATCAAAATAAATCTAAATTAAGATCCAAGATGGCGGACAACTTTTTTTTTAATTTTGCGATATGTATATATCGGGTCTCAAGTTTTTCAGTGCGCTCGACATTACGAAAATAACATTTATTTTGAGAATTGCAAGATGTGATTAACCCTTTTTTTCAACTTTTATGAATATGCGGTATGTTTTTACAAATATGTAGGTTTTCGGTGTAGTTAATGACAAAATAACATTTATTTTTGAGATCCAAGATTGCGTTTTTTTTTTAGGGCAGTTTTACAAAAGTTTTACGTGGGTATGGTTTATGCGTTTTTGGGACGCTGACGCTACGAAAATAAACGAGTATTTTGGAGATCCAAGATGGAGAGACAAGTTTTTTATTCTTATCAATATGGGTACAATATGGGCACAGTTTTCTAGGTTTTTGGACGCTGATTTAAAAAATAACATTTATTTTGAGATCCAAGATGGCGGGCAATTTTTTGTTTTATTTTACAATATGTAAGTATCATTCATTTCCTATAGGTTTTTTGGGGACGTTGATGACGAAAATAACATTTATTTGAGAACCGTAATGGCCGATGCAGTTTTTTTTTATTATTTTACAATATCATGGGCATCGTTTAATAAAATTTTGGGGACGCTGATCTTAAAATAAATGTTATTTTGGTCATCAGCGTCCCCAAAAACCCATAAAACGATACCCATATTGTAAAATAAAATAAAAAACTGTCCTCCATCTTGGATCTCAAAATAAATGTTATTTTCGTCATCAGCGTCCCCAAAAACCTATATAAATCCATACCCATATTGTAAAATTTAAAAAAAAAAGTTGTCCGCCATCTTGGATCTCAAAGTAAATGTTATTTTCGTCATCAGCGTCCCCAAAAACCTGCAAAATGTTAACCATATTGCAAAATTTAAAAAAAAATTGTCAGCCATCTTGGATCTCAAAATAAATGTTATTTTTGTCATCAGCGCACCGAAATACCTATATAACCATACCCATATTGTAAACTTGAAAAAAAAGTTGTCCGCCATCTTGGATCTCAAAATAAATGTTATTTTTGTCATCAGCGCACCGAAAACCCTTATAAACATATACCCATATTGTAAACGTGAAAAAAGTTGTCCGCCATCTGGATCAAAATAAATGTTATTTTTGTCATCAGCGCACCGAAAAAAAACCCTTATAACCCTTATACCCATACCATATTGTAAACCGTGAAAGTTGTCCGCCATCTTGGATTCCTAAATAAATGTTATTGTCGTAATCAGCGCACTGAAACACTTATAAAACGATACCCATATTGCAAAATTAAAAAAAAGTTGTCCGCCATCTTGGATCCAAAAATACTATTTTTGTAAACCTCTATCCCGGAAAAATTGGCTTTCTTGGATGCCAGGCAGATGTTTAACATCTAGCATCCTGCACGACGGTATTTTTGTCATACTATTTATTTTCGTCGCGGGCATTCGTGTCCATTTTACTGCCAAGTCGCGCCAAGTATGTTTTACATAAGAAAATGGTCGTAATTTTATTTTTAGTATGAATTCATTACCGTAAAGCAAGAAAAAAAATTATATTGGTACCAACAAATCCTTTGCCGGATCCCTGTCACTTATTACTTCGGGTTGGCGGCAATCTCACGTCGATGTGTGCGTGTGACTTGCACACAGCCAGCTGCGGTCTATCAAATACCTAAACTCGGTCGGGCGCGCGGACGTGATACACTCTTAATATTAGTTGTGATTTCCAGCGTTACTGACAATACCATCGGAGAAGCCAGCCCTTCGCGTGCACGGTAGCGAACTGCCCTCGCACCTGAAACCGACCATCTTTCCGTCCGGCAAGGGCGTACTCATAAAGGAACACGCGAAGAGGAAGGACATGTTTTCTATGGCGCTCAGAGTCGAACCTGACTCGGAAACACCGAACTTGAAGGTATATTTTTGTTTTATGACGTGTCCGCTATGTAAATCCGTCTTGTATGATTTCTTTTATGTAGAATTTACTGTATAATTAATTTAAAAAAATATATTGCTTTGATTGATTCGATATTATCACTGGTGAATGTAAATTAATGACTATTATTTCAACTATTGTTTTATACTTTTTTCTGTAATCTATATACTTATTTGAATAAAAAAAAGCGGTTCTGAAATTAGTCACAAGTGAATTAGGATGGTCGCATTAGTGAATTAGGATGTATAAATGATGCCTTTAGGCGACTTGAACATGAACATGAACATAGGTGCCACACCCAGCCAGCTCAGAGGCAGGAACGGACAAGCCGAATACAAAATTCAATTTAATTCAATTAATTCGGTAGACAAATTGAATCGAATTGAATTTTTACCAGGGGGCACAGATTTGTAAGGAGTGACACGCTCTGGGATGGGAGAGGATGGTCGACTAGCCGCAACCGGCCGACCACAATCGACCGACTATGCAGCCTATAGCCAATATAGGAATTTAGGAGGACAGGTTGTACGACGGAGGAGAGCGTTGGTGAGAAGTTGCCCGTTGTTCGCGTTGGCATCATTGCGTGTAGTGCTGCGTCCAAATGATGTTCTGAGACATATGAGATTCTTCTTGGTTGACTGCCGAGGCGGTAGACTGTATCTACATAGTTGTTCTCGTTGGCATCACTTCTCGTGTGGCGTAGGATGACCATTAGACGTATGAGGTTTTTCTTATTTGGATTTCGAAGCGGCAAACATTCGCTAGTTGCACTCGTTGGTATCGCTTAGTAAAAGGTAGGATGACAATCTAAGGCGCCGATGAGTTTCTTCTCTTATTTGATTTTGTTACTGTAGAAGTATGAAGTTCTCTTTTACGACACTGTGTGTTTTGGATAACAAGTTAATACACAATATGAATTAATTTTCTTATTTGAATGCGAAGCTGTAGAGGTAGCCAATTCTCATTGACAGCTCTGATGCTTGTGAGAGTTGTTTAGTAATCCGGGAGTAGGAGTTTTTTGGCTTATTTGGGAAGTTCTATTCAAGATGTTTATTTCACTCGGCGGATTGACGAGTTATTTTTATTGTGTGCTTAAAACTTCTATCTGTGCATCTTGTTTATCAATAGATTCTCTAAAAAACTTGTCAAATTATCAGATGGTCTGTAGTGTAATTAGGGTACCTTTCGAACGAATGACCGCCATATAAGGTTGTTTTCTTAGAAATCCATTGTCCGATTTGATGGTCGATTGTGGATAATTTAGTTTCTCTTTTGCTACCGGGTAAAGGTTAGGTGGCGGATATTCAAGATCCTTTCAAAGTGTGATTATCGTGTTTTTTCTTATATTCTATTATTCAGTCCGTTGTTTTTCTTTTGTTTTAGTTTTTGTAGTTCTTATCAGATACCTAGTTTGTTTCTCTATAATATTATAGTGGGTATTTTTCTCCTGTGATTCGTTCTCTTTGTTGTTTGGGTTATCCAGATAACCACCATTATATTTGTACAACGTGATAATAGCGTGGTGGGGAAAAGTATGTGAAAACAGGAGGTCCGAATGGAACTGGACTAAAGAAATCAAACTGCAGTTGTTGAACTATATTGCACTGATATTACACATAGAACTGGGTTTCACTTTACACTGAATCTATTATTTAACTTAACATATCAATTGAACTATTTATCATAAAACAATTTGAAACTGAACATTTTTATTCACATTTTTAAAATTAATAGCACTCTTTTTTTCCTTCTACTTTTTTCTAATGTTCTATCTGGCCTGTACGGCCAGCCAATCTTTCAAAATGTTTATTATTCGTTTATTGTTGATGTCTTGTTACCAGTCCTTTAGCATACTCAAGACAAAGAGTATAATAAAATTATGATCCTCGGAGAAGACAATAGGATGATAAAAACTGGAAAAAGATGCGATGTATGTATTTAAAATTTTGTTGTTATCTTCGTGATTGATAAGTCTAAGCGGTAGGTACATAGGTACTTTATTTTCTATTGTATGTGTTTTCAATTATTTTCGTTATCTGTAATGCTGATAAGGGTGTGTCCTGTGATTTTTTTTATCACTTACTCTCAATGAAGAATGGTCACCTTGGCAAACAGCATTTCTATCTCTGATTTCTACTTTATGATGGTCAATTCTTTATTTTCGGATGATTCTTTTAATGAATAGATGTCTTCTATCTAGAAATTAGATGTTTCCTTTTTGTGATTAGTAAATCAATGTTCCTTTGTAAATTGTGTTTGTGGTTCCATGAAAGACTGAGAAAGCTGCAGATATTGAGTCTAATGTAGTTGAGTACAGGATTTGAGTGACATCTCGTTGTGGTTCTGGATGAACATTATTATTTTTATTTTGCCTTGCTGGGATATGTTTCGTATGGTTTTTGATTTGAAGAGTTCTTGCCATTGTAGCTGATGTATTCTAAAAATCGGAGAAAGCTGTGGAAAGGGCTTATAATTATTGAGCACGGTGATTATTGATGTAAATTATTATCAGCTGTATCACTTGTAAATATATTAAATATATCTATTAACTTTAAAAATATGTACCTAAGTAGATGCAAATGCCACTGTGCTCGAGCGAGATAACCAACAATAGAGAGGCCATAAATGACCTGTCTTTTTTTGTTGGCGAACGCGAAGGCAGGTCATAGTTTTTTTTAGCTATCCGAAATTTATTGCCTTTTTTACTTTCAAAGACCTTTTCTCTGGGAACTTTCAAGTATGGGTTAGTTTGTTTTTATGTGGAATTTGTTTTGCACATATGCATTGCAAATGGTTGGGCTGGAGATCAAGTTGGTGTGAATAGTTCGTTTGAATTGTTTGAACGGAGGGAAAAAGGTTCGAAGAACATAGCACTTTCAATACTATAAATTCAATATTATATATTAGTTCAATACTATAAATATAAAATGTATGCACTTATATAACATGTATGTGTTTTGAGTCAGTATTTCTCTGTTATACTTTTTCTCGACATGGAGGTACACAACAAGTGGGCCTCCTCGGCTCTTTAAGTATCTAAGCTGTGAAGTTTACTTAATACAAATTTTGTGTAATCACAGACACGCCGCGCGAATCGCATATTGTGCGTTTAACAAGGAAAGATCTCACCGGGCAGTCTTTCACAACTGTTAGTTGCTTTTAAGGGCACTTGATGCGTCGACATGACACGAACCACGTTGACTTCTAGCTTCTCCTTCATCACTTGCACTCACTAGCAATCACGAACCAACCATTAATATATTAAAGCGCACTATCATTATCTCAATAAAAATTGATATGCAAGATATTTAAATAAACAAAATGAACACGATTTTTAGTTTACACTCAGCTCAGTTCGAGTTTTAACATCTGTCGCGCACGTTGCGCAAAACCGCCGACCCGACTGTCCTCGACCACTGTCACGAAGGAACTCTCAAATGATGCCTTTAGGCGACTTGAATACAATCTAACACCAGTGTTAATAATAACACACTAGATAAGAAAAAAGCAGTGAATTTTAGGTGCCAGTGGGGGATTTTTCCAGCATCCCGCCCTCCAGCGGGATTCCCCTCTTAGACTTGTGTGCACTTCGTATTGTAGCCAACTTAAAAAACTTAAGTCCAAATTTCAAATGTTACATTTGTTTCAGACAATATGCATAGCCCTCGGCATAGAGCAAGCAACTCTACGACATAGAGGAGAAAAGGGCATAGCTTGGCTGACGCAAATCATGGACGTGATAGACGTTTTGGACTACCCTGTGCCGGGGTACTGTCCGTCCACCGTGCTCTCCGAACTGCATGTGCACGTGTGGGACTGTGCGATCGACTACAGGTACGATAGATATGATATACAAAAACATACATGTCGGAGCATTTTCATAACTATTTAGTTTATTTTAAGTTAATCATATTACTGTCGATAAAATAGTTCACAAAATGGTACGCGTCGATAAAGTACATGAATCACACGTTTCGTCCATTTTCTATGTGATTATTAGTAACTGTGCAGTCAGTGTGGGAGTAGTTTTGTGTTACTTCGTTCGTGTTTCTATGTGATCATGAGTGATTGATCAGCTAGAGATCTTCGCTGTTCGACAGCCTTGAGGATAAATTGTACTTAATTGGTTAGTTAGCACGGTGGTGCGTCGAGTAGAGCTAACTGAGTGTGACGTACAGTTCCGTGTAAGTGGTATAACGGTAAAGAAACGGCGATGATAACAATTTATGTAATGCAATAAAAATACCAAATTTTTTAATTAAACATTTTGTTCAATTAAATAAATCTTGCTTCCAGACCATTATACTTGCCAATCCGCACGGTCCTAACGCTCGGCAACTTCACAATGTCAAGCAACTTGATCGCTGAGACCAACACATCCTGCCTCCGTTTCCTGGCACAAGAATGCACATTGTACTTGCGGCACATAGCCGGCACTAAACCTAACTCGGCAGTGCCGCTCGACGATGATAAAATGCCAGACTTGAATAAGGATTATGTGTGTGTAGTCGATGTCGGATTGTTTGAGCTGTCGCTCAGGATGGACGACAAGACTAATCCTGTGAGTTTTTTTTTTAAATTTATTTATTGTTAAAATTTCACAGCCATGAGCAGAAAAAAATAGCTTAAGCTTAATAGCTGGTTACGGTTGTATTATAATTTAAAAAAAAATTAAGAAAATCTGTTTTCTGTCCTATGAAACACTTAGAATGTGGCATGTTCTTCGCTATTGACGCTTAAGTTTATAAAAAAAAAAGGTATTGTCTAAAACTTATATAAAACACTCGGGGCTTCGTCCCGTTCAATTTAGGGATGTTATTAGACTAGCATGGGTCCGAGACTTTGTTTTCGTGAGAATTTCTATAAATTCTCTCTTAGTGCTTCCATAGGGAAGCACTAAGATGTAGTTTGTAGGACCCTTTGAGAGTCTATACTCTCAAACTACATGCCAAAAGACATTGTTCATCGCCGGCTTACTGCGGACAGTTCGTGCAATAAATAAAAGTATTATCATTCATCATAATTAATGTCAAATAGATTTTCTTAATATATATTGGAGTATGAATATCTATAATTAAAATATACAATTTAGTAAGTATTTTTTGCGTTTCCGTTATTAAAATCAAAGATGTCGGCCTTTACGTCTGTGCTGGGATGCCATTATCTAAAATAATATTACATTTAAGTAGTTTATTTTTTATTCTTTGATGAAAGACTGGATTAATTAAGTAATTTTTTAGCATAATATGTTAGTTTTATGTATTAAGTACACTCATATCATTTCATATTTATATTTTTGAATGAAGAATTATGTATTTATTTTAATTTTTACTTAAGTAATTCAATATTGCATTTTCTTTACCTGGTAACACTCGATTCTTCAGCGCGGCTTTATTTTGACGTTGACATGTTGTCTTCGGTCGACATTGACACTTGGATACTTGTCAACAACTGTCAACGTCAAAATAAAGCCGCGCTCAAGAATCGAGTGTTACCAGGTAAAGAAAATGCAATATTGAATTAAGTATTTAAGTAAAAATTAAAATAAATAATTCATTCTAAAATATAAATACGAAATGATATGCATGTAATTAATATAAAACTAACATAATATGCTAAAAAAATACTTAATTAATCCAATCTTTCATCAAAGAATAAAAAATATACTACTTAAATGTGATATTATTTTAGATAATGGCATCCCAGAACAGACGTGAAGGCCGACATCTTTGATTTTAATAACGGAAACGCAAACAATACTTACTTAATGGTATATTTTAATTACAGATATTCATACTCCAAGATATATTCCAAAAATCTATTTAACATTAATTATGGTGAATGATAATACTATTATTTATTGAACGAACTGTCCGCAGTAAGCCAAGCTCCCATACATTTTGAACGAAGTCCTTTCAGCTTCCTTGTTTGTTGTTGTTTGTAAGATGTAGTTTGTAGGACCCTTTGAGAGTCTATACTCTCAAAGGGTCCTACAAACTACATGCCAAATTTCAGCTTCCTACGCCCAGTAGTTTTGACTGTGCGTTATGTCTGTCAGTCAGTAACGGAACCCATTTTTTATCTACAGTCGAGCGAACAGCCTCAAGTAGACCTGAGTGCATCAAACAACATGGTGACAGTGTACACGTGCTGGGACTCCGCGGCCGCACTGTGCCGGCTGCTGACGTACTGCGCGGCGGACGGCGACTCGCAGCCGCCGTACGAGGCCACAGGCAGACATACCAGCATTTGTTCCGAGCGGACTGAACCGCTTGTCGGTGAGTTTGTTATACCTCTAGTATAAACAACATGTTGACTGTGTGGATTGCTTTACATATTTATTAACCTAGCGAGCAAGCTCTTAAATATACTCGTATGTGTAAGTTTTAAGTCGAGTCAGCGCCATTTAGTAAAAGTGTTAATAAACGATTTCAATTGCCACTTTCCTGTCATCAAAAGTTATTCTATTCTATACTTATTGCAGGACTTGATGACCGACTTATAGAAGAGATAAGAGAACTATCACCAAATGAAATACAACAAGTCAATGACCTCATGGCTGAAGCTATGAAGGAAAGCCCCAATACCACACGTAAGTATTAATGCCATACCTACTACTATTTATCAATTGCTATGTTTTGAAAGCAAAAACTAGTAAATTTTTCTATACTTATACTAGACATTATACTAAAAAACTTAACAGATCACTGATTGTACATGTACACCTATTCCATACAACTGGTATCGGGTATCGTTTTCTAGGTTTTTGGAGTGCTGATTAAAAAAAGTATATTTATTTTTAGATCCAAGTTGGCGAATAAGTTTTTTCGTTTTAGCAATATGGGTATCGTTTTCTAGTTTTTCCGGGGTTTCAACTAACGTTAAATAAATAAAGCATGACTAAGTTTTTAACCTGTCATTGAGTACTTTCTGTCACTATTCTACCTTAACATTTTTAAATGATAATTTATTTCTGCATAAAATTTAACAACCTTTTTACCTATTTTTGTTTTAGTCGACGAGGACGAACTAAACAGCTCAAGCGAGAAAGAAGGCGTAGAAGTGTTCTTCTTCCCCGACGAGTCGAACATAAAGCAGAAGCCGGTCATAGACATCCTAGACGACGAGGCAATAGACACCAAGTCTCTGGAGTACGAGGAGTTCAGCATAGCGGCGGAGGAAACTCCTACCTGTGTGCAGGTTGCCAAAGAATTGGGCGATCCGACGTCTACGCCTAAAGTTACACCGAGGAAATCTAGACGGAAGAAGGTATGTTTTTTTTAACATAGTTTTCCCCTTGTTTTTGTTAGGCAGTAGCACTATGTGCCGAAAATTACACCGAGGAAATCTAAGCGGAAGAAGGTATATATTATCTTTGATATAATTTTCCCCTTGTTTTTGTAGCATATTGTCTTTTGCTTCCAGAAATCTTAGTATCAGTCATATTCTCCCTATTATTTTATAGCTCCGTTTACTATCTATTCTCTGGAATCATAATAGATAGTCGCATATTTTTTTAATAAAAAGGCAATAATTTAGTGCATCCCAATACACCAAATATGACTTTTCGCGCGTGTTTTAGTGTTAGCTTAATTTAATCCTTTTTCGCCGGTTCGATTTCCGGTTGTGAAGGCACACAGTATAAGGTTTTGTTTCTTTTGTCTCCAGTACTTTTAAGTAAAAATCCCATCCTGTATATTCAATATACTACTTCCTTTTCAGCAATCAAGTTCGAGCAGCGACAGTGGCAACATAGATGATGACTACTGCATTGTGGAGTCTAGCCTCGCGGGTCAGGACAATGACCTCGCCGAACCCACGGTCCACTGGCTGGGCCAGGGCCCCGTGTACATGTTTGACAACCACTTCACTGTGCCCAGTGCCAGGACGGACGTCCTCAAGGCCCCCAAGAGCTTCCCAGCGCCGCTGTTCAGGTATGTTGCTATAGATGACAGGACAATGACCTCAGGATCCACTGGCTGGGCCAGGGCCCCGTGTACATGTTTGACAACCACTTCACTGTGCCCAGTGCCAGGACGGACGTCCTCAAGGCCCCCAAGAGCTTCCCAGCGCCGCTGTTCAGGTATGTTGCTATAGATGACAGGACAATGACCTCAGGATCCACTGGCTGGGCCAGGGCCCCGTGTACATGTTTGACAACCACTTCACTGTGCCCAGTGCCAGGACGGACGTCCTCAAGGCCCCCAAGAGCTTCCCAGCGCCGCTGTTCAGGTATGTTGCTATAGATGACAGGACAATGACCTCAGGATCCACTGGCTGGGCCAGGGCCCCGTGTACATGTTTGACAACCACTTCACTGTGCCCAGTGCCAGGACGGACGTCCTCAAGGCCCCCAAGAGCTTCCCAGCGCCGCTGTTCAGGTATGTTGCTATAGATGACAGGACAATGACCTCAGGATCCACTGGCTGGGCCAGGGCCCCGTGTACATGTTTGACAACCACTTCACTGTGCCCAGTGCCAGGACGGACGTCCTCAAGGCCCCCAAGAGCTTCCCAGCGCCGCTGTTCAGGTATGTTGCTATAGATGACAGGACAATGACCTCAGGATCCACTGGCTGGGCCAGGGCCCCGTGTACATGTTTGACAACCACTTCACTGTGCCCAGTGCCAGGACGGACGTCCTCAAGGCCCCCAAGAGCTTCCCAGCGCCGCTGTTCAGGTATATTGCTATAGGTAACAGGACAATTACCTCAGAGCCCACGGTCCACTGGCTGGGCCAGGGCCCCGTGTACATGTTCGACAGCCACTTCACTGTGCCCAGTGCCAGGACGGACGTCCTCAAGGCCCCCAAGAGCTTCCCAGCGCCGCTGTTCAGGTATATTGCTATAGGTAACAGGACAATTACCTCAGAGCCCACGGTCCACTGGCTGGGCCAGGGCCCCGTGTACATGTTCGACAGCCACTTCACTGTGCCCAGTGCCAGGACGGACGTCCTCAAGGCCCCCAAGAGCTTCCCAGCGCCGCTGTTCAGGTATATTGCTATAGGTAACAGGACAATTACCTCAGAGCCCACGGTCCACTGGCTGGGCCAGGGCCCCGTGTACATGTTCGACAGCCACTTCACTGTGCCCAGTGCCAGGACGGACGTCCTCAAGGCCCCCAAGAGCTTCCCAGCACCGCTGTTCAGGTATATTGCTATAGGTAACAGGACAATGACCTCAGAGCCCACGTTCCACTGTCTCGGCCAGGGCCCCGTGTACTTCGACAACCACTTCACTGTGGCCAGTACCAGGACGGACGTCCTTAAGGCCCCCAAGAGCTTCCCAGCACCGCTGTTCAGGTATGTTGCTATAATGACAGGACAATGACCTCGAAGGAAGGTGGAATTTTCAGAATTCTTCACTTAGTGCTCATTTACGCTATATAAAGAACTGGTCTGCGAAATCTCGAGTTTCTACGTGTAATTATCGCACAGAATATGTAATCACTACAGTATCACAAATTTTGATTCGTCATATTTTCTGAGCATATCTCGTAAAATCTTTATTTTTGTAACAGATACACACTGTGCGAGATGAGTGTAACGTGGAACATGTACGGCGGTAACGACTTCCGTTCCGCCAGCGACGCCGCGCCCAAGAAGACTGTCACCATCGAACCGGACCGGAAGCAGGACGCCGCGGCTGTCAAGTTAGTGTTAGTCTCTTGATGATCACACTTCTTTCTCTTGTCTCAAATGGAAAAAAGTTTTTTTTTAAATTGTTTTGTCACAAGCTTTTTTTGTCGCCAATTTTGGTGCGTAACAGGAATTTCATCGCCTTACTGTTGAGGAATCTCATTGGAAACCGATCCTGGGTGCACCATCAGGTTCTGCTTATCATTATAATGCTTCGACATCAGAACTGAAGCTATGTGTAAAATTTCAAATATGTAGAAGTTTAAGTAGTTCATAAATTAAGAAATTTGACCCGTACATAATATGACCTTGTATGTGATATGTGATACTTGACTGCGTATAACAAATCGACGCATTTAAATCAGATATTTTCTATGTCTCGCCTATCCCCACAGGAAACAGGCTTGTGTAATAATGTCTCATGCGTTTAATATATTTATTATATGTAGATATATATTTTCTGTTTGACAGACGCAGCAAAGGGGACTATTCCCCATACGAAGGCGTCAGCTGGTCCGCGGGTGCGGATCGAGTGCGGACCCAACAGCGTGCTGCAACGAAAACACCATCTAAGTCCCGCGGGGGACCGCATAGGGACCATTACACATGCGTCAAACTGTGCCTCACTAAGGTATGATATGATATGATGCTGATAAAAATAACATAGCTGTAAGTTAATTTTTGACAACAATTTAGCTTATGGTATGGCGATTTAATTCTATTATTGCCTATTTAAATAAAAAAATATTGATATTATATTAAGGTAATTTATTGTTTGTAATCAGGTGAAGTTCCAATATGAAATCTACCCGCCGGGCGGCATACACGCATCGAGACAAACGCTCGCCATCAGCAAAATTGAGGTGTTAGATCGCCTCAAGTGCAGTGACATCAACAAGTTGCTCAGCCAGTACAAGCTCAAGGACGAACCGGAGAGAACCAATGCTCATATGGTAAGTGTAAAATATGACTGCGCGACGAGCAACGTCGCTGCACACCATCCTCCCCACTGCCATGCCATTTATTTATCTATTTTCTCGTGTATATTTATTATTTATAACCATTATTGCGGTAATTAGTGACAAGTTAGTACGGTGGAACGTCGATAATCACTGGCAGTGATGTACAGTTACGTGCGGAGGAGGGGCAAGCAACCTTAATTAAATATGACTAGAGGCCGGATTATATGCATTTGCATATTCGCATATGCATTTGCATATTTTAGCCATTCTCAGCGGTAATAGCATATTTTACCTAAGATCTAGTTATGATGCATATTATTGGTACATTTACAATATTTTGACAGTTTTGACAGTTACGAAATAAAATGAAACAGACAAAAAAACGTCACGTTCGCCTACTTCAAAGTCGTTCCACCTATTACACATATAAATTGTTACTTGTTCATACTTGACGTGCGTGCTCATTGATCTGCAGTTTAGTTTTATTATTTATTTCAGTGAAATTTAGTGCGTACCATGCCTCCGGAAAAAAAAAGTTTGTCTTCGTGGATAACCGACTTTCCTGGAATATTTACATACGACGGAAATTCGTAAAATTTATCATTCAATTTCGCATATTTTGCCAATTGTCGTGCATATTTCAAGCATTTTTCATGCATATTTGCATGCATATAACAAGCTTTTTATGTTGCATATAATCCGGTTTCTAAATGACAGTAACTGTGTATTCAATGAGAGAATAGTTTCTGTTGCTTCGTTCCTGTTTCTGTGATTATGACTGATGTGTCCTGTGCGAGGCGGGCGGCAAACAAGCGATTCTTCAATCTCAAAATTCGTTTAACCGGGATCCCAGCTCCTTTTTCGAGATTACAATCCATTGGAATTTGAGGTGTGAGATGCTTTCCTATGCTTGAAGATGTATTGTTTAAATGTGACCAGAAATGTTGTGTTCAGGCCCTTGATTCTACAAGTTACAAAGCCAGCGAAATCGTAATAAAAGCATAGAAACCTTACAAAGATCTTGTCGCTTAGTTTAATTTCTTTGGATCTTGAGACACGATATCTACGTTTGTTATTATTAGAATCGACCCCCTGGGGTCGACTATATTTCTGGATCTTTATTTGGCAGCTGATAGTGAAAGCGGTGCACCTCCGCCCCTCACCAGCGCTGTCTGCGCAGGAGTGCTGTCTGAAGGTGTCTCTGCTCCCGCTTTGGTTTAACCTGGACCAGGACACCCTGGCTTTCCTCGTCGGATACTTCTCCAAGCTCAGCAGTGAAGAAACTGGAGGTATGTTGAGAGCTATCTATACTTAAGTTTTTGACTTTTGTTTTCGCGGGTTGCGCATGGATGCGGGCAGCGTAGGACCGGTCGTTGTGGAAATCCTTGGGGGAGGCCTTTGTCCAGCAGTGGACGTCTTTCGGCTGAGAAGTTACTTGTTCTATTCTTGTCAAGTTTAAAAGAAAATTTATTCGGCGATCTAATGGTTTTGTTTTTTATGTTTTTACAACGGTTATTTTTTAAATTCAGTACACGGGTAAAAATACCGATATTCCCATGGGATCGATGACCTAGGGCGCAGCTAGTTTATTATATATCTTATGAGTATCTCTTTCTTTCTGCTTATTGGAACAAGCTAACAAAACACTATACATGGTGGCTTTCGTAAGGAAAATGTATGAGATATATATTTTTTAATTTTAGATGAAGACACAAAGAGCATAGGCGGCTTATCAACGGAGTCGAGCGGGTCCCGGCAAACAACGCCGACGCACCGGCCGCCCGTCATGAGCATCGCCAGCCATCTGCGTGACCCCCCGCCCACCCCCACCTCCCTCGGCGACGCTGACTGCCTCTCCCTCAACGAGACTGGTGAGTCACTAGTGTGCCCCACCATGCCACCCCATCGCGAGCCACCTGAGCGATGCGGGATGGCTAAACTGTGTTTGGCTGTAGTTAGCACGGAGGACTGTTCAGTTAAACTCACTGGCTGAAACAGACTGGACCGTGCGTGGTGGGGCACGGACCCTTGCCGTGATTAGGTTAGGGTTTGACCCTAGGTTTGACATGTGGACCAGATGAGAGCTTAGTTTTAGATGATTTCATAATCTATGAACATCCGAGGAATCCCTGGATGCTTTGGGCTGTAACTTGAGGTATGAGTTGTGTACCCTGTCTATTATAAGCTGTGTATGTGATTTTTGGAAATACCCTCATCCTGACAGTTATTTTGATCTGAGTCTAATGCCCACATGGTTTCACGTGAACCCATTGTGAAAATACCTGTACTGTGTTTACCGCTCTGGTCATCCATTTATGAGCTCGGTCCGCCTGAACCCATGATGATTATGATGTTGTGTATTCCGACATACATATAAACAACCAAAACGCGCAGACGCGCGCGCTTCGTTACCTCAACCAGATTGCAAAGAGAATAGATCGGTTTTCATGTTCTCTGAGCGAGTTCATAAGTACATCCTTGTAGTTATTTGCTACAATTAAATGAATTTACTTCTCTATCGCTGTAAAATAGGTGCCCAAAAGAAAGGAAATAAAAATGGTTTAACAATGTTTATTCGATCGAAGCCAGAAAGGAAGAGAGATTTTTACATAGTTTTCGAAAATATATATCTAATGGTTCATTCGCCAACGCCATCTTGTCATTTTTGAACATACTGCAAAATAAGTTACTTATAGCACTAAGTGCACTGAAAGCAATCAAGCTATCTAGTTCTGTTTGAGATAACTAGATGGCGCTGTCGTAACAATCGCATTGGTGTAAGCTGTTATGATAGATATGAGCTTGTGAATAAAAAATAAAACCCAGGTCAATCTGAAAAAGCATTTTCCACCCTGACCCGACCGGGGATCGAACCCGCGGGACCTCCGGTGTGACAGTTCGGCGTGCTGACCGTTGGACCACGTAGGTCGCCAAAGATGAAACTAAAGTTTTAATATCTTTTCAGTGATCCGCAATGAAGAACCGTTAATGGAAACATACGAAGCGGAAAGACTGGTGTCAGAGAATCTGATCCAGCTCGAGGAAGACTTTCAGAGGCTGGGGCTGAGTCAGGAGAAGCCGGTGGCCAAGCTGCCGGTAGAAGAGCCCATAGACGACTCGCCTATTTACTTCAGGTCTGTTTATCTATACATAAACTGTAACTGGTCTACGCCTGTACATGAAATTTTAAACAGAACACCAGGGAATACTTCTAAAATCCCGTGACAACTTGGCTTCAAAGCCTTACTTGTAAAGAAAAATAAATATCTTAAAATCTTCTGCGACTAATCCTGTGACTCACCTTCACAATCGTACTCGTGTTTCTAACTAGGTACGCAATTACTAATGTACAGGTCGCGTCGTATAAAACGAACGCTAGAAGATAGAGAAGGGTGTAAGCTTGCGCATAGGTAAGACTGACAATCCAATCGCGTGCGCCGCCCCGCGCCCAATAAAAAGATCGATAAATAGCCTACTGCGCAGCTTAACCGCCAGTATTCATTTTACATGACGCGACCTGAAACTAGTGATAAACACCAGCAAAACTCTTTGTGTTCAATCATCATGCTATATTTTATAGTCTTTGACTGATCCCAAGACTTGTTCATAGGGCTACCGCGGTAGAAGTGGACCAACTTATATTAATCTATTACACTTATATTTAGCATTTCATCCCGAGGGGATGTGAGTCACAAGGACGAACAGACCCCACAGACAGACAGATAAGACGGGTTCTTTAGACACCTAGTTCAGGCACCAATCTCAACAACGACTAAGCTTATGGCGAATTTCAACCAACGATTGCATTTCAGATGCCTCTATAGATTTGCACTTTGTAGAATGACGGAGAAGACTGTCTGCATCCAGCGTTCTTACCACTTAAAAAAAAATCCCAAATATTGAACCTTGTGTCTTGGTTATAAGACTTAAAATTATTTTGCTTCCAGACGCGTAGTATTCTCTCCCGAAGTGCCGGTGCGGTTGGACTACGTGGGTAAGCGGGTGGATCTGTCGGCTGGCCCTGTGGCCGGGCTACTCATGGGCTTGGGTCAGCTCAACTGCTCGGAACTCACGCTCAAGAGGCTGGACTACAGGTAATAGAAAATATGCACGTGACACCAAAATGGTCAATTATTTTTTAAATAATCTTTATTGCTAATAAAACATATCTATATAATTATTTTTGAAATTTATAGTAATTTCATATTAAAAATTAATTACCTATCAAAAATTAGTATTTTTGAGATTTCCTCGCACGTTTCTAAAACGCAACGTGATTTGTGTATCGAAATGTGACGTCACGACTCTACTTCACTAAACAAACCTACTACGGTTTCGTTTGATCGAACTCAAGTACGCGCCGCGGCGCGCGCCCGAGACCGTCGTGACGTCACGGGCCAAAATGGCCGCGTTTAAATGGCCCGAAAATTATAGTGATTTACATAAATTTATTTAAGCTTAATGGTTTATATTTTTGATCTTTTATATATATTTTTGGTAATGTAATAACGAGTAGAAACGTTTTTTTTTTTTTTTAAATACATAGGTACATATTCCCAATATAACTTAGTCATTTCCTCCAATAACTGCTACAGTTGCAGCCAGATGCAGAAAACCATTGCTCCGTGGGTATGTTCTCTAATACAATCGTATAAGAGAACACCGGAACTTTTTTGCCATAATTAACTTTGTAATTTTTCACATTACCTGCCAAGGAATTTCACTATTCTAAAGCGTCATTTCAAGCATTTGGAATACACTCTTTATTTAATTAAATTATACTTTGTTGCAGACTGGGCTTACTAGGCCTGGAGAAGCTGGTGCAATGGGCACTGCAAGAGTGGCTGACGGACATCAAGGCACACCAGCTGCCGGGCTTGCTCAGCGGCATTGGCCCGATGCATTCCCTGCTGCAGCTCTGTAAGTTTGTATTGTTATTGTGACTGGTGGAGAGCTGGTGCAATGGGCGCTGCGGGAGTGGTTGGCGGACATAAAATTGATTGTACGTACAGTCAGCAGAGAAAGAGCTGACCCCCCTGAGATAGGATTCGGTGAGATAGGTGGGTCAGGTTTCTTTGCAGCTGGCTGTACATAGGCCTTTCCCATAAATTCCACACTCTTTGAACTGGCCTCTCGACTGTCCTCCCCCATTATATTAAGAGTTCTATATTTCTAGACAATGCATCGTCTTTCACATGGTCCTTCTATCTCACAGTGACCGGCATCCGCGACCTGGTGTGGCTGCCAGTGGAGCAGTGGCGCCGCGACGGCCGCCTGGTGCACGGCTTGCGGCGCGGCGCTGCGTCCTTCACGGCGCGGACCGCAGTCGCGGCCCTGGACATCACCACGAGGCTGCTGCAGCTCATACAGGTCTGTTTGTCATCATTTTAATGTGCCCACTGGTGGGTCAGTGGCCTTCCTTATGGATGGATAAGGATGGGCCAGGACCTACCGCGCGGGTTCAATGCGGATTTTCTTTTCTTTTTAGTAGTTAAAACGATTTTTGACATGATCGTTTCAGACAAAGCAGGCCGCTTCCAACCGATAATTCTGGAAATCCTTAGGGAGGCCTATGCTGTGGCTGAGATGATGACGATTTTAGACCGGTTCAATAATTTTGAATGACTCAAATAATCAAAAATTGCAACAACACTCTTGGTGACAAAAATAACTGACTCCATTTTTTTTCCCAGGCGACAGCAGAGACAGCCTTCGACATGCTAACGCCGAGCCCCACGCTGCAGCTGCAAGCGGCGTACGGCCGCCGCGAGCGCCGCCGCCGCAGACGGCACTCGCCCGCACGACACCCCACCGACATCCGCGAGGGCGTGGCCACCGCCTACCGCACTGTCAGAGAGGTCACTCACTTGTATATACAGCCTCGACATGACGTCACGCTACAGCTGCAAGCGCAGACGGCACTCGCCCGCACGACACCCCACCGACATCCGCGAGGGCGTGGCCACCGCCTACCGCACTGTCAGAGAGGTCACTCACTTGTATATACAGCCTCGACATGACGTCACGCTACAGCTGCAAGCGCAGACGGCACTCGCCCGCACGACACCCCACCGACATCCGCGAGGGCGTGGCCACCGCCTACCGCACTGTCAGAGAGGTCACTCACTTGTATATACAGCCTCGACATGACGTCACGCTACAGCTGCAAGCGCAGACGGCACTCGCCCGCACGACACCCCACCGACATCCGCGAGGGCGTGGCCACCGCCTACCGCACTGTCAGAGAGGTCACTCACTTGTATATACAGCCTCGACATGACGTCACGCTACAGCTGCAAGCGCAGACGGCACTCGCCCGCACGACACCCCACCGACATCCGCGAGGGCGTGGCCACCGCCTACCGCACTGTCAGAGAGGTCACTCACTTGTATATACAGCCTCGACATGACGTCACGCTACAGCTGCAAGCGCAGACGGCACTCGCCCGCACGACACCCCACCGACATCCGCGAGGGCGTGGCCACCGCCTACCGCACTGTCAGAGAGGTCACTCACTTGTATATACAGCCTCGACATGACGTCACGCTACAGCTGCAAGCGCAGACGGCACTCGCCCGCACGACACCCCACCGACATCCGCGAGGGCGTGGCCACCGCCTACCGCACTGTCAGAGAGGTCACTCACTTGTATATACAGCCTCGACATGACGTCACGCTACAGCTGCAAGCGCAGACGGCACTCGCCCGCACGACACCCCACCGACATCCGCGAGGGCGTGGCCACCGCCTACCGCACTGTCAGAGAGGTCACTCACTTGTATATACAGCCTCGACATGACGTCACGCTACAGCTGCAAGCGCAGACGGCACTCGCCCGCACGACACCCCACCGACATCCGCGAGGGCGTGGCCACCGCCTACCGCACTGTCAGAGAGGTCACTCACTTGTATATACAGCCTCGACATGACGTCACGCTACAGCTGCAAGCGCAGACGGCACTCGCCCGCACGACACCCCACCGACATCCGCGAGGGCGTGGCCACCGCCTACCGCACTGTCAGAGAGGTCACTCACTTGTATATACAGCCTCGACATGACGTCACGCTACAGCTGCAAGCGCAGACGGCACTCGCCCGCACGACACCCCACCGACATCCGCGAGGGCGTGGCCACCGCCTACCGCACTGTCAGAGAGGTCACTCACTTGTATATACAGCCTCGACATGACGTCACGCTACAGCTGCAAGCGCAGACGGCACTCGCCCGCACGACACCCCACCGACATCCGCGAGGGCGTGGCCACCGCCTACCGCACTGTCAGAGAGGTCACTCACTTGTATATACAGCCTCGACATGACGTCACGCTACAGCTGCAAGCGCAGACGGCACTCGCCCGCACGACACCCCACCGACATCCGCGAGGGCGTGGCCACCGCCTACCGCACTGTCAGAGAGGTCACTCACTTGTATATACAGCCTCGACATGACGTCACGCTACAGCTGCAAGCGCAGACGGCACTCGCCCGCACGACACCCCACCGACATCCGCGAGGGCGTGGCCACCGCCTACCGCACTGTCAGAGAGGTCACTCACTTGTATATACAGCCTCGACATGACGTCACGCTACAGCTGCAAGCGCAGACGGCACTCGCCCGCACGACACCCCACCGACATCCGCGAGGGCGTGGCCACCGCCTACCGCACTGTCAGAGAGGTCACTCACTTGTATATACAGCCTCGACATGACGTCACGCTACAGCTGCAAGCGCAGACGGCACTCGCCCGCACGACACCCCACCGACATCCGCGAGGGCGTGGCCACCGCCTACCGCACTGTCAGAGAGGTCACTCACTTGTATATACAGCCTCGACATGACGTCACGCTACAGCTGCAAGCGCAGACGGCACTCGCCCGCACGACACCCCACCGACATCCGCGAGGGCGTGGCCACCGCCTACCGCACTGTCAGAGAGGTCACTCACTTGTATATACAGCCTCGACATGACGTCACGCTACAGCTGCAAGCGCAGACGGCACTCGCCCGCACGACACCCCACCGACATCCGCGAGGGCGTGGCCACCGCCTACCGCACTGTCAGAGAGGTCACTCACTTGTATATACAGCCTCGACATGACGTCACGCTACAGCTGCAAGCGCAGACGGCACTCGCCCGCACGACACCCCACCGACATCCGCGAGGGCGTGGCCACCGCCTACCGCACTGTCAGAGAGGTCACTCACTTGTATATACAGCCTCGACATGACGTCACGCTACAGCTGCAAGCGCAGACGGCACTCGCCCGCACGACACCCCACCGACATCCGCGAGGGCGTGGCCACCGCCTACCGCACTGTCAGAGAGGTCACTCACTTGTATATACAGCCTCGACATGACGTCACGCTACAGCTGCAAGCGCAGACGGCACTCGCCCGCACGACACCCCACCGACATCCGCGAGGGCGTGGCCACCGCCTACCGCACTGTCAGAGAGGTCACTCACTTGTATATACAGCCTCGACATGACGTCACGTCACGCTACAGCGGCATACACTGCAAGCGGCGTACGGCCGTCGAGCGAGATAACATTGCGTAGATATTAAAACCAAAAAAATTCGTTAACGCGGTGCATTAATCAACGACGGAGTGTTGTTAACCTGTCATTATTAGTTCCACGGGGTGTAGTAGGGTGCTCCAGGATTTGCCAGTCGACCTCACCAATAGTGGGGTGGTGAATCGTACTGACCAGCGCTCTATAAATTCTCACCGGTGGCTCCAAGTAGTCGTTGTGCACACGACGGCCACACCCCGGTAAACCACGTCGGCTCGTGGGCTGAACCCGGTGAGAGGGCCTGTATGCCTCGGTAGACAGGTTTCTACGCGGTTACCTCCCGCATGGTGCATGAAGTCTAACTCGGCGTTGAAGGCAGCTCACGCTGATAAGTTCCGAGTACTGGCGGATACGGCGAGTTAGCAAGGCAATGTTGATGGCCTAGGGCGGCAGTTGAGGTCAGAAGTGACTGCCGGCCAGAAACTGCATCCAAATCTTCCGCCAGTCGTAGCGGTCTCCGCTCCACTGGGCTACGGGGGATAAGGACGAGAGAGGGCATCTGCGACTGCGCGACCGCTTATGCACTAAAAAATTCTCCTGCGCACTTGACTGCTTCAGACTAATGGACTTCGATAAGACGTAAAGTCCTGTGGCGATGGGCTGAGGTAGAGAGGTTCGGTTTGATGCAGACCGGGCTTTGTCTGAAGCTTGCACATAGGCGACTCCGGGGGTGTTATTAGAGCACCGTGGTCGCTCACGCTCTGAACTGGGGAGACAGAGTGAGTTCGGCAGCACCTGGAGTGACAGAGCAGCCCTATTTAGGGGTAGCACTGCTCTCCTTGCTCAGCCTTGGAGGGGGCTAGAAAAGGTGCCCCAAAAATTGCTCGCCCCAACCTGTATGGATGGTAGTAACCGCGGCTGCCACCGCATCAATAACTTCGTGGTCGTCGTAACAATAAAAATGCTATTAAAACACCTAAAAAACTAGACATGACTTTTGGCGCATGGAATGTAAGAACATTACTTGATCGCAAAGATAATATCTGTCCCGAGCGAAAGACTGCCATTGTAGCTCGTGAGCTTTCACGCTATAACGTGGATGTGGCTGCTATCAGCGAAACACATCTCGCCGACGAAGGGGAGCTGGTGGAGCACGGTGGTGGATACACTTTCTTCTGGAAAGGCCTCGCTTCCTCCGAACAGCGGCAATCGGGCGTGGGATTTGCAGTTAAGAATCAGCTCATGACACAGCTGCAAGAGTATCCGGTACATATCTCAGACCGAATCACAACTTTGCGCCTTCATCTTGATGACAATAACTACCTCAATGTCATCAGTGTCTACGCTCCCACGCTAGACAAATCTGATGACATTAAGGACAAGTTTTACGAGGAGCTGACTAACTGTCTCGAAAGCGTACGTCCCAGAGAACAGATCCTTTTACTGGGGGATTTCAATGCCAGAGTAGGACAGGATTTCATGGCTTGGCCTAATATCCTAGGCAGACACGGAGTGGGCAGCATGAACGATAACGGACAGCTGCTACTTAATCTTTGTGCCCAATTTCATCTTGCGATCACGAACACTATGTTTAGACTTCCCGCCAAGCACAAGAATACGTGGATGCACCCAAGATCAAAACACTGGCATTTGATAGATTACGCTATAGTGAGGCAAAAAGATGTTTCCCAAGTCCAAATCACCCGTGTCATGCGTGGTGCACACTGCTGAACAGATCACCGGCTTGTAGTCACTAAACTGCGTCTCCGCCTCCGGCGTCCTCGTAGGTCCGTTAGAATAAAGCCACCAAGCATAAAGGACTTCGTTCAAAATGTATGGGAGCTTGGCTTACTGCGGACAGTTCGTTCAATAAATAATAGTATTATCATTCACCATAATTAATGTCAAATAGATTTTCGGAATATATCTTGGAGTATGAATATCTGTAATTAAAATATACCATTAAGTAAGTATTGTTTGCGTTTCCGTTATTAAAATCAAAGATGTCGGCCTTCACGTCTGTTCTGGGATGCCATTATCTAAAATAATATCACATTTGTACAGTCCAGGACTGAACACCTTGGAAATGTTGCGATGATGTTAAAAATGATAAAGAATAAGTTTAAAACACACGGTTTATTACTGAGAACGAAAATGGGTATGAATGATATGCGTGCTAATTACGGACTGGTTCGAATGAATTTACCTATAGTTGGCGTAATAATGAAAATGCTGACTTTGCGATGTACGTGTCTCGTACATGCTCCCGAGGGGCATAGATAAGAATACATGATAAGAAAAATAAGATTTTTTTTTTTACAAATTGTTGTTAAATGAATGAATGACGTGCTACACAGATGGTACAACTGTTTTATATCTAGGATGAAAATGTTAGTAATTTATACAATATCAAATTTAATGATATTAATTGCTACTGTCATCAGTTATAATTTGTACCGATCGGAGTACTGGGGATGTACGTCTGTCTTTTTTTAATTATTCGCGGTTTTACACTAGGACGTAAATTTAAATTTGAATCACTGATAGCACTATGAGACTCTTTTAAATCAGACATCGCTACACTTTCACTGTTTACACACTGTTGCTGCTGACTCCGTTGATCCTGTGCGTTCGCTGCAGAGCGGCGCACCTTCCTCCAGCCAAGAAACAACCCAACAGCTGCAATGATAGCCACTACCACGTAGATTACGACGTAGTGGTGTATGTCATGATACGACACACTTTCGATCAATGGTGTTGATTGATGAAGTTTATCAATTTGTTGTTGTATGTTCTCCAGAGTTCTTCTGTTTGTTATTTCCTCTACTTCAGAAGAATTACTTGTTTCGTTTTCGTGTGTTATTTCGATGTTCAATACATGATTAATAGGTGCTATATCGATAGAGAAAGTGTCAGGTTTCGTTTGTAATTCGCTAGTTAATTGTCTGTGAGAATAAAATATAAAATCTTTCGTTTTGCTAACGCATCCGTGACTCACAATCATAAGGCCGGCGCGTGTAAGTTGCAACGTTGTCATTTGATCGTCACATAATAACTTAATGGAACATAACCCACAGCAAAAATAGAAGTAATGGTTAGGTTCATTCAGTGCTTCCCATGTATTAGTACACGACGAAATTTTTGTTTTACAGGTTCTGGTGTTCTCGTATGTTTCACATAGAGTTTCCTCATCTTGGATATGGTAAATTGGGCGAGTTTGTTTACAAAGTCGTGTCTCAGGATTTAAGAATAAACATTTGTTTACGTCGTTTTCTGATAGTTTAATAAAATGATCTTTCTTGATGTTGATGGCTGTGTATTCAGTTACAGGTTGAATTGTTATCATGTTCTTCTTTGATTGCTTAGGTATGGGTATAATTCTAAAAATATCATATGTGTCTCGACTGATTAGTGGTATTTTTATTTCAAATATCATGTAGTCACCAGAAATTCTTCCATGAATTCTCAATAAGTTATATAATTTCGGTAGGTTAGCAGTATCGACCGGCAGGGATAGATCACTAGGGAGTTTCCCGGAGATCATATCCAGTTCGTTTCTTAATTGATAAGGCGTTAGTAAATGTGGGTCAAAATGACCTTGATACAAGTTTGTTATGGTGTCTAAAATCATGGTTTGTAAGTCTTTAAGATGAGTTAAAATGTTACTTGAAATAAGACTGCACATACTAAAATCGTTAATAATAGCATTTTTTTTTGTACCGCCGTCAGTGCTTTAGTAATGGAATTCTCAATTTGATTAATTTTTAAATTAAGTTCTTTGTGTTGTTTCATCATAACAGTTTCGATTCTCTTTAGTAAGTTAAATTCAGCTTCTACTACAGTTGTTTGGTTCTTCCATAATTCTGCTAAATGATTCTCATTGCTTTTTAGATGTTCAATATCTTCTTTGTATTTTTCTGCAAATCTGTTATCTAAAATTCCAAATAAAGAGTTTGCTACATATCCAACTCCATCTACTAAACCCCGTTTTTGTCGTGCGAGTTTACCAAAATGCTGATCCAGTATTATTTTATTGTAATATTCTAACTCCGTTTCACCGTATTGTAGTTGTAACATTATCCCGCTGCAAGGTGAGATATTCTTTATCGTTGAACATATGTTTTCTAAATATTTTAGTGATCTAGAGTACTCTCTTATTCCGTCCCAATAAGGTGTTAAATCATAGTATACGATAAGCTTCCATTCATCTCTAATTAAGTTCATGTGTGATATTTTATCATAATACAGGCTTTGATTTGTGGGCAAATTCGTAATGTTATACTTGCAATCAGCTGATGATAACAAGGTCATGAAAAATAATAAGACAGATGTTAATGTTGTTGCTAAACAAATTCTTTCAGGTTTCTTTCTTGTTCTTTTTTCTTTTTCTGTAGTGGTTTGAGTTTCTTTCTTTGAATTGTTTTCCATCTCCTTTTCTTTACTTTCAGTGTTTTTCTCCAATATTTCCTCATTGGGATTTGTGGGTAAAATTGATAATTTTATAATAGGGCGTTTTAGTAGGCCGTTTTTCGTTTTAAGAGTGACGACTCGTACCTTGCCGTCACTACCTGTATGCAGTTGAATAACTCTCCCGAGCGCCCATTTGCCTGCTGGGAGGTTGGCATCGTGTATGATGACGATGTCGTTTAGTTTAATGTTAGGCTGAGCTTGTTTCCACTTACAACGTGTCTGTAATTGTGTTAGGTATTCATTTTTCCACTTCTTCCAGATATCCTCAAAAATCTTTTGTGTTAGGTGCCACCTGGTCCTAAGATCTCTTTCTGTTTCATAAATTGTTAATGTTGGACCGTTTGTTAGGAAATGAGATGGTGTTAAGAAGTTTAGATCATCAGGATCTTCTGACAATGGGCATAGTGGCCTCGAGTTGAGGACTGCTTCTAGTTGAGTCAACAATGTGCTGTACTCTTCATATGTTAGGTGTTGTTCACCTATTACTCGTTTTGTATGATATTTTAGGCTCTTTACAGCCCCTTCCCATAGCCCACCCGCTGAGGGAAACGAGGGGGGGTTTGGGTGCCAAGTTATTCCCATCTCTGTTATTTCTGCCATAAACTCAGTATTCTCTGATGTTAGTTGTTTAAATTCCTCTTGTAATATCCTGTTTGCCTTTATGAAATAAGTTCCCTGATCTGTGTATATGTGTGCTGGTGTACCTCTCCTGGCTGCCATACGTCTCAATGCAGCTAAGAAGGCAGATGTAGACATGTCGGATACTAATTCGAGGTGCACAGCCTTTGTAGCCATGCATACAAAGACTGCTACATAACCTTTAGTTGTTTTTATACCACGACCTTTGTTAGATTTTATGAAAACATGACCAGTGTAATCGCAGCCTACGTTATAAAATGGACGAGATGGATTACTACGAGAGAAAGGTAAGTTTCCCATTATTTGATGTTGTTTGATAGGATCATGTTTCTTACAAGTTACGCAGCTATGAAGTTGTTTTTTAATTTCCCGATTACCACCGACGATCCAGTATTTTTGACGGATGAATGCAGCTGTTACACGAGCACCCCCGTGAAAGGTAAGTATATGAGCGTAAGATATTATTAATTTCGCTAAACGACTGTTTTTGTCTATGATTATAGGATGCTTCATGTCAGGATGGATGTTCGCATTCTTTAATCTCCCGCCTACTCTTAAAATACCTTCAGGGTCCAGGTAAGGGTTAAGATTTAAAATATTGCTTTTGCCAGATATATTTTTGTTTGCTTTTAGATTAGTTATTTCACTAGTATATATTTCGCTTTGCATGTGCTTAATTAACATAATATTTGCTTGCTTTAATTCGCCTAATGTTAAGTATTGTTGTTTGTTATGTTTTTTGGTAATAAACCGTTTTATCCATGCTAAAACCCGAATCACGCGAGATAACGAGCTATATTTGTTAAGTAATTGATTAATGATAGAATTTTCATTAGAATTAGTTACAATGTTTACTTGTATAATTTTTCTTTGTTGTTCATTAGTTTCAAATTTATCAATGTTATTGCTTTTTTCTGCTTTGAAATTTGTTAAATAAGAGGGACCTTGCCAGTACAAAGTATTATCTTTGAGTTGAGAAGGATATATTCCCCTGCTTGCTGAATCTGCTGGATTTTCGCTTGATTTTACGTACCGCCAAGCTTTTGTTGGAATTACTTCTATTATTTCTTTTACTCGACTAGTTACAAATGGTTTGAAACGTCCAGGATCGCTCTGTAACCACGCCAAAACTACCATGGAATCGCTCCAACCAAAAATTTCTAACGTGTTGTTTTTTAGGCTTTCTATAACCTTTTTCATTAATTTTGTTAATAATTGTGCACCACAAAGTTCTAATTGGGGCATTGAAAACTTTTTGTTATAAGGTACTAATTTAGATTTAGCGGCAACGATAATGATTTGTTGTGTTTTTTCAAGACGCGCATATATGACACAAGCGTAAGCGTTTTGCGAGGCATCGCAAAAGCCGTGTAGTTGTATGTTATCGTTCTCACCGCACCCGATCCACCTAGGTACTTCATAATTATTTATGTTTATCATATCTGCTCGTAACTTGCGCCACTCATTGTTTATGTCGTCCGGAATATTATCGTCCCATGTTAAGTTTAATTTACATACTTGTTGAAATAATATTTTTAATTTAGTTGTTAAGGGTGTTAACCAACCACACGGGTCGAATAACTTTGAAATTTCGCTTAAAATTTCCCGTTTTGTTAAATTACCTGATAAAGGATTAACTTCGTATTTTACTATAAAATTGTCTGTTTTAGGATTCCAACCGAGGCCTAATATTTTTGAAGTATTTTCAGTTTTAAAATTAAATATATCTTGTTTGTTATTCGAATTGTTAAGGTTTTGTAATAATTTAGGTTCATTAGTAGACCATTTACGTAGGTTGAAACCTCCCGATGATAATAAAAGTTGAAGTTGTTTAATAAGTTTTTTACCAGAGTTTATGTCTGAGCAGCCATGGACTAAGTCATCCATGAAAAATGACTCCTCCACAACTTGTGCTGCGTCAGGATATGTTTGTTGTTCATCAGCTGCTAGCTGACGTAACGTCATCATTGCGAGGAAAGGTGCCGCTTTAGTTCCGTAAGTGACGGTTTTTAATTGATAATGTTGAAGAGGCTGATCTTCTTTGTACCTCCAAATGATTTTTTGATATCTTTGATCTTCTTCAGATACTAAAATTTGACGGTACATTTTTTCAATGTCCGATACAAACCCATATTTATATTTTCTCCATTTCAGTATGAGTAATTGGAGATCTTGTTGTAAATTGGGCCCTTTGTGCATTAGATCGTTTAGGCTATAGCCCGTAGATGTTTTTTGGGACCCATTAAATACCGCTCTATATTTTGTAGTCAGACTACTCGGCCTTTCAACGCAATGATGAGGTAATACAAAATCAGGTTTCATGTTTATGTTTGATAAAGACATATGATTTAATTGTTCATATTCACGGAAAAATTCTTTATAACCTACTTCTAACTGTGGCTGTTTTCTAAATTTCTTTTCTAAGTTTTTAAATTGAGCAATTGCTATATGTTCAGACGACCCCAATTTGGTTTCGATGTCGTCATATAGAGGTAGTTTTACCTCGTATCTTCCGTTCGGAAGGCGTTTTGTTGTTTGTTTGTAGAAATCGATACAATTTTGTTCATCGCTTGTTATGTTTGTTTGTTCGTTAATGTTTTCGATTTCCCAGAATTGTTTTAAATCATCTAAGTTGTTAATAACTACATTGCAATGATAAAAAGTTTTGACAGTACCACATAGCAACCAACCTAAGTGAGTTTGTTGAGCTATTGGCTGCATTGAATGTTCACTTTTGATAATTCCACCCATCATGATCATAGAATAAATATCTGCACCTAAGAGCAGATCTACAGGACTACTTTGATAGAACTCCGGGTCAGCTAAATTAATATTTTGTATATAAGACCATGTCGGTTTCGAAAATGTTTTATTTGGTAAATTTCTTATAAGTTCGTTCATAATTAAGACGTCAGTATCAAAACTAAAATCGTCATATAAAGATGTGCATTTTATTCGGAACCTTTACAATTTTTCTTCGTATGTCCTACCCCGAAAACTACTCCACTAAAACGTTCACTTTTTATACCTAATTGTTGAGCTGCATGTTCACTCATTAATGATAATTGACTGCCTTGATCAATCAAGGCTTTCATAATGATGTAAGTTCCGTCGTTCGCCATCACTTTGACCTTTGCAGTTGATAATAAAATTTCAGAAAATTCATTTTTAGAAACATGTGAGGCGACGGGTGTATGCGATGTGCTAGGTTTTGCTGACGCGGGTTCATGCTTAGCCTTCGTGAAGGCGTCGTGTAACAGCGTGTTGTGATTTGATGCGCATGTGCGACACCGTTTTGTGGAAATACACTTATTTCCGTTATGACTAAATAAACAATTTCGACATAGTTGTAATTCACGAATAGTTTTTAATTTAGATTCATTAGACATGTTTAAGAATTTTTCGCAATGATAAAGTCCATGATTATTTTTGCAAAGTGGACATTTGTGAATAATTAAGTTAGTGTTAGTTTTAGATTGTTGAGAAGTTACCTTATTTACTGCGTAAAAAGGTTTCTTATTGTTTGAAGACTGAGACTGATTATTATTTTGAGAGGATTTTATGTCTTGTTTTCTACGAGATGATTCAAGGGATGTAAATTTTGTTTCCAGGTAATCCAGAAATTCTTGTAATATGGGAAGTTCGCGAGGATTTTTAACGGATTCAATGTATTCGGAATAAGTGTCAGAGTCTAATTTTTGTGACAATATGTGTACCAGGATAGGATCCCAAGTACTCACATTGGCACCTAAGTTTTTCATAGCATGCAGGCACTCGATAGTGACGTCATGCATCTTTTTGATTTGACCTAATGATTGTTGTTGTAGTGTTGGAAGACCTAACAAAATATTCATATGAGAAGTAAAGATTAATTTTTTATTGTTGAAACGATGGTTCAGTATATCCCAGCACGCTTGATAGTTTTCAGATGATATAGTTAGATGGTGGATCAGTCGTTCGGCCTCTCCTTTGACTTTTCCCTTCAAAAATTGCATATTCTGCGCTTTCGAAAGAGATGGATTGTTATGTATTGCTTCTTGAAAAAGATCTTTAAATGATACCCACTGGTTATACTGCCCATAAAAATCAGGAATGTCCAATTTAGGAGTTGTTTTTTCACGATGCGAATTTGCCCATAGTTTGATGTTAATAGCCTTTTTAAGTTCGTTGTATTTTTGTTCATTTTGAGAAAACTGTAAGTCATACACCTCATCTTCACCGTTCAGTTCACTATCTAACTCCCAATGAAGAGAATCAATAGCTGACCATCTTGTTTGCAATGTTTTAAATGCGTCATCAAATTCCCATTTATCTGCTAGAGAATCGATGTCAATGTTTGCTACAGTTCTGTTAAATGCCTTAAAATTAGCCGATTGTTTGCGTAACATTTCGTCAAGTTTGCTAGGAGACCCAAAAGACTTAAATACAGTAGTTTTGTTATCGTTAGACTCCTGAGTCCTGCTTGTTGTTGCCTGGGATTCTGCCTCGCCTTGCGAAGCTACCCCATGCTGATCTGATACTGCTACCGATACCGATTTCAATAACTGTAACTGTTCTAATAAATACAGTTTGGTTGTTTTATATAGTTCTGATGTTTGTTCAAATTGTGAGTCCGTAAAATATTGATGACTACGGCTACATTCGGTGATGAACCGATCATGATTACGCTGATATTCTACCCATAATTGCTCTAATGTTTCTAAACGACGTTTAAAATAGTCATATGTTTTTCTATCCTGACTATCTTTCTTAATGTTCCTTGCTAGTTTTTTGATAGCTTCAAAAATTTCAACCTGAGACTCATGCAATTGCTCCATGATGAAATAAAATTTGTTAAATTGTTAAGTAAGATAATTGAACGATCTTACTTGATGTTCGATGCTGCTGTTGGATATGGTACACGCTGCTTACGTCACCACTGCTGCTGATTGCCACGTCGATTGCTTACCGCCGCGGCTGTTATTGGCGAGCTGATTGTTCACCAAATGTTCAATGTTCCAAGTGCAAGTGCTCCTCAACACCGACACTAATGTTAAAGTTCGCAATGAACAGGTTCACCACTATTCACTGGTTCGTTAGTTACAGTTCCTCACAAGACGGTCACGTGTTCACCGCGCGTGAGGTCCCGCAGTTTGTTAGTTGCTCGAAGGACCACAAAGATGTACAGTCCAGGACTGAACACCTTGGAAATGTTGCGATGATGTTAAAAATGATAAAGAATAAGTTTAAAACACACGGTTTATTACTGAGAACGAAAATGGGTATGAATGATATGCGTGCTAATTACGGACTGGTTCGAATGAATTTACCTATAGTTGGCGTAATAATGAAAATGCTGACTTTGCGATGTACGTGTCTCGTACAACATTTAAGTAGTATATTTTTTATTCTTTGATGAAAGATTGGATTAATTAAGTATTTTTTTAGCATATTATGTTAGTTTTATATTAATTACATGCATATCATTTCATATTTATATTTTAGAATGAATTATTTATTTTAATTTTTACTTAAATACTTAATGCAATATTGCATTTTCTTTACCTGGTAACACTCGATTCTTGAGCGCGGCTTTATTTTGACGTTGACAGTTGTTGACAAGTATCCAAGTGTCAATGTCGACCGAAGACAACATGTCAACGTCAAAATAAAGCCGCGCTGAAGAATCGAGTGTTACCAGGTAAAGAAAATGCAATATTGAATTACTTAAGTAAAAATTAAAATAAATACATAATTCTTCATTCAAAAATATAAATATGAAATGATATGAGTGTACTTAATACATAAAACTAACATATTATGCTAAAAAATTACTTAATTAATCCAGTCTTTCATCAAAGAATAAAAAATAAACTACTTAAATGTAATATTATTTTAGATAATGGCATCCCAGCACAGACGTAAAGGCCGACATCTTTGATTTTAATAACGGAAACGCAAAAAATACTTACTAAATTGTATATTTTAATTATAGATATTCATACTCCAATATATATTAAGAAAATCTATTTGACATTTATTATGATGAATGATAATACTTTTATTTATTGCACGAACTGTCCGCAGTAAGCCGGCGATGAACAATGTCTTTTGGACAGGCTTAAGCATCTCGGTATAAGGGAGAAATACGCCGAAGCCTTGGCTACTGCCCTGCCGCCAATAGATACGGAGGTCGGTGAAGTTGATGTTGACTGGGGGACTCTATCTTCTCACATTTTAGACATCGCCTCGGACACCTTGGGTCGAAAACTCCGGAAGAACGAGGATTGGTTTGATGAGAATGATGGAGTTCTTAGGGAGGCAATTGATAAACACCGACATCTCCTCAGGCAACACAGGAGGAACCAACGTAGTGTTGTGGAGATTAGGCAGAGTGACCTGGAGCTGCGTAAACTAACTCGGGAAACCAAGAACAAATGGTGGCAGGATAAGGCTCGTCACATGCAATGGCTAGCAGATAACAACCGGCTAGGGGAATTCTACAGCGAGGTTCGAAAGTTGATAGGTACAACTTCACTTGCAAAAGTGCCGCTTAAGCCTGCTAATGGTGAAGGTCTTCTTAGAAGCAAGGAGGAAGTTATTACGCGATGGGCGGAATATTTCAACACTTTGCTTAATGTGGACCGATCTGCTGATTTGGAACACATCAACTCAATCCCTCAACTGCCCATATCTACCGAGCTAGATGAGCCATTGTCACGTGACGAGGTTATACTTGCAATAAATCAACAGCAGAACAAGCGAGCGGTTGGTGTCGATTTTATACCAGGTGAACTACTAAAATACGGTGGTGAGGAACTACATTCGGCAATATGGGAGCTTTTTAATCTTATGTGGAATAAAGAACAGGTTCCTTCAACTTTTAAAATTTCGCGTATAAGGGCTCTATATAAAGGCAAGGGTGACCGATCCGATTGTGGTTCCTATCGCGGTATTTCCCTTTTATCAGTCCCTGGAAAAATCTTCGCCAGAGTATTACTTAACCGCCTGATGAAAATATCAGAAAGGCTGTTGCCCGAAACGCAGTTTGGCTTCCGACCTGACCGAGGCACGTGCGAAGCTATCTTCTCAGTGCGTCAATTGCAAGAGAAAAGCAGAGAACAGGGCCGTCCCATGTACCTGTGCTTTGTGGACCTTGAGAAGGCTTTCGACAGTGTGCCTCGAGAAGCCCTCTGGACGGTGCTAAGGAGAATAGGGTGCACGGAGAAGTTTGTGAGACTTCTCAGACTCTTCCACGACGACATGCAGTGCTGCGTCTCTGTCGACGACGAACAATCAGAGTTCTTTCCCGTTACCTGTGGGGTCAAACAAGGTTGCGTTCTCGCACCTACATTGTTCGCGTTGTATTTTGCGGTCGTAGTCCGAGAGGTCTTACAATCTTCTTCTGAAGGTGTTCGCATCCGCTTCCGCACCGATGGCAACATTTTTAATCTGGCGAGGCTTAAAGCCCACACAAAAGTTTCACACGAGATGGTCACTGAGATTATTTACGCAGATGACCTATGCTTTGTGACAGAATGCTCAGACGTCCTGCAACAGCTCATGTCCGAATTCGACAAGGCTTGCCGAAAATTCGGCCTAAAAATCAGCGTTAAAAAGACGGAAGTGATGTCTCTGGACATAGACGGTCACAAGGCGCTGAATATCAACCTTGGCGAGGACGAGCTGATGCAGGTCGACAAGTTCCGATACCTGGGGAGCACCTTAACATCCAAATGCGACCTGGATTCAGAGATCAACAGCAGGATCGGAGCTGCAGCTGCAGCATTCGGCAAGTTGAATACCAAGGTCTTCTGTTCGCATGATATAAAGTTAAGTACGAAGATCTCAGTATACATGGCAATCGTGCTGCCTAATCTTCTGTATGCTGCGGAAACCTGGACTCTTTACCGCCGACACATCTGCATGTTAGACCGATTCCACCTCAAATGTCTGCGAAAGATTATGAACATCAGATGGTCTGATCGCGTGCGGAACACCGAAGTGCTGCGACGAGCTAATGTGGGTGGCATTGAGGCTTACCTGATGCGGCGACAGCTTCAGTGGTGCGGTCACGTGTCAAGGATGGCAGAACAGAGGGTTGCTAAGCACATCTTCTACTCAGAACTTGAGGAGGGCAAGCGCAAGCATGGCGGACAACTCCTCAGGTACAAAGATGTGCTGAAGCGGCATATGAAGCGCTGCGGCATAGAGCCCTCTCAGTGGGAGGAGCAAGCCGCTCAAAGACCGGAATGGAGGGCTTTGGTTAAAACCAAAGTCCTTGACTTTGAAATCAAACGACGCGCTGAGCTCGACACCAAGCGCGATGAGTTAAAAGCCCGACCACCTTTGCTAACTCAATATAATTATAATAATGGTGTGCTCACATGCCCGCAATGTGCGAGGATCTTTTCCAATAAGATTGGCTACATAAGCCACATGCGAGCGCACGAGAGAGCCCTTAATTCTTGAAGTGGTCGCCATGACCGAAATCGGTCGGACACAATCATCATTAGTTCCACATATTTTCGCGGGACTTCTTCGTGAGACAGGCTTCAATTTTTTTTTTATTTAACCAATGTAATTTGTGTGCAGGGCTTCGCGGAAACAGCAGCGACGATGGCATTAGCGGCCCGCAACGAACGCGGCGTGGGCGTGCTGCGGCACCTGCCGGGCTGCGCGGTGGCGCCGCTGGCGCTGGCGGCGGCTGGCGCGGCCGACGTGCTGGGCGGCGTGCGCGCGCACCTCGCGCCCGCCGCGCGCCAGGAGCACGCCGACAAGTGGCGGCGGCATCCGCACCGACACACAGGTAACATGATGCGGCACCCGCACCGACACGCAGGTAACATGATGCGGCACCCGCACCGACATACAGGTAACATGATGCCGCGGCATCCGCATCGACACACAGGTAACATGATGCGGCACCCGCACCGACATACAGGTAACATGATGCGGCACCCGCACCGACACACAGGTAACATGATGCGGCACCCGCACCGACATACAGGTAACATGATGCCGCGGCATCCGCATCGACACACAGGCAACATGATGCGGCACCCGCACCGACATACAGGTAACATGATGCCGCGGCATCCGCATCGACACACAGGTAACATGATGCGGCACCCGCATCGACATACAGGTAACATGATGCCGCGGCATCCGCATCGACACACAGGTTACATGATGCGGCACCCGCACCGACATACAGGTAACATGTTGCCGCGGCATCCGCATCGACACACAGGTAACATGATGCGGCACCCGCACCGACATACAGGTAACATGATGCCGCGGCATCCGCATCGACATACAGGTAACATGATGCGGCACCCGCACCGACATACAGGTAACATGATGCCGCGGCATCCGCATCGACACACAGGTAACATGATGCGGCACCCGCACCGACATACAGCCTCCAATACACTAGGCAACATTTGACGCGCAACATTTCATTCTTTCTCGCTCCGTACAATTTACATGAGTGAGAAACAAGATGTGCTATTTCACTTTGTTCAATAGGAGTAAGTGAGATAGCATAATATGTTGCGCGTCAATTGTTGCCCAGTGTATTCGAGGCTTACAGGTAACATGATGCCGCGGCATCCGCATCGACACACAGGTAACATGATGCGGCACCCGCACCGACATACAGGTAACATGATGCCGCGGCATCCGCATCGACACACAGGTAACATGATGCGGCACCCGCACCGACACACAGGTAACATGATGCGGCACCCGTACCGACACACAGGTAACATGATGCGGCACCCGCACCGACATACAGGTAACATGATGCCGCGGCATCCGCATCGACACACAGGTAACATGATGCGGCACCCGCACCGACATACAGGTAACATGATGCCGCGGCATCCGCATCGACACACAGGTAACATGATGCGGCACCCGCACCGACACACAGGTAACATGATGTGGCACCCGCACCGACACACAGGTAACATGATGCGGCACCCGCACCGACACACAGGTAACATGATGCGGCACCCGCACCGACACACAGGTAACATGATGCGGCACCCGCACCGACACACAGGTAACATGATGCGGCACCCGCACCGACACACAGTTAACATGATGCGGCACCCGCACCGACACACAGGTAACATGATGCGGCACCCGCACCGACACACAGGTAACATGATGCCGCGGCACCCGCACCGACACACAGGTAACACGAAGCCCAATAGACTATTTTCCGAGACCCAAATTAAAAAAAAATATATAGTTTCAGATGACTTCATAGATGGCGCTTAAGTAAAACGCGAGTGCATAGAAAAAGCAAAAATTCACGGGATAAGCATTTTTTTTAAATAAAACCTAATAAAAAAACATCTAAAAAGTATCAATATTGTAATTTGTGCAACTGTCAAACTGTTAGGTGATTTTTTTCTGCCTCTGGTTGACAAGAAAAAGCGCACCATATAGGTTCAGCCATTATTACGACTCGGCTTTCATATACCGCTATCTGTGACGACTTTTTTATACAGATTTTTTTTTCTTAATTTAGCTGTCAGAAAATCGTCCATTGGCATTTCTTTGAAATAAAACCTAATTAAAAAACGTCTAAAAAGTATATGGTGATTTGTGCAACTGTTAGGTTATTTTTTTTCTCTCGTTGACAAGAAAAAGCGCACCATATAGGTACACGACTCGGCTTTCATAAAACTCCATCCTAGACCTGTCAGAAAATAGCCCATTACATGAATCATTCATTTAATCATCATTGACCATTCATTTAATCATCGTAATAACCACGCCAGCGAGCACGCACAGTCGTCATACTTCTGTACTCTCATCTTCCATTCTGGTCTGGGAGCAAGGAAAAACAAAATGTGCCAGCTGCTTCTCTCCCCGCGCAGATTGTAAAAATCAATCGAGGGAAAGGCCTTTAAACTGGGGATTCCTCCACTTATAGGCGATGAGCTAGTAACCTGTCACTATACCACAGGGCGGGCGCTTCATAGAATCGGGGCGTCAAATATACCTACTACTACTACAAATGAAACTGATATCTGTGAACGTCAGTAACACGTCAATGTATGCGTTTTCATAGTCATAGCGTCCCATACACACAAGAACGGGGGAGAAGTGCAGGGGAGTGCCATATTGCGGGAGGGGCAGGGAGTTTCCTTTCTGTACGTAGTACTTATATTAATTCTGTGACTATATCTGAATCTCCATTCAATCAAGAAGCCCACTATTCAGCTAAGCGTGGCCTTCGAGTCTCAAGACTCTTGGCTCTGTCTACCCCGTCAGGGATAAAGACGAGATTCTATATCTGTGTTACTCTCATCCATCCACGTAATTTCATCCATCTCGCCTCATAACGTGGAAAATACAACCTTAGTTAGAAGAGTAAAAAAATGTCACCTTTTTGCTTTTATTCTTGTTGGAAACCTACTTAGGTTTTATCATCCAAACTGCTACGAAAAATTTACTGGTGGATAAAAAGTCAATGCCTATTAGTCAAATGAACACCAATACTATCCGACCAACAAAAAAGTAAAAAAATGTGTAATGCTGCAGAATTATACTGGCAACCCAACCCCCATTCTTTGCAACAAAAATAATAACAGTAACAATCTTTATTTTTTTGTTTCAGATTCTACGACG